>JARTUT010000052.1:0-178652 GCA_030674115.1 Micraspis discolor
GAAGAGTGAAAGCATCATCACCCTCATGATCCAGCTAATTTCTGAAAAATATTATTCCTAGTTTTCAGTTTTTGACTCAGATAATCTGAATGAGCCTTATAATTGAGAGATGATCTAATTTAGCTCCTAAGTATTATGGATAGAAATAATGTTCGATAGGAGAATCATTGAAAGTAACAGCTAATTTTCTATATTTTTCATGATTATTCAGATGGAAACAAGATACCTCTGTTTTGTTGGGATTTGAACATAATCGCCACTCAATAAAATAATTCTTTGAAATCTCCAAATCAAATGACAGTATGTTTTCCAGAGTATGGAAATCCGAATGCTGGTAGGCAACAGCAATGTCGTCAGCATAAACAAATTTCTGAGATGATGTCGTGAGCAAATCACTTAGATATAAATTGAAAAGTAATGGAGCTAAAACTGATCCTTTAGGAAGACCGTTTTTCAATGTTTTGAATTTGCTACTCTTATTGTCAATAAAAACACGAAATCTTTCATCAGATATAATATTTTCTAATAATCGTACCATTTTCTCACACTTCAGATGGGTATAGAGTTTGAAAATTAATCCATCTTTCCACACAGTGTGTAACGTTTAGATAGTCCAGAGGTATATAACACACAACACCCAGCTGAAGTAAGTTGAGTTGCCTATTCCGCGATGAAAATTAATCGCGATATTTCATTATCATTGCGCACAGATGGCCGGATATCTGTGAATTTTAACAACACCTGATTTTATTCGTTCTTTTAATATCGGACTGAAAAGTACAAGAAGTGTGTTATTGAATTGAAATTTTTCCTGTGTGAAAATCCAATTGTATTGGGATAAGGAGATAATACACTATTCTGAATATTGTCCATTTGTGTTATTTTTGGATTGGAATGGAAATATTACCCTTTAGGGGATTAGAAGTACTTAGTCCATAAACGATTTCATTCAAAGGCCGTCGAACGACTTCATTAAGTTTTTTTACCCCATTATTTCATGTTTCGTGATTTGTCATGAGTTTTCCTTGCTTACAGGGCCTTTTTTTTTGTCTTTCGACTTTTCCTTTTCATTATCTTTTATTGGAGCCTTTTACTTTTCATCTATCGACTGTAAATACGTTTTGCTGTATTTCGTAACCTTGAAAGCATCTCTGGAGATCCATTATCATCGTTGCTGTCAAGGTCAAGATATTGATGAGGTCTCGTGGAAAATTAGGATTTTCTTCTTGTGATATTCGTGAACTTGGAGAAACATAAGTAGTTTGAGCCTTTGGAATTGGTGATTCTTCAGAATTTATGCTGTTTGCCTGGTATGTAGAAAATCTTTTATAACCACGGGAGGACGTTTCCATATTGCACCGGCATTCGCAAGCCCACATCGAACCTTGGGACACGAGGGAAATACGATATTTAGTAAAATTTGAAATTCTTTAAGTAAAAGGTTTCGATATTTTATTTATTTTTTTATGTAATTCAACAAAGAATTTCGAGTTATTTCTAAATGATTTGTGCATATGTTTTTTTTTTTAATACTTTTGATTATTTTAAATTACGCCCAAATAACGATAACCTGTATACAGGGTGGTTTTGTGAAACTAAGCTTGATCAAGTGCGGTGGATAAAAACTTTTCTTAACTATAAATTGATATAACTGATCGTTACTGTGAGGATTTGTATAATATATGTATTGGGTAAAGTGCACTTAGATCTTTCATTTAACTTTTTTCAGGTATTATATTTTGTGATAAATTCTTGAATCGATTTCGGTGTTTACGTGTTTGGCCGGGATTGAGATCTATTATATTATTTTTATTTTATTGTTGTTTTGTGGGACTCGCTAGGATAAAATACGTTGGCGCCCTATTTTACCATCTAGAACCCACGCCGTCTCCACTGATAGCGAAACCGAGGATAATTCTAGCGTTTTTCCATTTGTTTTATTTTAGATTTAGATTATTATTATTTTTTTATAGTTTGTCGTATAGCACGCCATAAGTGTCATCTGGCGAAGATAAATCAATAAAAGCAGTTCCTGTTTTCAACCTATCATTGAAGCCTGATTCTATGAAAGTTGTAAGGCTGTGAACCTGATCTGAACAATTTCTATTTTTCCTAAAGCCTCCCTGGAAATTTTGTAGAGTATGCTCTATGGAAGATTCAATTCTAAAAAGAATTAGCCTTTCTAATATCTTGAAAGGAACACTCAATAAACTGATGGGTCGATAACTACTAGTTTCCTTATGACCTTTGATGGCTTGTTTTCATCGAAGTTGTTAAGATTATATTCACAATTCACGCAATTATGAAGGAATTCTGATCATCTCTCATGAAAAATTCTATAGTATTTCCTCTAATGTAATCCGACCCCTCTAACTTCAGCCTAACAATACATACAGTTTATCATTTCCATTTCCACTTTCCTAATAATATTAGAAACAATCCTTTTATCTCAAGCAATCTCGATGTGCCAGTTCTATCGATCAATACCGGTTCATACCTTTTGCCCCACCCTGTATATTGTGTATTTTGAAATTTCATTCTCGTAGAGTAAAACCACGAGAACATATGGGAGTTTGTAATTACGTTATTGTTCTAGTTAAGGATACTATTAGAACACCGTTTAGCCTAGATGCTATAATGTTCGAATATCGAGCCGACAATGGTCTTTAACAATTGGGTTCCAGTTCCTCATGAAGAATCCGTGATCTATTTTGAGAATGTCCTACCGGCAGGTTGAGAGCAACGCGCTCAAAAGCTCCTGACCTCACGTCAGTGCCTTTCAACATTTTCTGAAATTATTCAACCAAACTCTTGTGAGCTCAATGTAGTGAAATCCCCAGCATTCATCATTATACCGTCTTGGCCAAAAGTATTGAGCACCCTAAAAATTTCGCAGGTGCACGGCAAGTGTGGGAAAAACAAAGCTATTGTTCAAGGATTCTTTTGTCGGCATCTAAAAAGGATTAAAAATAATAACATGTGCCGCAAAAGCAATAAAACACCTGGGTGCCATAAAGTTTGCTATTTTGTCTTTATTTATCAGTTCGCTACTGCCCTTCGTTGTGGACACATCCAGTCGTTTAGTTTGCTTTTGGTGATTGTTTGCGGAAGATTGGAGTGATATCGTTATATTATGCCAAAAGAAATGAACTTTCGTGTGCGTGTGCAGATACAAGTTCCGCATGAGCAAGGGAAATCACAAGTAGAGATTTCCAAAACTGTGAAATGTTCGCGCCGATCTGTGCAATATGCTATTGAGCGATTCTCTGCTACCGGATCTCATAGGAATAGGCCTAAAATCGGACGCAAACGCATCACTACAGGTCCTCAAGATCGTCAGTTATTGAGAGAGTCGTTAAAAATAGGAAAAAACTTCTTCCGAGCTTGCTGCTGAATTGTCAGTAGAAATTACACCATCAATTTCTTCTCGCACAATTCGCAGACGACTTCAAGAAGCTGGTTTGAGAGGGTGTAAAGCCAGAAAGAAGCCATGGCTCTCGGATGAAAACAAGAAAGCTCGATATGAATGGGCTTCAAAACCCAAGTTGGACTGCAGAAGATTGGTCAAATGTCGTGTGGTCAGATGAATCAAACTTTGAGGTAAGTTAGTTAATTTAATGTCCTTATAATATTTCATAATCACTTTGAAAATAATGCCCCATTATTTTAATTTAATATTTTTCTCGGGGCTCAATATTTTTCTCGTTGTTGCAGATTTTGGAACACCTGGTGTGATCTTTGTGCGTCGCCGGGTAGGTGAAGCATTTAAACCAGAGTGTGTAGTACCAACTGTAAAACACGGTGGCGGCAGCATAATGGTTTGGTGCTGCATGACAGATTCTGGCGTTGGCGAATTGTTCGTGTGTGAGGGTCGCATGAACTCTGCAAAGTACATACATGTACCAGAATCTGCATTATTGCATTCATTCAACACACTTTCTGATCTATATGCTTTATTGTTTGCTAATTAAATATTGTCAGCCAAAAGTTCAAAAGAATATATATATATATATACTTTCTGGAGACACAAATATGGATGGCGTTTAATTCCAGCAGGATAACGCGCCGTGCCACAAGTCTGCTCGCTCGATGACATGGTTTCGAGAAAATTGCATTGAACTTCTGGACTGGCCTGCCCAGTCTCAGGACCTTAACCCCATAGAGCATTTATGGGGTTTATTAAAGCGCAGAGTCCGGCGCCACACTATTAACAACAAAGAAGAGCTAAAACGCTGTTTGCGTCTGGAGTGGAACGCGATAACGGCTGAAGACTGTAGAAAAGTAGTGAACTCGATACCAAAAAGAATTTTTGCACAAAATATTGATTATGTATTGATAAATGATGATGTAAACATACTGGAATTGTTTCATTTTATTTCGGTTTGACCCTGTTCAAAAAACTGAAAGGTCACATGGGTGCTCAATACTTTTGGCCAAGGCTTATGTACAAAATCAATATACGATATTGATCTCACGTATTAATGAAAATATACGATGGAGGTCCTAAATGGTCATTATCATCAAAAATCAATTAAGATATATCATATCTCCAAAATAACCTAATGATACAATAAATTCACTGAGATGCAAATATCATTCATTGAGAATCTGAAATTCACTTATCAAAATAAACATTGGTCATAAATTACCTCTTCGATAAATGTTTTACGTCTCAATTCCAAATCTAAAGATTGGATCGATAAAAAAATTGTTTGATGAATAGTTTAATCTTTGATCTATCCTATGATAGTTTATCATCTGATTATATTATATAGCGTCTGGAATTATCTTTAGATATCGAAGACAATATTTATCAGTGAAGGTTCGGTTTGTGTACATATATCCAAGTAATTTTATTAATTTCGATATGAGGAAATATGATGAAATATTTGTATCTTAGCGAACAATTAATGAATGTAGTGTTTTGGGTTACGAAACCACAATTCATTATTTTATGAAGGATTAATAATGAAATAAATATAAAATGAAAATGAATATAAGACCCTGTTCTCTATAAATATCATAACCCCTAACGAACGAAACATCACAAGCTTGAAAGTTAAATTGACTGAATCTACAAGTAGCAATAGGATGTTCTTATACCCCTGTTAGCTGCAACCATCTGCTTAGTTTTGAGGTTACTTTGCCCTGATAAACCTAATCAGCTACAAGGCACATCAAGAAGTACCATCTTCTTTTCATTTCCTTTCGCTACTTATTAATTAACCCGATATAACTTTTCACATATAGGGTGGCTATTTGAAAACGAAACAAACGAGATTACAGACGAAATAAATTTTTTCGATAGAAATGCTTGGACAGGTCGATTTTTGTTTCGAGGGGGACAACTTAAGATGTAAGTTACGGACGCATAGAGCTTCAACCCTTGCTACTACAACCCTCACCCCCAAATTTTGAATATGGAAGATGGCTTGAGTGATAACTCATATTTTTACAGGGTCCACAACGTGTTTTCACGAACAATATCAACGTCAGATTTCATCCATCTCTGGAAATTGACGGCGATGAAATTATCACCATAGTTTGCAGATATCCCCCACCAGTGGCGCCTCTACCTCCAGTTTTACCAGAATTCATGTGAGTATTCAAATATTTATTGTATAAAAAATACTAGAATATGATTTCTACTAATGCTTTTGTGCTGGCATGGTAAAGTAGTATAATAAAAATTTGGAATGCACTGACTGAGATGGCTTTGGCGCTCTTGTTTGCAACTTGTGATTGAATATTCTAATATTTGAAATTTGAATTTGAAAATCTCATAACTTCTGAATAGAGGACTAATTTGGCCCCATAACGAACTTGGCCGAGATATTTGGATAACCTATTCTGAAAATATGATAACACTAGCTTATCTCCTACGGACATAATTCAGTTTGATCCTGTATTCTTCACCAGGAAGTCAAACCCAACTAGCTGAGATCATTTTCGGCTCGATATTAGAAAATTACAGACATTTTGGCAAAACGACAACACGTTGTACTAGAATAATCTTGCAAAAAGTCATTTCGTAAAATACAACAAGACCTGGAACTCTATCACCATTTATTATTTTCATTTGACGTTGACAAAGATACCACGTGAGGGCGCTGCGCTAATGTATCCCTTACGAATATATTACCCGAAAAAAAAATTATTAAATCATCACCCTGTATGTACCATTCTAATAGATCTGAATTTCAAATAATGGCATGAAAGAAAACTAGCGAAAGAGTCACCTTGAATAGAATACACACTATAACAGTCTTATATTTCAGTAAAAATGATAACGTACCTCAGCCAGTGGTGGCGCCACCTCTCAACAGTTTCCAGATTATGTTGATAATCTGCGGTATACTCTTTCTGTCTCTGCTACTTCTCGGACTTGGATGCACAAACTATTGTTTAAGAAGACGAGTAATCCCTCTCTCAAGACCATTCTCAAGCATTGGAACGATTTCAGAGATCACGAAGCTTTCAAGCGGAAGTCTAGGTGAGTTTTATCACTCATAAATTCAAATTACAGTGCATTGCTTAACACTAGGGACAACAACAATTTGTGAATTAATTTATATGAACATTTATATGAAATAAGCCTCATCTAGAGGCAACTTGTGAAGTCCGATTATTAAATGGAATACATTTAATACCATCATCATACCTCTTCGGAGATGTTCAAGTGCCTAGTTTTCACCCCATCACGCAGTTTATTGTACTGAGTGGTCACTTTTGATAGGAAACAACAATTTCTGAAGGAGTTAGAGAAAGAATAGCCTTAATCATTGAGTTTTGAATACAATGCCTTCACACTACGAGGTAGGTTTTCGTGAAAAAATTAATACCGAAAACCGCAAATTTATATCTTGACTTGTTCAAAATATACAAAGTGTTACTTGTGTAACTTGTTTATTTTTGAAAATCTCGTGTTTCTGCAAAACATACTTCGGACAGGAAGGAATCCAATAGTATTTCTAGTTTTTATAGAGAAAAAGTATAGTTTTCACTCTTTAACACTCTTTGTTGGACATAAACCGTATTCCTCCGAGCTATATTTTCATGTATAGAAACAAAAAGAACTACATTGATCTAAGGTCTGATATTCGTCATCGAAGGTCAACTTGGTAAAAAGCTACCAACCGATCTTTGATTTCGTAGCGTGCCTTCCCTTCCTAATACAGGAATCGAATCCCTGAACGACATTGCTCTTTTTCCATTTTTGAAAAAACACGCAGTTGTTTATTACTGAATGTCAGCAAATCGAAACCACCCGGTGAACTGGTGCAAAATTTTGACAGACGTCATTAGAGGGATGATAGTAAAGGATGGTTAACACATTTCTATGTGCAGTTCCCTGTATCATCATAATTAAAATACATTCAATTAATATCACTACAAGAATTTCCCCTCGAGAGTTGGATTTTTGAAGAAATATTATTCGAGAATAACAATACCAGATAACGGAGATTGCTGATTACTCTTCCCAATAATTTGCCATTTTCAGAAACTTTAATTTCCCGAATAAATCTGAAAGTAGGAAAAAATGTTCATCCTGAGTACTTCGCACTGCACTGTATATGGAATAATGGCATCTTGTATTATCATCTGAATATATCATTAAATAAATTGCTCTTGCAGGTACACTTTCCATTTACGACCCTGTGAAAATTCCCAGAGTTCACGCACCAATACAAGCAGTAGCTAGCAGTTCGGGAAGTGATGGACCTCTCATAAGTGACACCTTACCTTCCGACTACCCTTCCGAATCTCACTCAGAAATAGAGGAATTAGACGCCAGGTCGCTTCCAGTATCGTCTGCTGGAAGCTTCGAGAATAGAGCGTATGTCCAAGACAACAGCAGCGTCTACAGCGATGGCGCGCTGCAAACAACTGTAGCCTATAAAGAACAACCAAGATTTGATGTCCAGATGAAGATCAATAGAGCTCCACCGTCTCCAGCTAGTTTAGCTATTTCAGACACCGACAGCTCCGTTTCAAGGGCAGAAAGAAATTTATCAACCATCCTAGAAAGAGAAGAATCTAGACCTGAGAGTACACAATTCACGTATATTCCTGAACTTCACCATCCGCCAAGACATGTTCAACCAGCGCCCACGTTCAATAAGATACTCAAACGGCAACAAGAACTTCAAGAATTGGCTTCTCTGAATTCTGAAATGACTGATACTCATTCTATGACTGAGATGATCGATTCTTCTCATAGGATGAAAGGACCTGCTCCACTTCCACCTCCTATGATACCTAAGAAACAAGTTGTATCTATGGAACGTACAGGTGTTTTCGAGCCAGTTCCATTGCGCAAACCTGAGATAACCTCTCATACAGTTGATGATGTCTACTTAAGAACCATAACAGAAAAGAAAACTATTGAAGATATCGAGCGTCATAAGAGATTGATAACTGAGTATCATATGAGGCCTGCAGAAGCTCCACAATGGGATGTGACCATAAGAAATTATCCTCTAGAAATGCCTGAACCACCAGAGTGGGAAAACTTTTCAGACATTTCATCAGCATCAGGTTTGACCCTAACAAATTTACCAGACAGATACGTTGAAATACCACCTAAGAGTACCATTGATGACAATAAACTTCCTTTGAATTCTCCAGAATTGGTTGGCAGTCTTCAGCAACCTCATCCTCAGAATTACCTATCAACTTTCCAACTGCCAGCAGAAAATCCTGAAGTGCCAAATTGGACCGTTTTGCTTAGGGTTCTTCAACCAAACGAACACGAAATGACATCGACCGAGACTACAGAAACCTTCAGTTCTCAACTAACAATGGCGGATAAGATAAAATGGCGGCAAATAATAACGACTGAGTCCACACTTCGAACCCTCTTAACTGAAGCAGTCGTACGTGAAGATTATGAACGGATTCGAAGAGATGCCAGGTATGAAACATTATTTGAACCCCCTAAGTGGGATGTCATTATAAGAATACTAGCTCCAAATGATAAACAGAAGACTCGTTTCAAGAAAAAGGGAGAATGGGATAACAGGAGTAGGAGAAGTAGTTTACCAACCCTTTACGAATATGATTCTGACGGAGAGAGCTCCGTGAGAACATTGACAAGAGAACCTATGGATTATCCATTAGTTCGTTCCAGAAGAACTTCAAGATCTAGTTTTAAGAGTGAAGCTGACCTTAGATCCATGTCAGAAATGACTGTTGACTTTGGAAGACCAGATTTTGCTGATAGACAGTCAGAATCCTCTCACTATTTCTCTATACATGGTTACGATGACGATACAGACAGCTATTACAGAGCAGGAACAAGCCATCCTTCATTGGCTAGATCATTGAGCCAGCCAAGTTTGGCTAGGTCAGCCAGCGAATTCACAGAACATTGGGGAGCACCTTCAAGATATGATACAGCCAGTGAGTATACTTCTCCAGAAGTAACTCCAAAAGCTGTGAGGAGTACTAGAATGGTACAGGTACAACAAGGTCAACAGACAGGTGGAGAAGAAAGATCTATGTGGCAATCATCATCTAGCCAAATCAGAACATTACCAGGAGGAGGTACGGCACAAATACTGACGAACGAAATGAGCCAATCGACTTCCAGAGTCGTATCAAGGCAACGACCAACGTGGCATCAATGAGATAAGCGAATCAAGAATTAAACGAACTGGTGCTATAGTTACAAGTTCCGATATCGACTATTTCGAAAACTATGTTTATGCTCAATCGAAAGAATACTAAAACATTCGTTCCTAGATTCACTACTGTTTCTTGATTTAACTCTCATTCAGTAGAACTTCCTTCAAGAGCATAATCGTTGAATTGATTAATAGTAAATAGAATGCTGTGATAACAAAATGCAATTAAGTGAAGGTCGGGTTTTCTAATACTCAAAGGTTGTTACCCAATTTTTCACTTACCCACGTGTTTTGTGGATAACTGCAAATTTGGGTTCATATTTAACGTAATGTTAAGATCTAATATCTGTCTAACACAGCTTCTGCAATTTTTTCTTTCATCTTCGTTTTTACTTCAAATGCTTCTGGTGGAGGTTGAAGTTGCCATAGATTAATTAATTGAATTTATATTTTCATTTTCTTTTCAATGTTTCATGATAGGTAATTTCATTGATACTGCTGATGTCGATGAATCACTGAGTATTGTAACTCGAATAATGATGATGTATTGTATTTAATGCAAAAAATCTACAACAATCATATCGAATGTTAGATGATAAATATCAAGATGATATATATTAATGCATATGAATAATTTGTGAAAATACTGATATTGATATTGAATACATAAATAAATTTTTTAATCAATAAATTAATTTTGTTTATCTTTGCTGTATTGACTAGTAAAAATTCAAAAAAGTACTGATGTAAGGTAAGGTGCTATTGCGCGCATGTTCTAGAGTATTTCTGAATACTCTAGAACAATGTGATATTAATACAACCGCCACGATGAATGGACAAACCTATATCTCAAATAAAAAATAAATACTCATAGTTATCCTCAAGTTTTAGTCAAAGCTCTAATTCCCTTCTCCTGAAAACCCGCGTCAGTGTTTTTCTAAATTTTGATAACACACATTATTTCACCAAGTCCTTGTGATGTCATCGAAAACGTATATGTGGAAGCATCGACAATTGGAAGACTTTCAGACTCTTCTTTCTTTCTTCGTTTTCGAATTCCGCAGCGAAGTTCAATGCTCTTAAAATCATCGTGATTAATTAACAATAAAACTAACTTATGTGATTACTTTTTCTTAAGTAAATAAAAAAACTAATCATATCTTCTGGTAAAAGGATGCTACAACTATGAAATTTGATAAATATGATGAATATTAATAATGCCCATATATGCACTTTTTTTTTAAAACATAGGATATCTTATGTGGTGTAAGTAAAGTATTAAAACTTTTGTTTTTTGTATTCTTCATCAGGAAGTCGAACCCAATCGATTAAAACTATTTTGAGCTCGATAACCGAGAATTACCGACATTTGGCCAAACCGATAGCATGATGATATACTTTTTAACACGCTTATATTAGCTTCCCTAGTATCTGTTAGTTTGTAACTCTCCTTCTTTAAGAGTGAGTGGCTCATTACTGTGAAAAGATCACACTTTTTTTAATGCGTTTGTTGGCCGAGCGGTCTGAGGCGATCGTGGGTTCGATTCCCCCAAATATCAATCTATATATCGTATCCATATATGCAAATATAATAAGTAATTCAATGAGACATTACTCCACTTCTTTGTGACATCGGTCCCCTATGATAAGTATTATCTCCTCTGGTGGTTTTTCAGTTGAAGAAACGTTCGGTAATTATCTTCTCTGGTGGTTTTTCAGTTGAAGAAACGTTCGGTAATTATCTTCTCTGGTGGTTTTTCAGTCAAAGAAATGTTCTGTACGCCACTGCTGCAAGTTGGCAACAAGCTCTCAACTTCAATGGCCTCTATAGTTGTTTGGGTCTGTCCTTCTACCTTTTTTAAAAATTGATCTTATATAAGAAGTTTTCCACTCTTGGGGTACTTGTCGTAGTCTGCAACAGTTGTTCATTAAACTCGTCAGTCTGTTAATAAGAGGATTTCCCCCGTATTTGGCTAATTCTATTGCTATATTTCCAGGTCCAGGCGATCTCCTATTTTCCATTTGTTTCAAGCATTTCTCAACTTCATCTTCCTGTATTATAATTGAAATTGTCTTCATTAGTTATTTCATAAGTTTCGTCCTGATATTCTGTGTCTTGTAGTAGATTGTTATAATGTTCTTCCCATTCTTCAATTGGAATTACATTGTTAAATGTGCTTTTCTCATTGTCTTTCATATTTTTAATTGTTTTCCACACTTCTGTGGATTGTGAACCTCCAATCAAACTTTCTACTTGAATACACTTTCTTTCCCAAAATAGATTTTTACTTCCTTTTATTTTTTTCCTTACTTCTCTGTTTTTTGACTTATATTCTTCTCTTCTTTCTATCGTTCTATTAGTGAGCCATTTGTTATACTACTGACTTTTCTCCTTAATTAACTCTTGTATTTCTTCTGTAAGCCAAGCTGGTTTTTTTCTCCTTTTGTTTTTTCCTATTGTACCCAAAGCTTCCATAGCGGCCTTATGTAGTGCTTTTTTGATGTTTTCATATTCTTCTTCCACATTGTCTTGTATTTCTAATTTCTGTAGTTCATCTCTCAAGCGATTCTGGTATAAGTTCTTAATACTATCTTCTTGAAACAGTTGTAATTTGTATCTTCGATCTTCATTGGTTTCAGTCTTTTCTGGTTTGTCTTCTCGTATTTTTTCAATCTTACTTGATGTGTATGGGCATATTACATGTAATATTACCATATAATGGTCTGATCCACAGTTTGGCCCCCTTTTGACTCTGCAATTCTGGTATCTTAAATGTGATTGTTGTTTTGTTATAAAATAATCTATGATATCACACCAATAATCATAAAACCTAAGATTTAAAACAAAATTTATTGATCCGATACATGGAAATCTTGATGGATGTACGACTTAATAAAATTTGAGAATCAGCTAGGGGAGTTCGACATATGATATATTTACGTGGCCCTCTCGACCTTTAGGGGTTATGGTTTCGAATTAACGATGGGAAAAAGGTGGATCTTTAGTAAAAATTAAACGATTTTTAAAGTCTTCAAATACCCTGGTTCAATTAAAATTCACTTCACCCTTTCAAATCGAAAACCTACATAAAACATCTGAAATAAAGTGTTTTTCCTCTTCTAGCAATGTTACCATATGATTTATAAGTCACATGTTATAATTCGAATACAAATAAAGTTAATCAAATCAACAAATGTTTTTAATGAGTTAGATGACGGTAATGGTGACTTGGAGTGCAAGAAGAAGATATTAAAGCCCTTATCAGTAAAAATTTGTTGAGCGGTGGCGCCCTCTACAGCGAAAACATGCCAAACACCCTTAATTTTTAAGTTTTTTGTATTTTTTAGAGAAAATATAGATGTTTGACACTTGTTATTATTTTTTTGCATCAGTTTAGATGCTTACCGTTAATTAAAAAAAAAATTATGCAAATCGGTTGATTGGTTTAGGCGCTAGACCTTACAATAATAATATATATAATAAATAATAGATTATTATTATTATTCGGAGGTTTTGAGATGTTCAAGTCTGATCAAATATTCTCAACCGGATACTTAATCGAAATCGTTTGAGATCTCTACACACAATAAACGATAAATGATTAAGCTATGCTATTGAATAATTTTTTTATGTTATCAATGTAATCAATGAATTCTAATTTTAGTGAGTCTGAAGTAAAAAACGCAAGATCACCTGAAATCGAATGATGAAATATTTATCTGATGGAAATACCAGTTGAATAAATCTTTCACATTCCTATCGCAAAAATGCTTTAATACCTAATTTAATCAACAAATTTACCTTATCTCAAAATCTATTTATAACAGAATATTATGGAATATCAAACTATCGAACTATCAAACCACGTTTCTTCTCCGTAGGGTTATCAATAAATGGCCCTTTTTGATTCTATTGTGTCGACTAATTGAATACAGGTTGTTTCAAGAATGTCGGAAGTAGAAAAAATTGAGGAACTAACGTTTGGAAATTTGCAAATTGTTTTTGAATCCAAAGATATGTAATAAAGATGGAACTGGCTGCAATTCTAAAATAAAAAGGGAAATATTTGGTGCTCTTGTTCACCTGAACAGAGTGTTTATAGATTCACATAAATGTCTGTATTTTTCGAATGTTTTGTGTGAAAGTGGTATCAACCGTTTCGTAAGGACTCGCTGAGGAAGAATCCTTGGTCAAAATTAATTCTGTCTATCCGTAGGCACGATAACTACAAAACCGGATAAGCTAGTGAGCTGAAGGGTAGGTTGAAGGAAATAATCTCAGTTAATGGGCCACATCCGTCAAACATTTTTGTACCATACAATGATAAATTTCAATTTTTGTACTGCCCCGAATGACTAGAGACAAACTAAATGGACAGAAATTGAAGTTTGTGAAAAGTAAACCTATATTTGGAGAAAAAAATATTTATTGTCATTTCTGGAACGACTTTAATCATTTTTATTTTATTTAAATAAGGTTTATGGTTTGAGAGGTTGGATATGTCACCATTTCTGTGCTTGAGAATATTCGGTTATTACTTCGACTCATCCTATAATATGAAAATATTGAATTAACTTGAGGACTATCTGGGAAATGATTTGTGGTTGAAACAAAACTGTATGAAACTGTAATTTTGGTTATTGCTAATTCAAAATATATGTTGTCTTTATTCTTCTATATTTTCTAGGTCTGTTGTTTCTGTATTGCAATATTTGTAGTGTTACAAATGACTTTATAATTAGTGCGCAAAAAGTCCTCGGTGATAAAATAAAATTGGAACTGCCACAACTACCAGGTTAACTTAATGGATCTGCAGATACGATATTGTTTACATACAAAGTATAAATAACTGAATGAAATTGAAATCATAATCCACGTCGAGAAACCAGACAGATAATCAATTCGGTCGCATATTAATTCAAGTCATTACCGATGATAACCAATAGATCCTTGACCTTGTACAATCTAATTAAAAAATTTCATTAAACTCCTTTTCTTTCCAACTAGCACCTTCCATCCGTTTCGCTCTACGGATAATTTACTTTTTCATGCTAGTTTTTATCTGATACGTGCGTCCATCAAATATGTGCAAATTTCTCTGAGTGTTCTTAAAACTATGACTTTGAAATCAATATCACCTTATTATCTTCCATGTCCAACCTTTATCTTTTGTCGATCTCATCAAGGATTTTCAAATAAATATGGAAGAGAAGATTATTGTGGTTTAGTTTTTCTCCTGAAGTAACCAGTGTATTTGTGTGGATCTTTAAGCCTGAGAATGCCTCCGGTAGCAGCAACATTGTGCAACTCTGTATCCAAAGTGGAGAATGGTGCGTTGTTTTTTAGATTTTTTATTGATTTCACGAAATATCACGAAATGCTATTTAGTATAGTGTTTGTTTTTATTGTTGTAAGTTTGTTTTCAAAGTTTCCTCATTGCAACTATTGCATGTTTATGACAATCATTCTTTATTCCGGACATAGTAACCAAAAAAGTAAAATAAAAGTATGCGGTAAGGTGTGATGGATTGAGTTTTAGATAGCCTCATCAATAATTAGGACATATTCCTCTAATAGTATAGATGATACAAATCTAAAGGAGTTACATAAAAGTTCCTACATATTTTTTGCTAATTATCAATAGTCATTCTATCTAAAAAAATAATAACATGCATTCATTGAAATTTCAAAAAAGATTTCTAAAATTTCATTTTATCCGAATATTTTTTATCGTTTATGGTATTCCTTGATTGGAAGACATGAAATATCATCTTCATCTCAAAATATTCAGTTTCAAATCATATCCAATGCAATATTATACAGGGTCTTGTTGAAAGATTTAGGTTTCTGGTTGAAGGAAGATGAGGGAAAACTATTTGGTTATTGTTCTCCTAATGTTGAATCAAATTTAATTCATTATTTTTGAATGAGACACACTGAATAAGAGTGTTGTCATTTATATTCCGGCATTGAAGTATAGGTAATGCTCAATTATTTTGATTGGCCAGTAATTAGTGTTTCGAGAAAAAACCAAGGCATATGCATTAAATTTTTTCTCATTTAATCCAGGAGCTGAAAATTGTACCAATATGTGCGAAAGAAAAAAATGCTAGCTTCTGATTCCTGTTATTCCTCGAGTGATCAGCACAATATAATCGGAATATTCCATTCTGCTTTTGGGATCAAGAGAGAACCAAATTGTAGTAGATCAAAATAATTGAAAAGCAAAAAATACATGACATATGCATTTCTCTGGTCTTATTACCATTATCCAAATTTCAGGAACACAAGGACATCCAAAGAAATTAGTACAAAATGACACAGTGAACAGAGAAGACAACTTACCGGAAATGACAACATGTTACACGAATCTCCTCAAATCTCTTGGCGAAGATCCAGAAAGAGAAGGCCTGTTGAAGACACCAGAAAGAGCAAGCAAAGCTCTTATGTTCTTCACCAAAGGTTATTCACAGAGTGTTCAAGGTGAGCTTTCCAACATAAGAATAACTTGATCGGTTCTTACCAAATTCATTTCAATTGTTTATTTTCATTCATTCTTGATATCGATATTTCTTGGAGTTTTTGCTGTTTTCCATAAAAAATCATTGGAGTTATTTTCTTAATTAATACTCCCAGGAAGAATTATTCAACTGAATAATGATTATATAACTAGTATTACGTTTTATTTCGAGTATGATTATTATTCTCATTAGAATTTAAACCTAACAATGAGAATCAAAGAACGAATAATTGCATTTATGAGATACCATAAAAATGCGGAAGATCTTATATCTTAAAAACAAAAACTCCTCTTGAAGGTGAGAATAAAAGAACATCAGAAGCTTTTTCAAGTATTAGACTATGACATGAATGAAAGTCATCTGACAGAATGGAACGATATATCTATCATATCCAAAGAATAAAAGCCTACAAGAAGAAAATTCGCTTTTATGCATATGGGTTATTCCACAAAAATAGGACTAATTTGAAGATTTTTTTGACCACAACACAAGTTGAATACAAATAGATTTATATTAAGTCTATGCTATCGGGAGTCATATCCCTTTCGTGTACTTCAAAGAGACCCTTGAACAACCAAGTATTTTAATATTCAGGGTTTTCTGATTTTTTTATTTTAGGAACCGATCTGCATGACTCTGGACTGACAAAATAGCCTATTTATTAAAATAAAATACACTTGAATTAGTATTTTTACTGTTTCTTTATCAAATAACAAACTAGCTTGTTTCTATATCAAAATCTTACATTTTTACTTGTTGCTTGAAATGATAAGCCTGAAAATAAGTCTTATAATTAAGTACAAATGTTATCAACATTAATTATTATGAAAATAAAAAAATAGTTTTTCTTATTAAAGTTTTCTTCTGAGATTTTTTGAATTGTAGGTTCTTCTTTATTAATTTATTATCTGCAAATTGCCACACATTTTTTGAAAAATTTGGCCTGACAAAACCTTCTTATGTTAGTGTTTTCTTGATGAGTTTTAGCTTTTGCCATATTGTTATAAATTTGAGTTTTAATAACTTCACCATTACTTTTTTTTACTTTTAAGTGTAAGAACATCATTTATTTTCTTTGGTTAGTTAGGTTAGGTTAGGTCTCTGGTATTTTCTTAAATTCTTTTTCTTCTTTCTATATTCAATTGAGTTATTTTTCTACTTCTTTCTGGTCTTTCTTTGTTCTCTTGGGGTCATATCTTTTACAGACCTGCGCTGTCCTTTCTCATTTTTAAGTCTAAGGGGTAAGATCGGAAGATCGTGGGGGCCAAAACAGTGAAGAACGGCGTCCGATCCACCGATTACCAAACATTGCATTCAATTCTTCACACACCTCTTGCGTACTATATGCCGGAGCCTCATCAATTGATAATATGCGGCAGTCGACATACTGAACTCTCACTGAATTTCTCAGGATTTCCAAAAATTTTTCTGTATTTAAATTTTCTTCATAAATGTAGTACCGCACTTTATTGTTCATCAAAAAGAGCAAACACATTAAAACTAAATTTGTTCTGGGGGTTTCTTTGTCTTTTTCCATGAGGATTTTCTTTTCTCCTAATGTGGCAATTCTTTCTATTAAATAGTTCTTCATTATTGAATTTTGCTTCATCTGTCCAAATGATCTTTTTCAAGTTTTTCTAATATTCCTCTACAAAAATTTAACCTTTTATGTAGTCACCTGGTTCAAATGCATGAACTTTCTCATATTTCAGTCATGCATGTTGTGTTTTTTCAAAATTCGGTGCACTGACATTCTGTCTAAATCAATTTCATGAGCTGTACTTCGAATATATGCATTTTCATTTGCTTTGAAATAAGTCAAAACACTAGTTTCATTTTCCTCATCATCAACTAGACTTCTTTTGTATTCTTTAGGGGTTCTTACACATCCAAAACTTTGTAAGTTTGAAACATATTTTCTAAAGATCTTCTCCGTCATGGAAGGTAGATGGGGATACTTCTCGTTGAAGGCCCGGCAGGTTCTACTAATAATTCTGTCACTTTCACCATGTATATAAAATAGATCCAGAATTTGGTAATTAGAATAACGGTTCATTTTGTTAAATCGAGATATGAAGATAACGAATAACAATAACAACTGACAATTGTGAATTATTAACAGATAATTTATCTTCTATGGGTACAGAGAGTTCCCATGGTTTCGAAAGAATATTCATTGAATTTTTTTAGATGCAATCAATTTGACTCTATGTACACCATAAACCCAGAAAATCTCAAATAACTTAGAAATTATTGAATTTAGGAGCATAATCATGTGAAAAAACTATATTTATTTTTGACCGCAGAATCCAACACAATATTATAATTATATAAAATATATATATATATAATTATATAAAAATAGGGTTCTAATTTGAAAACCAGAAGTTATGGCCAATTTAAGATCAACAACAACAATTTTCAAAACAAAATTTGAAACACCCTGTGATAATATTTTTGAAATCCATAAGATGCATGGCTTTTTCACATCCTTCCTCTTCGATGTTGTAAAAACGGTTTACGCTCAGGATATTTAAAATAAGAATAATGAACATATTACTGACTGAACATATTTGACTTTTTTCCCAGTTTTTTTTGGACATTTTGAAAACTGTTCGATTCAATACAATGGTTTCAAAAGGAATGTATTCACTATTGAATACTCGATCATACCAGGAATGGAAAACTTGAAAAAAACATTATTTCGTCGAATTTATTTTCACTCCCTGTATAACCAAAGGTTTTTGGGCTTCGAAAATATTTTAGCTCTGTAGAGAACTTCGAACAATATCATAATCCCAATTTTCAGATTTCAAATATGTCTAGTTCTCCAGAAACGTCTAATAGGCATTCGAACTTGAGACACCCTGTATATATGTATATATATACAATCTTTCAATTAATTTCATTCACTATCAATACCTACTTGGGCGCGAAATTTTAAATTTACTTTAGTGCTACTGATGCTAAAAACTGTGGACGCAGTTTGCAAGTCAAAAATATTTATTCATTTTATTTATTATATAAGCACAAACCCAGCTTTCAACTTAACATAGATAAATAAAATAATTGAGTTATTGATTATCGAGATTAAGACGTATGTATTAAACAATCGAAGATTCGGACACTGCTAGGGACTGATATTTTTTAGTTAAGGTTGCCTATTTTTAGCACTTAAATTATTGTTTATCCCAAAAAATAAAATATGGTTCATAAAGAATGATTTGTGTAAGACCTATTAGGCCAGTAAATTGTTAATTTTTTTTCAAAAAGGAGCTGAAAACATCAAGTAGTCTTATTTTTGCGGAATCACCCATATCACTTTAAATTTCATAAAAGCACCATCAATTGAGTTTGAGAAAGTTTAATGGCCTAGTGTTCGAAGTCGTTCAAAGAAATCTTCAAACTACAGATAAGTTCAAATTTGATCTAGTTTTCGGAGTTCAGTCAATTTGACACTTATTAGTGAAAATAGAAAAATTTTCTGATATTGTTAGCTTTTAAAAAAGCTCAGGAACTTCTGTCGACACGTTGCAATGACGAACGATAAGATATGGCTGTTATTGCCCAAATGGAAACTTCATTTTTCATGATATCGGAATATATCTGAGTTCGAGTAACACATTAATTTTGATGATAGATCTTTGAGACCAAAAGAAGCACTTTTTCCGTTACCATGTCTTTATGTTTTGAATGCTACCCTCTTACATTCTGGGGTCCACTAATTAATGCATAACCAACTCGTGAATCTGTAAAACCATCAAAACTTACTATAGAATAGGCAAACACATCCAAGCACTTTCTGTATATCTTAGTATTTTAGAAGCATATATCATTTCATATTCAATTTCCTTAAGTGAACCGTTTCCAAGATATTCGATGTTAGATGATTTTGGATTCGGAAAAATATATAGGAAACTACACTTTTCCCTGCATCCGACTCTTAATCGATAAAATTACTGAGCTGGTTTAATTCCACATTACCACTGCTCTTCCTCTTTCTAAATCATCATCAAATTTGAAAATTTCGCTCTTGAATGATTTAAAAAATTTGACCTTCTCTGTGGATCAATGAAAATTGAGATGAAGTAATTAAAAATTTTTGTTTTGATGTTAAATTTAATGTATATATTGCTAATGATCGATTGTCTCAGCCGTTACTACTTAGTAGTTCATCAATATAAAAAAAATCTTGTACCTGCTTTTTAGTTTGATGTACTGTATGGGGATGAACGTGAGTTCGAAAATGAAGTCACATTGTCATTGTAAGCCAAAAGTTCAAAAGAATATATATATTATCATTATGAAAATATTGGTAGAAAATACATAGTAAAAAAACAAAATATTCAGTTTAATGATCAATTCGACATCCCAACATTTCTCTCTGATCTATAATGTCGGTAGCTATTTCTTAGTAGACGAAATCATTAAGAGTCCGTAATATTCTATAAAATTCTTTATCGATGCTTTGAGTATTCGGAGATTTGTTATGTAGCCTACTCGAAATCCAGCTTGGTGAGTACTAATCTATTTTGAAACAAAGCGTATATGTGATAATCTTGGTGAACAGTTTATGTTTATGTGATAATAGGCTGAAGTGCATCTAATTGACGAGATTGTTGGTATCGCCTTTTTTTTCACACAACAGAACTATAATTGCATTGTTTCATTTTGATGATCAAGCATAATTTAGAAAGTGCTACAAAGCAACGTAACAAATTTTTCATCCTGCCCTGATCTCCTCAACAATGTTATTCTTCATTCCTGGATATCGCTCAGCCGAGGAAGATGTAATTCCATCTTAGGCCCGTTTGCACCAACCACATTTAGCGTTAAGCATCCCTTAAAATGAATCCTTAACTTCAATTGCGTTGCACCAACTGTTAAGCGGCACTTAAATCCCTTAAGCGAGCCTTAAATTTAAGTGCTCATTCATGACCACTTAACTATTTAAGGGTGGATTCTACCCATAGATCAAAGGTAAATGTACCTTTATTTTGGTAGTTATCTATGATTCTAACCTAAAATAATTTGATTTGTTTAGTTTTCCAAATATTTGTCTAGTATTTCTTTGTGATTATCGAACAAATGTGATGTGACTATAATAATATTAATCGTAATTGTAATATATACTTCGAACAATGCTATTAACTTGTATGATGGACTTCTTTAATGAATTTGATGCATTTCATGACGACTTGGAAATATTTGAAATTGTGGAAAGAGAATTTCCTAGGCGTATGACGTATGAAGTCTTTAATTAAAACCACATCGAGCTTGTTTATTTATAGATTAATTCATAAACAAATATTTCTGCCATAGAATAGACGAAATATTTAAAAGTTCTTTAACCACAGAACATCAAATATTGAGTGTAGCCAATGAAATCGCTTTATTGATCTAGGGAGAAATGAAATACTGAAATGTCACTAGATTGAGAATGTTAAGAGTCGCTTAGTTAAGTTCCGGTTAAGTGACAGTCGTGCAACTGGAGATGAATTCAAGCGACCCTTAACTTTAAGCGGCACTTAGCTAAGCGACATTTTAAGGGGCGTTGGTGCAAACGGGCCTTAGACACAAAAATTTTACAGTTTTCTTCTTTCAGAGGTGCTGAATGAAGCTGTCTTCACAGAAGATCACGATGAGATGGTATTAGTTAAGGACATCGAAATGTTTTCTATGTGTGAACATCACATGGTCCCCTTTTATGGAAGGGTATCTATAGCATATTTACCTCAAGGAAAAATTTTGGGTCTTAGTAAATTGGCAAGGATTGTCGAAATATTTTCTCGACGCTTACAAGTACAAGAGAGAATGACCAAGCAGATAGCAGAGGCAGTTCAGGATGCAGTTAGCCCTGCTGGAGTGGCAGTTTTCATAGAAGGAGTGTAAGTTTAACATTTTTGCAAATTCGCATTCGTGCATTTGCAGTAATGAAGTATTTTATGTATTAATAACGATAATCTATGGAGTGACCATGTAAAAAGGTCCATTCCATCCTCAGAGCCAAACTTTAGGAAGTTTTTTACAAAATGTTTCCGAAACACCTTTCAAGGGGTAAAGTACAAATGCCAGAGAAATTATGGGATGAATTTGATGTTCCAAATAATTTTTGCAGCACTGAAATACCAGTTCCTCGAGCGAAAAATTTTCACCATTGTAGAAGCTCATTTTTACTTGCAAGAAGACTTCCTTAATTATCTTTTAATAATGACCATTTGTTTTCAGACACATGTGTATGGTCATGAGAGGAGTTCAGAAGATAAACAGCAAAACCATTACATCCACAACTTTGGGATCATTCAAAGAAAATGAGAAATTAAGGAAAGAATTCTTTGATTTGGTACGAAACTGAAGCTAGGAAATCTGGAAACTTAATGTCTGTGATATTCGCACAAAACTGCTTCGCTATTTTCATGATTTCATAAATAAATTTTTTCTTGAATGAACACAAAGTTCCATGAAAACTGTGAATAGCTCAAGTTTTTGCCTAAAGATAATTGCGCATTCTAATGAAATTGTAATTTATTATGTTGAATAATTATTGAAATAAAACAGAATTATTTAATTTCACAAAATATTTTTATTCTCAAGTTTCTGGGCAGTTGCTCCCAGTGGCAAAGTGTTGTTTTTATCTTATACAGGGTCTTTCACGAGGAACCTCACCCATATTTATACGGGAAACTACTGAACGTATTTTCATGAAATTCGGCACTTATCAGTATTTCACAATGCTGATGAAATCTAAAATATTTTCAAGGCATTAGCATCTCCGGTTTTTCCGGAAATGACGTCAACTTCCGTCTTTCATATTACAACACCATTTTTTTATTGCAGAAATAGATTCCTTAGAAAATTTCAAGTTATTTTGATGTAACATTTTTCAGTTTAGGTTGGAAAGTTCTCTCTGAGTGGGAAAATTCGAAAAAAAAATCGAAAATAGAGCTCCGCTGAACAAGAATAACTTCGAGGTTTTTGGATGGAAAATTTTCATTTTTGGGATGTTTCAAGATGTAAGATTGATGTATACTTTTTGAAAATCGAAATCGCGATTGATGATACAGGGGGTGAAAAATTCGCTTTCAAAGTTAGGGATGACCAAATCGTGAGAAATCAATTTTTTCACATTAGAACCCCATATTTTTATGGCAGATATTGAATCTACGTTGAAAAATAATGTGAGCGTATGCCTCACACCCTTGCCCTAAAGTGGATATTTTCTGAGTTATTCACAAAAAACTGTTTTTCGTCTTGAATTTTCAGCTATTTTTTTCCCTTCACGAAAAAAAGATGAAATTTTCAGGAACTGTTACTTAAACCATGTTTTAGATTTTACTACCCTAATATGCAAGAGAAAAAGTTACAGGTTGTTCCTACATAGATGGCGAATTTGGATTCCAATTTGTATCTTTAGAAACCTCTTTATTTCAACTAATCGGCCATCGGTTTACTCTCCAGTGATAAATAAATAATTCATATGAACCATATGCAAAAACTTACCATGTTTTACATTCGGTTTACTCTCCAGTGATAAATAAATTTTATGAACCATATGCAAAAACTTACCATGTTTTACATTCTTTTTTTTTATGTGCGCAAAGATAATATGATCGTTTTGAATTAATATTCAGTATTTCTTCAGTCACCATTGATTTGACTTTATGGTTATGAAGGCCAGATATTTCTATCTATCAATTCACATCACATCAACTATAAATCTCTATGAGGGTGGTTTTAATTTTATGACAAGTTGTCATAATGAGTGAATATTGAGCCGAAAATGAAACTAATTCTGTGGGTTCATTTATGACAAACATGTCTAAAATACTGGTGTGTGCAGTTGTCATATTTTGAATGGAAATGTCATTATGAATTTTGCTACAAGAGGACTATTTTTTCCCAAATTTCTTAATTTCTGAATATCGAGCTGAAAATGATTTTTTCAGTAATGTGTTCTCGCTTATGAAATAATTGGTCCTCGATTATTAATTCAACTTTATGCATTGATTAGGAACAGCCATTCAGATTCAGATCGACGAATAAGATTAGCTAGTACCAGAATGTAAATTGAATGCATGCGTTTCACAAAACAAATAAAATGGCTTTTGAGTTTTTCCCAGTCTCGAAATCATAATTTTAGATATGTCGATGAAGCTAAAGAGTTCTCATTTCAATCAAACAACATTACATAAAATAGTTCCCACTAAAGTGCTTAGTGCTCGAAATATTCAATTACTTTTGCAAAAGTGCTCGGTAATCCGGAGCCTTCTGTCGAAAGCGGTGCTTAGAACTCGAGACTCAAGCCTTTTTTCGAGTGCTTAGGGCTTAGTGCTCGAAGCACTTTTTCGGTGCTTAGCACAGCTCTGGTGTAATATAACGGCGAGCTTGAATTTTTCACACGTAGTTTACCATCGTATTCATTCATAAATTTGTCCACGATTTCTTTAGTCGATAAGTACAAGCATATTCGATTATTGGAGAGTCTGGATGCGAAAATAATGTTTTTTGGATGAATAATCTTCCCAAGAGGTACTAAATAATCTTCAATTTTGGCTTCATTAATTGATGACAAAATAATGGCTTGATGTTTAGATGGGTAGGACTTCTTAGTGACCACCGCATTGTAACTCATAACATTTTGGGTATTTGTAGAACTCCCTTCATAGGAGGTTCTGTTTGTATGATTTAACATGATCGGATTTAATCCGGTCCTGTCCTACTCATCACCACTCGATAAACGAGCGTGTGAGTTTTCTTTTTTGTAGTTGTTTGTTTTGATAAGGATGTCGTTTATGTTTAGACGTTATTTCTAATATCATTTCGATTATTCGATCAATTTTGATAAAAAGTTGGTTTTTTTCAGCTCACAGTTCGCTTATTTTGGTTATCCTAGGGATAAGCCGCTCTCTTCAATTTTTCACTACACTTTTCCGATTGAATTTGGTTTTCGAAAACAGAGAGAGAAATTAGTGACCGATCTGGTTAGCTTCCAGGGACGGCCTCCCAGATGTAACATTGTTTCCTTGTTCTTGAAAAAAATATCAAGCATTCAAATAAGTGAATACCATACACAGTTAAAATTTTATGTTTCCTAAATGGTCCTCTACATGTTGTAACGCCCTTTTCTCACCTATTATATATTTTTCGGGCGCCAGCTATTCTTTGCTTATCAGGGAGAATAGCAAACCTACCAAGGTAGCTTCTAGTCGAAGACAAAGTTCGGTTTTATCTAAGCTCTTAGCGATAATTTGAGCAATCAAATAGGCAAAAATTTGATATAATTTATTCGGAATATATGTACAGAAAATTCCTCGATATGTTGAATAAAAATAACGTAAGTAATCAGCTATATTTCAACAAAATAATAGATTTAAACTGACAGTATGCAATGTGAAAATATATTAATTCGGTATACAGGTACAGAAAATCACCTCGGTATGTTGAATACAAATAACGTAAGGAATCATCAATATTTCAGCAAAATAACAGATTTAAACTGACAGTATGAAAGGTGAAAATATATTAATTCAGTAAATAGGTACAGCAAATCACCTCGGTATGTTGAATACAAATAACTTAAGGAATCAACTATCTTTCAGCAAAATAACAGATTTGAACTGACAGTATGAAAGGTGAAAATATATTAATTTAGTAAATAGGTACAGCAAATCACCTCGGTATGTTGAATACAAATAACTTAAGGAATCAACTATCTTTCAGCAAGATAACAGATTTAAACTGACAGTATGAAAAGTGAAAATAAATTAAGTCGGTAAATAGGTACAGAAAATAACCTCGGTATGTTGAATACAAATAACGTAAGGAATCATCAATATTTCAGCAAAATAACAGATTTAAACTGACAGTATGAAAGGTGAAAATATATTAATTCGGTAAATAGGTACAGAAAATCACCTCGGTATGTTGAATACAAATAACTTAAGGAATCAACTATATTTCAGCAAAATAACAGATTTAAACTGACAGTATGAAAAGTGAAAATAAATTAAGTCGGTAAATAGGTACAGAAAATCACCTCGGTATGTTGAATACAAATAACGTAAGGAATCAACTATATTTCAGCAAAATAACAGATTTAAGCTGACAGTATTAAGGTGAAAATAAATTAATTCGGTAATCAACTATAAAAATTTAAGCAGAACGCAAGAATTCAGTTATACTTGTGAAAATAACACTTTCTAAGGACATTAACAATTACAAGTGAAATGCATAAAAATGAACTTAATTCTAAATCAAAATCAATCTGGCTGCGAACGCTACTTTCTCGCAAATAGGACGCAACAAATTGTGATTGACTGGTAGTCTGCATAAAAATTTTACTGGCTCGCGAGAAGAGCTAAGAATAATTATTATCTACAGACGGAGGGTTGCTAACTGTCCACGTGGACAGGAAGTCTACAGAATTCCTGTAAAAAGGAATGAAATCGAACTCGGAAAAATAGGCGATTTTGATGAAATTGAAATAAAGAGGTTTCGGCAATGGGGTTATCGTTTACTCACTTTTTCTTTTCTTTCATCGCTCAGGATGAAATAAACTAAAATCGCTAATATTGAATAATAAAAATAAAATAAACTACTGTGAGTACTGAATCGAACTAAAAACTGAAATCTGAATAAAATTATCTATCTACAATCTACCACAAATCTTAATCGAATTCGGAACTATAGTCACTAATCTTAATAATCGGAACCAATATATCATCTAAATCATTAATAATCCAATACCGGGGGCAACACGGTCTTTTATACTCTCCCGGGGGGGAGATGAAACGGACACACACAGATGTGGTATTTGTCGCCTAAAATCATCTTGGATTTCAGTTTATCGCGTAAAAACAGATTTATCGGATTCTAGCGAAGAGAAATTTATGTTTTCATGCCTTTTTTTCTCACCGAAAAACTCTGAAACAACGACTTCGAATCTTAAGGCGTATACAGGGGAACGGAAAATATATAAAATAAAATATTCGGAATACTCAAAATGAAGAATGATTTTCCTATACAAGAAAAATCAAGCTTCATTTCACCCCTTGCTTCGAAAAGAAAACTCGAACTGCTATACAAGTCGAATTTTACGCCCCTGAATGAATCTACCCATCGGCGAACGCACCCGCAGCCAGGTTCACAGCTAACATAGCATTATTACATTTGACCTACCAGATACAAAAGTTATAAAATGCATCGATGTCTCCGTGGCCGTTGACCTCGCTCCTTCCGGTTCTGTGTTCCCAGTGAACGTGACCAACCGTGACTTCAAAACAGTGGAATTGATCTGAATAAACGGTCCAAAACTTTCTACTGTGGCTGACAATTTTCGAAATAATGGTCTCTAGTTGTTGTTGGAATCTTGTGCATCTCAGGAACCATCTCCATTATATAGAGGTTCGTCGGTGTACTGCAGGTGTCCCAATACTTCGGATATGATGTTTGTAGAGGGGTAGCTAATAACTGTATTCTGTCTACTTGGGTCCAAAAATCAAGGATCGGTGATCCATCATTACTGATTATCGCAGGAATACCTCCAAAATTCAGGTGAGTGTTTATTCTGGATTCAGTGAAGGGGGCCAAGACTTCTTGTTTCTTGTTTGTAGGTGGTTCGGTGGATAATTGGAGTCCATTATCATAATACAGGATACCATCTCCATTATGCAGGTGAGTATTCAAGTTCTCGGAGACAGGCTGGCAGTGCCAAATTTTCGAAGATATTCAGTGTGTGTATTTCTTGCACTCAATAGCAGATGAAACCTTGTAGACACAGTATCGGATAGTTGACTGTCGACGATGAGAAATGTAGGTAGGCCACGGTAGTTGAAGTCATTCCATATTCTGAACTATTGGATGAATTTCAGGCTGCTTGATGTAGAAAGGCACAACTTGAGGTGGTGACGTAGCCATGAAGTGTTCCATCTCGGAAGGAAATACTATCGGTACCAGGAGGGATCCACAAAGTATTAACATTGTTCTAATATGGCAGGCCAACTATAACAGTATCAATACAAAAGTAAGTACAAGTAAATTCATGGGTAAAAACCCTATTGAATCATTCGGAGAAGCAGAATTTTAAACAGAGAATGAAACTAATTTCCATTCTGATTTACTAAAATAACAGAAACAGCTACCGTGAACCTAGCTTGATCGGTCACAACAAAAAAAAAATATTCTACCTCTCTTCCGATTCCACATCACTGAATACTCTGGGGCTCCAAATGAACCACAAGTTCTTATCCGGATTGAAAACAAAGGCATAGTGTTGTTATCCTGACAAAAATAACACCTCGAAGCTTCACTTTTAGTTATTAAATCAACAGAACTGAGAAAAACAAGACTCTCAGCTTATCAGTTTCTATTCGGAATTAAAAATGTAATAATTTTGTACTAATGACAATCCAAAAATAAAATAAAATTCTGATTTTCCCTTAGCTAAACGGAACTAAAATGTGAAAGGGAAAATGGCCAGCACTAAAGAAAAATTAGTTAAGGTTGAATGTTATTGTTGACTGCAGAATAAAATTTTAATTGAAAATGAACAAGGTTATGTAACCTTAACTGCAAAATAGTGAGAAAAATAGAACTTCCAGCTAACCAGTAGCTATCCCAACTTGAGGATAGGATAGTCGTGAAATTCTATTTTCCTTTTTGTTGAACGATAGTAAACATGGCAAAAAGAAAATTACAGTTACTTACGGTATTGAAAAACAAAATATCTTCTTGTATGAAAGTGAAATGATTAAAGCAGAAATTTAAAACATTGCAGACCCCAGATTCTCTAGGCGGTGAACGGAGTAGAGAAAGAAAATAGAATTTTTACTGAATAAAAAGTTTCCATCCTAATTAAATGATGGAAGGGCTATGTGAAATTTCAAGAAAAACAAAATTCTATTTTTCTCCTCTGAACGGTTTTGACCATGTCAGAAAATTTCGGTTACTTCACGGTTTCGGTAAATTAGACGGATTAACCTGTGCATGAAATGGCTTCAAATCTTTAACATGTATGTTTCTGACTATCTTACCGTTTTCATCTTTCAGGTCATAAACTACGGGGGAGATTACTTTGAACACGGTATATGGCCCAACATATTTTTGGGTCAATTTTGCAGCAAAACCGTCTACGGCAGCAGACAAGGGACGGTCACGGCGCAAAACGCTATCTCCCACATGAAAGCGAACCTCCCTCCGGCGGAGATTATAGTGGCGTGCCTGTTGGTCGAACGCACGGTACAGCCTGGTACGAACAAACTCATGGGCTTCGTGGAGATGCCGGATCTGGTCCGTTCGGTGAGTAACCCTTACTTTTCTTTTCCTCGGGTTCTGTTGGCTCTGTTCATCATCTGTATTTTGCATGTCCATGCCATATATGGCTTTAGGGACTTCCAACTCTCTGCCATAATTAAGGTAAGCCGGTGAGAAGCCGGTAGACTCCTGTCTGGCAGTATTGAGAGCAAAGGTCAGTTCTTTTCATCCCAATTTCTCTGATCGGTCTCGCAAAACTGAGCTATCATGGTCTTCAGCGTTCGGTTGACTCTTTCTACAGGGTTACACTGAGGGGTATATGGGGGAGTGAAACGATGGGCTATGTTCAATTCCTGAAGACTATTCTTGAACAGGTGGCTATCGTACTGTACACCGTTATCTGATATTACCACTTTTGGGCATCCATAACTCAATATTATCTGTTCATACGGGGCTGAATATACGGTTTTTGCGGTCGCTTTTCGTAACGGACGGCATTCTATCCATTTGGTAAATCTGTCTTGCATCACCACAATGTAAGCGTTTCCTTTCTTGGATCGTGGCAAAGGTCCTACCACGTCAGTGGAAACTTCCTTAAATGGTGCATCCACCATTCTATGCGGTTGCATTTACCCGGGGTTTTCTGCTGGGGACCTTGTAACTCTGACATGATGGGCAGCCTCTGACATATTTCGCTACATCTCGGAACATGCCTGGCTAGTAATAATTCCTGGCGATTTTGGAAATAGTCTTAGAGATCCCCAGATGTCCGGCGTATTCAGAGTCGTGGTTTTCTTCCAGAACCTCCTGCCGTTTTTCACACAAAGCTTCCAGGGTTGCCCTGATCCATCTCCATGGAAATCTGAAGAGTCCCAGAAATGACGGTACAGTTTCCTCCTTAACACAGTAATCAGGAAGTTTTCTGGCTCTCTTAGCACCTCTTGTAGCTTTCTGTTGTACCATTTACAGCAGATTTCATCTTCAGTCAGGTGTACTGAATCCAATGAGGCTGATGGGTTCCGGGATTGACTATCGGCGACTTTATGGGGTTGGCTTGTTGGCTTGTGGAAGTACAGGTCGAGCAATGGACCTGCCCTCAAAAAACATCTTCGGTTGGCCGATTAGTTGTCAGTTTCTGGAACAAGTTCTGCATCCGAGTTACGTAGAGTAGTAACTTATCATCAGCGCCCTGCATTCTCCTTTTTATCTCCTCCAGCAAATTCTCCTCATAATTTATTGGCAGGAATGCTTCCTTGAGTTTGCGCCTAAAATCCTCCCAGTCTTGGAATGTTCCTCGTCGGGGAATAAACCAATCTCGAGCATCCTTCCGGAGAAGTTCATACACAGAACTAAAGACTTGGTCCAAGGATGTCTTTCGTGACTCTGCTATCCGTTCCACTTCATCTATAAAATCGGTCACACTAGTGGTTCCGTCAAACGAGATTGACCACTTATGCAGGGGCACTGTTGCAGGTTGCAGCGGTTGGGTGGTTTTCTCTGGACGAGTCAAGTTCCGAGGTGGTGTCTCGAGGAGTCTTCCTCCGGCCCAACGAATGGAAATGATACTCGTCGAGAGGAGCTTGCCCAGGGGTTCCGTCTCAATCCGGTATATTGGGGTTGTTCCTGTCGCCCACGAGGAATACTGAACGTTGACATTTGTTGTAACAATGCATGACATGTTCTCCTAGTATCCTCCATAAACATATCTAACATGTCGTTGTTTTCAGGTCCAGTTGTCATCTGATCAGTCGCCGCCCTAGGAGTTCTCAGTTCCTTTGAATTTTCACTTGTTTTTCTATTAAGTTAGTCATTTATTTTAGAGGCCTGAAGATGATTTTAAAATAAAATCGAAACGTCGGCATTTTGTCTAATTGAGTCTCTGAAATTTTGACCGAATAGGAACCTCTAAACACTAATTTACATTGATACCAACATCATCAAAAATATCAGAATTAATAATGTGGTTCCATATCATCCACATCGAGATAATCAACTCACTTGTTTAACTCATTATCATATTTGAATTTTTCTTATGTATTTTTTGCAGCAGAACATAAAGAAAATTATGTTCCACCTGAAGAGACACAAACACCACTGCAGACTAAAGCGAAAAGGAAAAGAACAGTGTTTACGTCTACAGAGATTATGAGGATGGAGTCAAAATTTCAAAGTGGTAAATACCTTCAAAGAACTCAACGTATACAACTTGCTTATGAATTGAATCTTCCTGATAAACAGATCAAAGTTTGGTTCCAGAACAGGCGGATGAAAGAAAAATAGAAAAATAAAGAACCAGTTGAAGAAAATATGGCAAGTACAACTATACAAAACCTCCCATCGAATCCGTATATTATGAAACGAACGCCATATATGAATACAACGATTCCTCCCCCACATGCTGTGAACGGCGATTTTAATCTTGGTTATAACGGTGGTCAATCCTCTGATAATTACAGGTCTTCATGCTATTACGACGATCATCCACCCCATAATCATTATATTCCAGCAAGATATTACGGATATTATCAACAAATGAATTATGCAACACCATATCCAAATTTACACAGTAGAAATATGGTAATCGCGCATGCGTCATGGCAACCCCAGGCTCCGAACTATAATTGGACAGCGAATCCAAATGAGTATTATTATCCGCAATAATAATAAATCCACATAACTAGAAAAAAACTACAATAAAATTATCCGCCTGTTCCAGAACAGGCGGATGAAAGAAAAAAAGAAAAAGAAAGAACCAGTTGAAGAAAATATGGCAAGTACAACTATACAAAACCTCCCATCGAATCCGTATATTATGAAACAAACGCCATATATGAATACAACGATTCCTCCCCCACATGCTGTGAACGGCGATTTTAATCTTGGTTATAACGGTGGTCAATCCTCTGATAATTACAGGTCTTCATGCTATTACGACGATCATCCACCCCATAATCATTATATTCCAGCAAGATATTACGGATATTATCAACAAATGAATTATGCAACACAATGTCCAAATTTACACAGTAGAAATATGGTAATCGCGCATGCGTCATGGCAACCCCAGGCTCCGAACTATAATTGGACAGCGAATTCAAATGAGTATTATTATCCGCAATAATAATAAATCCACATAAGTAGAAAAAACTACAATAAAATTATCCGCCTGTTCCAGAACAGGCGGATGAAAAAAAAAAGAAAAAGAAAGAACCAGTTGAAGAAAATATGGCAAGTACAACTATACAAAACCTCCCATCGAATCCGTATATTATGAAACAAACACCATATATGAATACAACGATTCCTCCCCACATGCTGTGAACGGCGATTTTAATCTTAGTTATAACGGTGGTCAAACCTTTGATAATTACAGGTCTTCATGCTATTACGACGATCATCCACCCCATAATCATTATATTCCAGCAAGATATTACGGATATTATCAACAAATGAATTATGCAACACCATATCCAAATTTACACAGTAAAAATATGGTAATCGCGCATGCGTCATGGCAACCCCACCCCAGGCTCCGAACTATAATTGGACAGCGAATCCAAATGAGTATTATTATCCGCAATAATAATAAATCCACATTACTAGAAAAAACTACAATAATATTATCCGCCTGTTCCAGAACAGGCGGATGAAAAAAAAAGAAAAAGAAAGAACCAGTTGAAGAAAATATGGCAAGTACAACTATACAAAATCTTCCATCGAATCCGTATATTATGAAACAAACACCATATATGAATACAACGATTCCTCCCCACATGCTGTGAACGGCGATTTTAATCTTGGTTATAACGGTGGTCAATCCTCTGATAATTACAGGTCTTCATGCTATTACGACGATCATCCACCCCATAATCATTATATTCCAGAAAGATATTACGGATATTATCAACAAATGAATTATGCAACACAATGTCCAAATTTACACAGTAGAAATATGGTAATCGCGCATGCGTCATGGCAACCCCAGGCTCCGAACTATAATTGGACAGCGAATCCAAATGAGTATTATTATCCGCAATAATAATAAATCCACATAAGTAGAAAAAACTACAATAAAATTATCCGCCTGTTCCAGAACAGGCGGATGAAAGAAAAAAGAAAAAGAAAGAACCAGTTGAAGAAAATATGGCAAGTACAACTATACAAAACCTCCCATCGAATCCGTATATTATGAAACAAACACCATATATGAATACAACGATTCCTCCCCACATGCTGTGAACGGCGATTTTAATCTTAGTTATAACGGTGGTCAAACCTTTGATAATTACAGGTCTTCATGCTATTACGACGATCATCCACCCCATAATCATTATATTCCAGCAAGATATTACGGATATTATCAACAAATGAATTATGCAACACCATATCCAAATTTACACAGTAAAAATATGGTAATCGCGCATGCGTCATGGCAACCCCACCCCAGGCTCCGAACTATAATTGGACAGCGAATCCAAATGAGTATTATTATCCGCAATAATAATAAATCCACATAACTAGAAAAAAACTACAATAATATTATCCGCCTGTTCCAGAACAGGCGGATGAAAGAAAAAAAGAAAAAGAAAGAACCAGTTGAAGAAAATATGGCAAGTACAACTATACAAAATCTTCCATCGAATCCGTATATTATGAAACAAACACCATATATGAATACAACGATTCCTCCCCACATGCTGTGAACGGCGATTTTAATCTTGGTTATAACGGTGGTCAATCCTCTGATAATTACAGGTCTTCATGCTATTACGACGATCATCCACCCCATAATCATTATATTCCAGCAAGATATTACGGATATTATCAACAAATGAATTATGCAACACAATGTCCAAATTTACACAGTAGAAATATGGTAATCGCGCATGCGTCATGGCAACCCCAGGCTCCGAACTATAATTGGACAGCGAATCCAAATGAGTATTATTATCCGCAATAATAATAAATCCACATAAGTAGAAAAAAAACTACAATAAAATTATCCGCCTGTTCCAGAACAGGCGGATGAAAGAAAAAGAAAAAGAAAGAACCAGTTGAAGAAAATATGGCAAGTACAACTATACAAAACCTCCCATCGAATCCGTATATTATGAAACAAACACCATATATGAATACAACGATTCCTCCCCACATGCTGTGAACGGCGATTTTAATCTTAGTTATAACGGTGGTCAAACCTTTGATAATTACAGGTCTTCATGCTATTACGACGATCATCCACCCCATAATCATTATATTCCAGCAAGATATTACGGATATTATCAACAAATGAATTATGCAACACCATATCCAAATTTACACAGTAAAAATATGGTAATCGCGCATGCGTCATGGCAACCCCACCCCAGGCTCCGAACTATAATTGGACAGCGAATCCAAATGAGTATTATTATCCGCAATAATAATAAATCCACATTACTAGAAAAAACTACAATAATATTATCCGCCTGTTCCAGAACAGGCGGATGAAAAAAAAAAGAAAAAGAAAGAACCAGTTGAAGAAAATATGGCAAGTACAACTATACAAAATCTTCCATCGAATCCGTATATTATGAAACAAACACCATATATGAATACAACGATTCCTCCCCACATGCTGTGAACGGCGATTTTAATCTTGGTTATAACGGTGGTCAATCCTCTGATAATTACAGGTCTTCATGCTATTACGACGATCATCCACCCCATAATCATTATATTCCAGAAAGATATTACGGATATTATCAACAAATGAATTATGCAACACAATGTCCAAATTTACACAGTAGAAATATGGTAATCGCGCATGCGTCATGGCAACCCCAGGCTCCGAACTATAATTGGACAGCGAATCCAAATGAGTATTATTATCCGCAATAATAATAAATCCACATAACTAGAAAAAAACTACAATAAAATTATCCGCCTGTTCCAGAACAGGCGGATGAAAGAAAAAAAGAAAAAGAAAGAACCAGTTGAAGAAAATATGGCAAGTACAACTATACAAAACCTCCCATCGAATCCGTATATTATGAAACAAACGCCATATATGAATACAACGATTCCTCCCCCACATGCTGTGAACGGCGATTTTAATCTTAGTTATAACGGTGGTCAATCCTCTGATAATTACAGGTCTTCATGCTATTACGACGATCATCCACCCCATAATCATTATATTCCAGCAAGATATTACGGACATTATCAACAAATGAATTATGAAACACCATATCCAAATTTACACAGTAGAAATATGGTAACCCCAGGCTCCGAACTATAATTGGACAGCGAATCCAAATGAGTATTATTATCCGCAATAATAATAAATCCACATAACTAGAAAAAAACTACAATAAAATTATCCGCCTGTTCCAGAACAGGCGGATGAAAGAAAAAAAGAAAAAGAAAGAACCAGTTGAAGAGAATATGGCAAGTACAACTATACAAAACCTCCCATCGAGTCCGTATATTATGAAACAAACACCATATATGAATACAACGATTCCTCCCCACATGCTGTGAACGGCGATTTTAATCTTAGTTATAACGGTGGTCAATCCTCTGATAATTACAGGTCTTCATGCTATTACGACGATCATCCACCCCATAATCATTATATTCCAGCAAGATATTACGGACATTATCAACAAATGAATTATGAAACACCATATACAAATTTACACAGTAGAAATATGGTAATCACGCATGCGTCATGGCAACTCCAGGCTCCGAACTATAATTGGACAGCGAATCCAAATGAGTATTATTATCCGCAATAGTAATAAATCTACATAACTAAAAAAAAAAAACTACAATAAAATTATCCGCCTGTTCCAGAACAGGCGGATGAAAGAAAAAAAAAAGAAAGAACCAGTTGAAGAAAATATGGCAAGTACAACTATACAAAACCTCCCATCGAATCCGTATATTATGAAACAAACGCCATATATGAATACAACGATTCCTCCCCCACATGCTGTGAACGGCGATTTTAATCTTAGTTATAACGGTGGTCAATCCTCTGATAATTACAGGTCTTCATGCTATTACGACGATCATCCACCCCATAATCATTATATTCCAGCAAGATATTACGGACATTATCAACAAATGAATTATGCAACACCATATCCAAATTTACACAGTAGAAATATGGTAATCGCGCATGCGTCATGGCAACCCCAGGCTCCGAACTATAATTGGACAGCGAATCCAAATGAGTATTATTATCCGCAATAATAATAAATCCACATAACTAGGAAAAAACTACAAAAAAATTATTTATAAAAATTGAAGAGTTTTTCAACTCAATATCATTGGAAATTTATTATATCATAAAATGTATATGTTAGTGGAAAATATATAATTATACCTATTATATAATCGTTTTCATTCACACAATTAATTAACCAAATTAAACTTGCTAAATTCAGTTCTGCTAAAAATTCAGGTTTGTTAATGAATATTTGTCATTTATGTAGTTTATTAAGGATGGGTTGAAAAACTTACTGGATAGTTTGCTCTTATTATGTTGTGATAAATAAAATATGAAAAAGTTTAGTTAAACAACTCTTATTATTATTAATTTATTATTTGTTATGAATTGAAAATTGAGGTCTTGTATTCGACAATGAGATGAAAAAATTTCTGTTCAAAGGATCTAATTTCTTTTAATTTTTTTTTCTTTCTAGTAATTTTTCGTCAAGCTATGATATGAAGGAGAAATATTGTTATGATTATTATAAATGTGGTATCAATTACTTATTATCTTATTTGAATTTTTCTTATATATTTTTTCCAGCAGATCATAAAGAAAATCATGATCTAGCTGAAGAGAAACAAACACCACTGCAGACGAAAGCAAAAAGAATAAGAACAGTGTTCACAACTGAACAGTTATCGACGATGGAGTCAAAATTTAAAATGAATCAATACATTGCCGGAAGCGAACTTTCAGATCTTGCCTCTGACTTGAATCTTCAGGAGAGACAAATAGAGTTTGGTTCCAGAACAGGCGGGCGAAAGAAAGAAAGAAAAAAAAAACCAAAAATTGACGAAAATATTGGTTTCTCTACTTTACAGAGCATTCCATCGAATCCGAATAATATGCAACAAATTTCATACAATATGAATCCAACGATTCCTCCCCACATGCTGTGAACAGCGATATGAATCTTAGTTACAACGATGGTCAATCTCATCAAAATTATAGGTCTTCATGCTATTACGACGATCATCCACCCCATAATCATTATATTCCAGCAAGATATTACGGACATATCAACAAATGAATTATGCAACACCATATCCAAATATACACAGTAGATATATGGTAATCGCGCATGCGTCATGGCAACCCCAGGCTCCGAACTATAATTGGACAGCGAATCCAAATGAGTATTATTATCCGCAATAATAATAAATCCACATAACTAGAAAAAAACTACAAAAAAATCATTTATAAAAATTGAAGAGTTTTTCAACTCAATATCATTGGAAATTTATTATATCATAAAATCGGGGCAGTTTTAAGCCGTGTTTATCCCACTGGTATAGAAAAACCCATATGTTTTGCTTCAAAGACTCTGAGTAAAGCGCAACAGAACTATTCTCAAATTGAAAAAGAGGCACTTGCGATCATTTTTGGTTGTAGTGAAATTTAATCAATACCTTTATAATAGATTATTTACATTATGTACCGACTATCGTCCACTTTTAAGTATTTTTAGTCCAAATAAAGGTATTCCAGAATTCTCAGCTAATCGCCTGAGAAGATGGGCAGTTATTCTCTCGAATTACACTTATAAAATTGAATACGTTAAATACAGCGATAATAGGTCAGATTGGCTCTCTAGATTACCTATTGATGATGATTCTCTGAATAGGGAAATCGATTACTGCTATTTTTTTTCTCAGAGCTCAGATTTTAATGTAAATTATGAAGTAATAAGTGCGGAATCTAAAAAGATGTACTTTTAAATAAAGTAGAGGAATTCGTTTCGAACGGTTGGCCTAAACATTGTGCTGATTCAGATTTGAAAGGTTATTTTACGAAAAGATTTGACTTTGTGTTGCAAGATAGTTGTTTGTTTTGGAATCACAGAATCGTAGTTCCTAGTTCATTACGTACAAAAATACTTGACGATCTGCATGCTACTCATTTAGGTGTAGTTGAAATGAAATCTGTGGCTCGTAATTATTTCTGGTGGCCAAAACTAGATACAGAAATTGAAATTTCAACAAAAAAATGTGAATCTTGTAGCAGATTTCTTCCAAATCCACCAAAAAATGAACTTTCGAATTGGTAGTATCCTAAAGAACCCTGGGAACGCATTCATATTGATTATTTAGGTCCTATTAAAAAAAAATTTTACTTAGTTATTGTTGATGCTCATTCAAAGTGGTTAGCTGTTATCACGTCAAAGTTAACAATTCAAGCACTTCGAGAAATATTTTCCGTTTTCGGTTTACCTAAATGTATAGTATCCGATAATGGTACTTGTTTTACTTCGGACAAATTTAAACATTTTATTCAAATTAATGGTATTTCCCATACCACGACACCACCTTATAATCCATCCTCAACAGTGCTTTGAAAAAGATGTTATTTCAAAGTGCGAATCAGAAATTAATCAAATTTTACAAAGATTCCTTTTTGATTTACGCAACACTCCGCATTGTACCACAGGCGTTAGTCCATCTGTTCTTATTATATATGTTTGGTCGTTTTTTGAGATCTAGACTAGATTTACTTTTACCTGAAAATCACTTGAAGAAAATAAAAGAGAAAAATGAATTAATGGATAATGTAACTAAAGCTCAAAATAATCAAAGTAAACATTATGGAGGGAAGAATAAAACTGTATATATATTGGGAGAATTAGTTTTAGTTAAGGATTATAGAAATAGGCATTTTTCTAATACTGTTAGTTGGTTTAAGGGGATAGTTCATAAGAAAATAGGAAAATGTACATATTTAATTGAAATACCTGAATTGAAGTTAACCTGGAAGCGTCATGCAAATCAAATGAGAAAAACGTTACAATTAGAAAAGTATAATTTTGAATCTAATTTGGATGAAGAAACAAATAATGTTGTAGAAGAAAACAAAGAAATTATTGAAGAGAATACTGATAATTGTCCAATTGAAAATGATTTTTCAAGTTGTAGTAGACCAAAAGAATTGTTAAACCAATTGTTATATATGGATATACATAAAAAATATAATGTATAAATAAATTGTAAATAGTAGGTTAAGAAGTAGATTTAAGCATATTAGTATAGGTACATATAAACAAATGAAATAAATATATATGTATTTGTAAATTGATTCAATAGAATCATATATATCATGCGTAATGAAAATTATTAATGTAGGGGGGGAATACGCAGATTGAGTCTGCCGTAAGCATTAGTAGGTATGTTGAATTAGGAAGTGGAATAAAGAAATTGACCTGCAAAATTATTCGAATTATTTAGTGAGATACACGACAATGGTTCAAATAACAGTTCCTGAAAATTTCATCTTTTTGGTGTGAAGGGAAAAGAAATAGCTGAAAATTCAAGACGAAAAACAGTTTTTTGTGAATAACTCAGAAAATATCCACTTTAGGGCAAGGGTGTGATGCATACACTCACATTATTTTTCAACGTAAATTCAATATCAGCCATAAAAAAATGGGGTTCTAATTTTAAAAAAAAATGATTTTTCACGATTTTGTCATCCCTAACTTTAAAAGCGATTTTTTCACCCCCTGTATCATGAATCGCGATTTCGATTTTCAAAAAGTATACATCAATCTTACATTTTGAAAAATCCCAAAAATGAAAATTTTCCATCCAAAAACCTCGAAGTTATTCTTGTTTCAGCGGAGCTCTATTTTCGATTTTTTTTTCGAATTTTCCCGCTCAGAGAGAATTTTCCAACCAAAACTGAAAAATGTTACACACAAATAAATTGAAATATTCTAAGGAATCTATTTCTGCAATAAAAAAATGGTGTTGTAATTTGAAAAACGGATGTTGACGTCATTTCCGGAAAAACCGGAGGTGCTCATGCCTTGAAAATATTTTAGATTTCATTAGCATCGTGGAATACTTATAACTGCTGAATTTCATGAAAATACGTCAGTAGTTTCCCATATAAATATGGGTTAGGTTCCTCGTGAAAGACCTTGTATAAGGTTGAGAATGATCTCAAACAATTAGGTTCACCTTAGTGATTTTTTATTGTAGGCTAGTTTAGTGAAAAAAAAATTGAGTTTTTGAAGGCATCGGCTTCTATGATCATAAGCCTTAAGTAAGTTCTTAAATTCAAATTGGTGATCCAAAATTGTATTTTTAAAGGTTTTTAAATGGTGGTAGCAGTATCAAAAAACAGGAAAATGATACTTTGTCAGCTCTCCGACGTTTCGGAAATATATTTTTCCATCTTCAGGGCTCTACATAAGAATATGGAGCATATAATGAAAAATTCCAAAAAACACACATGTAAATATATAAAAACAGCAGGAGAGACAACCAAGACAACACCTCATAATTACAGTCTAAAATGTGTAACATCAAACAATTAAACTTGGATACAGCTCAAAAAGTGAAAACAACATAAACAATCAGCAATAAATAATGTTGAAGGTTTTCGTGAAAAAAAATGAAGATGTACTTACAGACTAAATAATTGTATCCTCACATTATCCTCTATATAAATAATATAGTTTAGAAATCTCAGATATGTATTTTGCATGGAAAGAAATTATCAGACCGCAATGAAAAATAAACAATATAGTAATTTCGAGAGACATACGTCGACACACGGAGGTGGAACTACGGCCGTCTTAACACATGTGTTAAGACGGCCGTGGTGGACAGGGGATGGGAACTCGCCTACTACAAAGCTGGTCACGTTTTTCTTCGACGAGCGGTAGAGACATCTGTTGTTATCTTAGAAGCTCGGATCGGTAAATTAGTACTTCTCAGTAGTGATCGGTAAAAACGGATTTTATCAGACCTCACTCTTGGTGGACTTTATGAAGAGTAAGAAACTATTTTATGATGAGCATGAACTGGTTGACTGAAATGGTTTATTCATTTTCAACTTATTCAATTTAATTTAATTTAAATGGTTTATTGTTACTGTGTTCCCAATTGCTACAGTCATAGTAATGTCAAAAGGTATGTGTTGCATTCATATAAGTAGTAGTTTTGGATTAACTTATAACACACTAAAAATGTACTGTGAATTAATATTTTCTGTAGCAATTTCATATTCCTGTAGTAATTTCTGATTAGTAAAAATTTTGGACAGTTTCTAACACTGTTTTCTTTCTAGGTTTTTCATTACACAAGTTGAGGGTGTTAGAAATGTTTGGTTGGAAAGAATCAGAAATCCATGTTTTCATTCATCCAAAAGTGTTATTTGCATAAAGCATTTTCATATGGATTGTATAGACCCTCATGGAAAGCTGAAAAGATTCGCTCTACCAACACTTAATTTGCCAAGTAATTCATTCTACTCCCTATGATTATCATTTTTGTAATTTCAATAATCTTTCAGATTATGTAAGCATATTTTGTCTACCCTCCAGAACTCCTGAAGAAACTTTGAGGCAACAAGGTATTTATATATAAGTGAACTGCTCATGGTCATTGATTATAGTTTTGGGTATTCCACTTATAGTAGGTTTCATAAAAATCGTCTATCAGAAGATTCCTAGAATACTTCAACGGATATGTGAGATTTACTGTTGAAACGCCAAATTCAAGGAATTTCAGTTAATAAGTTTATTGATTTTGCCATGATATTATTTCTGTACTTTTATGACAGAACTATTTATAAAATTTTATCGGGAAAAAAAAACAATAAGATCTTATGATCCAATAATGAAGATGTCATCCGAAAAAGTATCTAAAAGAAAATAGACTTTTAGAAATTGTTTCTGTCATAAAAGTATAAATCTAATGCATTTCATGCTTAAATTGATGTATCTGTCACTAATATTCTAATTTATTCTTTCAATGTATTTTCATAACTTGATGAGTAATTGTTGCATAATTATTCTTGGTTCGTTTATTCTTTCCCTCGATATTGAAATTTTTGTAAATTGATAATTTACTGCATTATATATATATATTTCTAAAGTTTCTTTTTGTTTATTTCCTTTCATCCTCTAAAGATTAGTATGTTCTTTGATTTGAAAGGCAGATATATTTGAAATGACCATAATTCTTTAATCTGCTGTAAATTGTCCCAATTTTCTGATCAAATGATATTTTTTATTGAAATTTTGACAATATACAGCAGATTAAAAGAATTATGGTCATTTCAAATGTATTTGTTTTCATTTCAATAAAAATATGGGATTCAACCTGCGCTTGCGTGGAATCCTATGATAACTCTTATAAAATGCACTAGAGGGCGCCTACGAGACGGAACGTTGTGCGAATGGAATCTGTAATCAACTCTAAGATGACGAAAGATGGCGCTGTAAGTTGAGCTCTAAGCCGGGACCAATATTCATACCAGAGTTGCCTATCTATAGGTAGTCTATGGTGGTGGAACCAATAGCCCTCGATTTCTTAGATGGAAATACCTGAGCACGTGTTCATATGTTAACGGAGGCGATGAAAACTTTACAGGGTGTTTATTCATTCTTAATAAGGGAAAATATATTCGGCTTAGATGTTGGATATCCGATCTTGAATTAACTGAGTTATTAACTGCTATCTGTAACATCTCATACATTAGTCGATTCCCTGAGTATGGTTCCCTATTCAGAATTTTAACGTTTTCAATATCGAAACTATATCCCGTGCTAACGCAATGTTCAGCTAAGGCTGTTTTTGGGTTGGAGATATTTGTTTTTCATGCAATTTAACCAATCTGTAGAGTAGTAGTGAGAAACCCACAAGAAGTGGAATAAATCTATTGATGGCAAAATATGCATGAGTGTTATCAAAATCCTTCTACAAGAGATCATTTCAATTGATATTGTCGTGTGAATATTACAGGTGAAAATGCAATTTTTTCATGAAATTTCAACACCCTATATCTTTTGAACGGGGCCAAGTTTGGAAAAATTATATAGGAAGAAAATGTTTCTTTTGACGTCAAGAACCTATGGTTAAAATTAACGCACTGGTGAAAGACTCACCCTGTATGTACCGAATTTGAAATCAATTTTAGGTACAGTTTGGTAGTTATGAATTTTTCAATGAGAACTCGAGTGAAACTCGGCTAGCTCCCCAGGAGGTGTAACAAAACTAGGTTATATATCAACCTTGATGCAAAAATTATAACCAAATTTGGTATCGTTCCTATGTCAAAACTTTGAGATATTGATAGGTATTCAAATATACCTTTATTTCAGCCCCCCAGGGGTTGCAAAGCAGAGATCAGTATCGTAATATTTTCTTAGTGATTTAAGATAATTTTTGTAGCATATAAACCACCAGGGTGTCAACGCTACCAAGGCAGATAGATGACTCCACGGAATAGGCACTGCTCGGAATTGTTTTTCCTTATGTATATATATAGTCGAGGGAGCTCGACCGAAACAGAGTAACCGACATGATGTACTACTGTGCTTCGTTTATGTGTTGTGTTGTTAAGTATAATTATATATTTGTTCCATGTTTTTTTTATTGTTTATTTTTTTTTAACCATCTAACTAGGAGTAGGCAGATTGAGGCCTAGTTAGCGCATGTTTTGTTTGTGGTTATCACGGTTTAATCAGGAGTAGGCAGATTGAGGCCTGATTAAACCCCGGCATCTACCCAAATCGACCTTCTGTCGCAAAAATGGTAACCCCGACGTGATCAACGTCAAATTTATAAGGACAGGGACGATCTTCTCGCGGAAGTAACTCCAATATGCCGAACCAATCCGCTGCAGCCCCTACTCCAGAAGCGCTCACACGCCTCAGGATCCCCGTGGTCACCCCAGATGACCCGGAAGTATGATTCCAGTTGATCGAGTGGTCACTCGAAGATCTCGGCATAACAGCCAGCATGGCCAAATTCTGACAGGTGGCAAAATCGCTGGACGGTAGGTACGCGAAGGAGGTCCGTGACCTGATTATTAACCCGCCATCCAAAAAGCCTTACGAAACCCTAAAGGAGCAACTTTTCCAACGTCTGGGGAAATTGCAGGTTCAAAAAGCGCCGCAACTTCTGGAGAGGTTACAAATTGGAGACAGGAAACCATCTCAGTTTCTGCGGTACCTCCAACAACTCGCTGGGGACAACGCCGCAGAGGAGATCGTCCGTGCCTTGTGGATCGAGCGGATAAACCCACTCGCTCGCGCCAGCATTGCCGTACAAGCCGCCCAACCAAACGTCACCATGTACTACTTAGCCAAGACCGCCGATTGCGTAATGGAAGCTCTAGGCGCTGCCGCACAGCAACAATTGTCTGCGGTGTCATCAAGCGAATCTCGGCTCTGTGAAGTGTTGGAGACGTTGACAGTGCGCTTAGACGAACAAAACCGCGAGTTGAACGAGTTAAGGGCGGAAGTGCGCGGTCGCTTGCAGAACCGCGATGGTCCTTCATCGCGTAGTCGCTCGCTTTCCCATTCACGAACTTGGTTTGGTGGTATATGCTTTTACCACTATCGGTTCGGGGCCAAGGCGCATAGGTGCAAAAAACCGTGCACCTACGCTGGTTCCGACGACGTGAATGGAGGAAACGGCAAGGGCAGTCGCTGAGCGCGGCTGGCGACAGCTGCCCCAACACACGCCGCTTGTTTTTGACGGCACCGGCACCGACTTGTGCATATTTTCGCGACCTTTAGTCAGAGGCCGACGGGTAAAAACCGGGTACGAGCTAACCGCGGCTAAAGGTAGTGCGATCGACACGTATGGTGTGATTCCGCTGACACTCATTATCAATAAATCAATTGCATGTTTGGAACGAACAAAGTTTCGGAAAGCCTCAAGATTGACAACGAATATTTCAGTACGGAGCGAAACCCAATTATCGACATCATTACTGCTCTAGATTCGAAAATTATCAACTTTTGATCGAAACAAGTGGAAAGCATGAAAAAGTCCCCTCATTTCTGGAAAACTTATCGAATGTGACAACCCTGGATGTTCAAAGCTTATCCGTAAACAGCCTCTCACATCCGAATGAAGTACGTGTAAGCCTTGGTGATAACACCGAGCATTTTAAATAAACAATTTACATAATAAGCGCCTTCTCAAGTTCTTGAAAACAAACAAAATCGTTGAATTAGCCCATAAAATTTATTGATCGATTATCATCGCAATTTTAAATATGAGGATATGCTGTTGATTTGGAAAAGCTGCATGTTTTCTATATTTAAAGATGCGACGACCTCGAGAGATAGAATTAAATTTGTTTCAAATTTATAACCCATTCCAAGAAAGAATCATGAATAGCCCTAAAACCATCGTGAAATTTATTTATGGGACAACTATTGATGAGATGAGGTATTGTTTCTTCTGCTTCTCCACATTCACAACTTGCGCTAGAACTGAGTTCCATCTGAATAGCATGCTATTGGTACGTCCATGACCTGTTCTCAAACAAGTAAGAACTGTCGAAACTTGTCTTGGAAGATCAAAACCAGGAATTTTATCAGAAGCATCAGAAACGAGATATTTATTGAACATTTCGTAAAAGTTCCACTCAGTCTTCCATAATTCTTTATGACTTATGTTCATATTGAAGAACGTATTATGCCATAATGGTTCGATCTGGGAATTCTATTTTGTGAAATATATGAAATAATTGGAATGATAGACAGTATACGACCATACGAACATACTCAAGTTTAACTCTATATTATTATTCACAAAAAGTCGAACCCAACCGATAGAAAACATTTTCGGCTCGATATCCGAAAGTAACACATATTTGGGAGGAAAATTTGAATTATCACAGCAGCGGGAATTTTAAATTTTTTCAAGCATACATGGTACATATGCACTCAATTACGCCTGTACAGGAGAAATTCAGGTATATACTAAATTATTAACAGAAAAAAAAACATTTCATTGTTTTGTCTGCTGGATATTCAGGAATATAAGATACAGAGTATTTTATCATATGGAGTTAATTCCAAAACAGACATAAAGTTTATTGAATTCTGATCATCGATAATTGAATTAATCTGAATGATAGCGAAGTGCTTAGATGATATGGACATAACATAACATAACATAACATAACATTTTATTCAATCCTCTTCGACATTTTTACATGTATAGGACAAGTCAATAGAAAAATGGAAAAAATTACAAGTGAAAATAAAAAAAGAACAATTGAAATCTGCAGTGAATGTTAACAAAATGAACACAATGAACAAACTAAAAGAAAACATCGGATGAAGACTGGAAAAATAAACTAATCTGAAATTATGCAAGAATAAATAAAAGAAGAATATTCTACTTTTTATCGCAATAAATCAAACTCAAAATATTTTGAAAACCATGTCAAGACATTCAACTATCAATACAAATTATTCAGAAACAGAGCATAAAGAATCAAGGGTAAGGAGGGGTAAGGAGGGCATCCTTGAGGCTTTTCTCGGTGGTTATGTTGGAGTTGGCGTTGTTTGCATAACTGAGCATTGGCTGAGGGATGACGAATGTATGCAGTCGCTGCTTGAGAACTGGGACGTGGTTCACAGTTTTAATCGTAAAGAAAAAATAAGGGTGGAGTCTTGACCTTGTGCCCCCGCATATGAGTGTTACGCCAATGAACGAAATAAATAAACTATCTGTTGAATCTCATTGTGAAATTTCTTCTGTAAAAATTAATTGTCATGATGTTATTATAATTGCATGTTACAGGCCACCCAGTGGTGACTTTATGTTATTTTTGACATATTTGAAAAAATTTTCAAATATTATGTTGCTGTAATGATAAGGTAGTAATTTTAGGAGATTTTAATTAATATTTTTGTAGCCCAGATAAGAAGTGTAAATCTTTTTGTGATTTATTGAATGTAATGGATTTCTGAGTACAATTTCGAAACCTACAAAAGGAAAAAATCGGATTGATAACGTGTTCGTGAATTTTTCTTTGACTGATTATGTTTCTGATGTAATTGAATTTGACTTCTCTGATCACAGGGCTCAGCGGGTAGATTTGCTCTCGCCTGCAATTAAAACTCAGACGAATAGCGCCATGATTTCCAGGAGGCTTAGGCCTCTCACTCGAGCGGGTTTGAATTCTTTCCATGGTATCCTCGCCGAATTTCCCTATGAGATCGTTAATTTGGATGATGAAGATGTTAATATCTGTGTTGAAAAATATAATAATTATTTAATTGGAGTGATGAACTCGTGTTTTCCATATAGGACCATAAAGGCCAAACCCATCGATGGTGGTGTGTCATGGTTTTCGGGGGAATTGGTTCGTATGCGCGATCATTTGAGGCTGCTAAAAGATATGTACGAATATTATAAAGATGATGTCCTGAAAAAGCATATTGTCACATATAGAAGGCAGTATAGGCACAAAATCAGGGAGGCTAGAATAATAGCAAACGATAAACTCTTGAAAGAATCCAATAATAGGTCAAAAACTATGTGGCAAATAATAAAAATACAAAAGTTCAGTAACAGCAAAAAATCGATCTCAGTTTTCGTCTGATGACTTTAATAATTTTTTCACCTCGGTAGCACATATCACTAGAGAATTGTTGGGTAATAAGTCCATGGATCCCCTGGGTGAGGTGCCAAAGGTAACTTGTGGTTTCTCCTTCACTGAGATGTCCTTTAATCAGATGAGGGATGCGATTCGCTCCTGAAGTGCAGTAGGACTCCTGACATTTATGGTCTGTCATCTTTCATTATAAAAAAATATTAATAGCTTTGTATATCCGCTGACAAGACTTTTCAAGTTGTGTGTTAGGAAAAATATATACCCGGATTGCCAAAAAAAAGAAGTCAAAGGTTTTACCTCTGTTCAAGAAGGGCAATACTAGCGATATAAAAAATTATCGACCTAATTCTTTGGTACCCATAATCTCGAAAATATTTGAAAAATTATTGTGTTCGCAATTGGTTGAATATTTCGAAAATAATTCTCTTTTACTGCTAGTCAATTCGGTTTCCGCAAGAATATGAGCACTCGTGAGGCTATTTTGAAGTTTGTCGAGTACACCATGCAGTGCTTTGAGAGTGGGGATTTTCCTGTACCCTTTTCCTTGATGTTGCCAAGGCTTTCGACTGCGTTTCACGCCCTCTTTTGGTTGGTAAGTTGCGGGCTTACGGACTTTCTGATGGTAGCTGTGACCTCATTAACTCTTACCTTAGTAATAGAATGCAGGCTGTTTTTAGCGATGGTTCGTGGTCAGGTTTGCGTGAGGTAGATCTTGGAGTTCCCAAGGATCCGTGTTGGGGCCTGTCCTATTTTTGGTGTTCATCAATGACCTACCTTCCTATTTGAAAGATTATGAAGCCATTCTGTTTGCGGACGACACAACTATTTCTGTCAGATCTGATGACTTGCTGGCTGCCATTGAGGAGGGTGAAGTGGTGCGTGCGAGGGCCATGGATTGGTTCACCTCGAATGAATTGCTGGTGAATGAACAGAAGACCATCAAAATGGTGTTTTCGCTGAGGCATGTTGATGATGTTGGCCTGGACGAATCGGTAACTTTTTTGGGTCTCGATTTAGATCCAACACTGAATTGGAATATTTATGCAGATCGCCTTGCTCAGAGACTCAGCCGAAATATCTTCCTTTTAAGGAATATGTCACATCGTCTATCCGCAACCGCACCGATTCAACCTGATTCACAAACTTAGGTAATAATAGAATTTGACTTAGTTTTAATATTTCTTAATGTTTGTTATGAAGCACGGTTAATTAAAATTCAATCAAAATTGAAACTGGTAGCTATAGGCTCATAAACAAGAAAGATTAAAAAACGTATTTTCTGACCATAATCATTTCATACTGAAATGAATAATATCAAACTATCGAAATCATTATTATTATTTTATTATAATATTTTCCACATTTTTTCAAGGTACAAATAACTGTTGACAGTTTCAAACAGAATCAAAACAACAAGAAACCACAGAACATTATTTTATTGGGAACTACCCACCACAGAGACGTTATAATAACATTTTAATGTGATAATAATTCACTCTAGTTATTCTGAAAAAAACCTATAACCATAACTTTGCAGTTATTAATTTTTCTCTATCCTGGGGTTCGGTAATAAATTAATATCCTATGGTAAGTAAATAAATTTTGACATAATCTATGAATAACTATTTATCAATATTTCTGTTGTTGTTTACTTCATTAAAACAGATATTCTGATTATAAAAACCAAAAATTTATGTATTTTTATTTCAGTAATTAATTATAGTCTAATCAGTATAGATTCATATTAATGATTCAACAAAAATTTTTTAGCAAAGAACACCTAGTTGATTTTTCAGAATCAAATTTAGGTGATCAAACTCAATTTCTTCAAGCAAGTATAATTGCACACCTAAATCTGGGAATACTTGTATCTATCCAAGTAAATTGTTATTGGGATTAAGTGGAGAAAATAATCATTAAGCAAAGTAACATCACTTTAAAATAATTATTCGTAGTGACATCATTCATTATTGTTGGAGATTTCGAAAAATATTTTCATGTTTTTAACAGTATGATATCAAGAGGCCTCATAGACCTGTTCACTGGTCTCTGTCAAGGAGAAGAAACTTCAGGAATATCAGTGTTTGGAAAATCATAGATAATTTTTTCTGGCTTTGAGTGAAAAGAATGAAATTTTAAGAAGAAAATTACAAATGTATGATGATAACATCCAATAATTCTGAGATTTTTTGGAATTTCTCACAAGAAAGGGATGGTTTATAATCTTAAAGTAGAAAGAAATTACCAATAGTAGAACAACAAAAGTTTTTGTTTATGGTGTTGAATTTTTTTACCAGAAAATTAGTATTTTGTATCTTCCTTCTGGATATGGACCTCATCGGATGAAACATGAGTGAATGAATTATGTCTTAGAGGGAAAATAATGTTTTTAAACAATTCAGATTCATTAGTGGATGCTGTGGAAGGTATTTTTCATTCAAACTAAACTAGACTACAGAGGGTAATTGCCCAATGTGAAAACTAAAAATGCTTTAACGCAGCGGAATTTGGAAAACCCGTAATGGAGAAAGTGTTTTTTTCATCTCAAGAACCTATGGTTAAAATTAACGAAGTGGTCAAAGACTCACCTTGTATATGATATACACATGATCGTCCAATTCGAAAACCTTCCTGCTCTTCTATTTCGTGTGCTGCATAATCGCGATCAACTATATTCCGTCCGTATAAGTTATTCATTGTACTTATTACAAAGATGCATGTATAGTTGGAGCATTCATCTCTTCCTCCTTTTTTATGAATGGGTGTAATCCATGCTTTTTTCACCGTTAATATACTAGTCATCAGCTCCTTCAGGCACTTTATTAACTTATTACTTCCATTTTCAATAATTCTCTGGTCCAGGTGCTTTTTGTTCATGGATTTCCCTGTCTTCTCTATTACATCCTCGTCGAAGTTTATTGTTTCTTCGTATACAGTGTATTGTGAAAGCTAGGTTATGATATGGTTCCTTCAGCTCTTGGGCGTAATGATTCTTCCATGTCTCCATTTGTATTGGTTTTATTTTCACTTTGTGAGAGGTCTCCTTTCTTAGTGATGGGATCGTTCCATGCTTCCGATGATCTCGTACCATTTATATTACTGTCCACTTCTTGCATTTCTTTTCCCACTACTCATTTTTATTCTTGATTTTCAGAATCTTGTATAATATTATAATCATATACACCAACTAGAATTCCAACAGCAGGAGAATTCAAGTCGATGGAAATTCTTCTCATTAATTAAAAAGTGATGAATATTGATTTCATAACCAGCTTTCTTCCTAGTTCGTCATTTTTTTCATTTGCTTAGAGAAATGATTGAAGTTGACCTACAGAAATCAGAGAGATGTTTTAGCAATCTTCTTTCATCTGACCAAATTTACAAAAATATCTCAGAAGCCTGAGAAACTCCAGGAAATCCAATTTTAAAACTAAACTACTTACAATGTTATCCCATCAATTATGCCGAAAGTCACCACCAGAAGTCCCATTTCAGAAATAAGCAAACCACCTATATGCCTGGATTGAGATCCATCGAAAATATGTAGTGTATAGAATTGAAACACTTTTATTCTTGTGCGTGAAGATATTGAATAAGATTCATTCACGTTATCTGACCAATATTTTTTTTGTGAAACATTGTGTCAGAGTCCTCACGTCGGTGCTCTTCACCAGTTTTAATCATTTTTATGAGAAGATTATCCAAAAAATAATATTTTTCCATTCGCAAACCAAATTATTTTAAAGAATTCGGGATTTTCAAAGAAATAATGTGGCAACCCTGTTCGCGTATGAATGTATCAATTGACGAATTGACCCAGTTCCTTTCAATTGTGAACGTCTGACTTCGTGGCGACTATATCTTATTTGAGCGAGAATAATTGTCTCCGTAAATGACGTTGACAAGTAATGAGTTCAAGTTTATAATATCTAACCTGACTTGGCACAAAGAATGGTGGATAAAATCCCATACAAATGAAAAGTGCAAGTAGGCCACGATTTATCGAGGCACAATAAAGATTTTGTTTGAATCATATGATTAGATATGATTGACAATATACAGAGTACGGCAATGGCACGTCGATCTGCCTAACATATGTATTAAATGATATAACTGTTATTCCTGATATTATTCGATGCAGAAACTTTAATTATTATTCAATAATGCTATTGCTCTTCAAATAATAACACCAATTTTAAGAATTTCTATTATATTACCATCAGAAACTTACCTACCTATGTCTAAATTATTATTCGTATATCGTATGCACGATAGCGGCTGAAAACTATATTTGTTTTTGAATTAATAAAATTTGAATTCCAGATTCGTCGAATTACAAAATTTCCTTTTTAGAATTTATCCAATTTTTGACTTTTCTATTTTTTATATCACTTCTAACCTCCATTGAAGAATCTATATCGCATTCGCTAGCACATCAGATTAGAACACCGAACATCGTTTTACCCAAACTGTCGGTTTCCGTTACAACTCAAAATTATAGTCTGGGGTTCTATGTAATAAATACAAACGAGACGAGAATCCAACCCTGGCAAATATCTGCCAGATGTTCGGTTCAGCGTTCAGTCATTTCATCGCGCGCCAAATTTAAAATTCGTTGTTATTCCGCAAATAAAGAAATACGCTGTTTATCAGTACACAAATTCACTTTCGAGAACGATGAATGACGTATTTTGGGGTTGTTTTTCATTTTTTTCAGCCCCTTCCCGGTGTTCGGAAATTTTTTTACTTTGCCCACAGTTTTCTACGCTTTTTTCTGATTCTGACATTGATTCTTAACTAAACTAAACTTAATGTTCAAACTGAGCACCTTTCACTTTTTGACAATAAGCAACTCAGTTTGTGATTTCTCTAGAACATTAGCTATGCCCTTATTATACGATTTCTAAGTTCTTCTACGGTGTTCACGGGTGTCGAGTATACTAGAGATTTCAGGTGGCCCCAAAAAGAAATCTAAACTATTTAAGTCTGGGGATCTGGCGGGCCATGACTGAGGACCACCCCGTCCAATCCACCATAACCTATAACCTATTACCAATCCAATGAGCTCTGGTTCATAATTTTAGAACTTTCCCTATTTTTCAGGTTCTTGAACTTATTGGCAAGACTGTGTGTTAAACTGTCACCGGTAAAACACTCTCTATAGTTAATATTGCGTGATCAGTTATCTAATCATCAAGCCTTAATTGGGTAGAATCAACTAATTCAAGTGTAAAAATAAAACAACACATTCCGAATGGATGACTTATAGTACAAATTCTGAAGCGACAAGAAAATTATAACATAAACCAACCGTTATGGCAGCAAAATATATAAAGAACAAAGGAGAATCGTGATTTCTACTGAAAGGACTCCCTATGATGATTTGTAGTCTTTTGTAAGTGAGCAAAGCCAGTTGTTCAATATTTACCTTACATGCATAACGAACACAGATAAAACGCAAAAATATCTTGGTGATTAGATAAATTTCAAAACAATGGCATTTTATGATGGGTATTATTCATTTCACCGAATTTATATTTTATGTGAGAAAACTGAAAATCTAGCACACAGTCAAATGAACATAGTAAACGTTATATTGAAACCGATAACGAGATTTCGTCTCTGAAATACCTTACAATTCGACCTCGATGAAATCAAGAATACTGGGAAATATATACAGGGTGTCTCACCTGCATCGAGACGGATAATTACGTCTATGTTCTTCTTTATTACGAATTCGTTCCAACGCCGTATTATGTAGTTCAATGAGGGCTACAAAAGGAAATTATTTTCAAAAAACAAGGAGTGGCGCACTGAAGTTGTGTTTTTTCTTCCGGAACACTCTGTATTCGATGACTATTTCGAATTCTCCGATGAAAATGAGGGGCCTTTTTCCTCAAGGATCTCTCTATACCTATCTATATATATATATATATATATATATCGCAATGTGTAGATACATTAGTCAGTACAAAAATAATAAGAATATGTATTTCAAAATTAATCGACAACGTCTATTATTATCTAATTAACATCTAACTAGATGGATATTTCCATATCGAAATTATTTGTAGTAGGTACCTTTAATTCAGAATTTCTGAATCGATACCAATGAATAGATTGGCGACTTCATTTAGAATTCATTTGCATTTGCCAAATCACAATTTTTTTTCATGTAATTTTTCTAAATTTTTACGACTCACAGTTGGAGGATAAGTAAATGAATACTATTTATTCTACGCCAAGCTTTCGCAATTTTATTTAATGCATCCTTAGGGCTTCTATAAAAGTACAATAATAATAATACCATAAAAAATTTTTCTTTTTCGTTTCATAACTTACTGAACGAAAAATTTCTCAAATTACAGAAAATACATATTTTATAATATGACGAATTTCTTGTTGCTAACTGCCAATAATTTGGAAAATCGAACATTCATTGAGTTATGAAACAAACAAAAAATTATATTTGGTGTCATTATTATTGTACTTTTATAGAAGCCCTGAGAATGCATTAAATAAAAATGTGAAAGCTTGGCGTTACAATAAACAGTATTCATTTATTTATTCTCCAACTGTGAGTGGACAAACCCTTATTAATTCATATAATTAATATACCTGGATCTTTTAAAATACTGCAAATATATATAGTAGGAGTAAAAGTACCATTTAATGATCATACAAATTTTTTCAGACGCCAAAAAATAAAAAATAAAGATGTGATTTTTGTTGTTTAATGTAAAATTCATTTTAACAAATAGAATATGTCTTTGAGATGACATGATAAATACAAAATTTCGTTGAAAATGTCCTGAAATTGTTCTGAAATCAATCAATTATGTTTTGTGGTCATGAAAATTTATTTATCTTTATGAACTCATTTCACTGACTCTGCAAAAAAAAAAGGCTCTTAACGTAAGAAAATATTCAATAAAGATTTACGTCAAATGTTGTGATCTAGTTGAAACAAGGATACTTTGAATAAATAATCTCAATTTGACATCTATAGAAAATGTTTAAAATTAATTTGATCATGATATAAATTGAGTTTTAAAGAATTGTATTTCATACATATGTTATGATAATGAATATATCCACTCGTTTAGATGGATCTATAGAGACAGATTAAAAACGTTTCTTCATTACATAAACTAGAGTGTTTATAAAACGCATTTTCGACATACATTTTATCAAGGATTGTTCTCTGTATTAGATATCTATAAAAACTAATGAAAAAACGTTTCCCCATTACATAAATAAGAGTATTAAAAACACGTATATCAGACATTCATTATACCAATGATTTAACGTTTATTAAACATAAATATTCGACATAATTTTAGATTCCCTCTATCTAGAATTTGAAAAAATTATGAGAAATACATAAATTAGATGGACATTTAGATATTGTTTTGATATAACTAATCTTGTGAAATATGACTGTCATTAGGTGATCTGGTGAACATCTATTATATAGTACATCTCAATTATGTATGTGTGTTACTTGGGTTATTCGAATATGTTTCCGGTAACAACCTGATTCATGGGATATTCTAAGACTTATAGAGAAAACCAAATTGCAGATGTTCATAACCATTGGACGGATTTGGCCTAATAACGAACTTGACCGAGATATTTGAAACGTTAACCCATTATGAAAATACAAAAATTCCAGCTCATTTGCTTGGAAAGATTATAGGGCTCAAGTTTGACCTTGTATTCTTCATCAGGAAGTCTAACCAATTCGATTGAGATCTTTTCGAAAACTTCGGACATTTTTGCAAAATTATGGCACGCTGTTTTATTTGACAAAGTGCGCAAAAACCATTTATCAACGGCTTGAACGACAGGCATCGAGCTTTCAGCTGAACCTCACGAATTAAAACTCTTGTAATGAAGTTTGATTTTTTTTGTATAGGAAAATCATTCTTCATTTTAAGTATTCCGATTATTTTATATATTTTCCGTTCCCCTGTATACGCCTTAAGATTCGAAGTCGTTGTTTCAGAGTTTTTCGGTGAGAAAAAAAGGCCTGAAAACATAAATTTCTTTTCGCTAGAATCCAATAAATCTGTTTTTACGCGATAAACCGAAATCGAAGATCATTTTAGGCGACAAATGCCACATCTGTGTGTGTCCGTTTCACCTCTCCTCGGGAGAGTATAAAAGGCGTGTTGCCCTCAAATTCAGGAATAATTCAGATTACCGTCAGTCAGGTTAGAGAATTCAGATTACCGTCAGTCAGTCAGTCAGGTTAGCGAATTGAGATTACCGTCAGTCAGTCAGGTTAGCAGATTCATTCAAATTCAGATTATTCCGTTAAGCATTATTTAGATTAAGATTTGTGGTAGATTTTAAGATAGGTAATTTTATTCAGTTTTCAGTTAGATTCAGTATTTACAGGAGTTTATTTTATTTTTCTTATTCAATAGTAGCGATTTTAGTTTATCTCATCAGTGTACAGAGTGTGGTTTTGTCGGACGTCAGTGTCCTGAGCGACGAAAGAAAAGAAAAAGTGAGTAAACGAATAACCCCATTGCCGAAACCCCTTTATATCGATTTCATCAAAATCGCCTATTTTTCCGAGTTCGATTTCATTCCTTTTACGGGAATTCTGTGGACTTCCTGTCCACGTGGGCAGTTAGCAACCCTCAGTCTGTATATAATAATTATTCTTAGCTCTTCTCACGAGCCAGTAAAATATTTTATTCAGCTTACCGTCAATCACAATTTGTTGCGTCCTATTTGCGAGAAAGTAGCGATCGCAGCCAGATTGATTTTGATTTAGAATTAAGTTCATTTTTATGCATTTCACTTGTAATTGTTAATGTCCTTAGAAAGTGTTATTTTCACAAGTATAACTGAATTCTTGTGTTATGTTTAAATTGTTACAGTAGATTACCGAATTAATTTATTTTCACCTTTCATACTGTCAGTTTAAATCTGTTATTTTGCTGAATTAATATATTTCCACATTTCATGCTGTCAGTTTAAATCTATTATTTTGTTGAAATACAGCTGATTACTTACCTTTATTTGTATTCAACATACCGAGGTGATTTTCTGTACTTATATATCGAATTAATTTATTTTCACCTTTCATACTGTCAGTTTAAATCTGTTATTTTGCTGAAAGATAGTTGATTACTTACCTTATTTGTATTCAACATACTGAGGTGATTTTCTGTACTTATATATCGAATTAATTTATTTTCACCTTGCATACTGTCAGTTTAAATCTGTTATTTTGTTGAAATATAGCTGACTACTTACGTTATTTTTATTCAACATACTGAGGAATTTTCTGTACATATATTCGGAATAAATTATATTAAATTTTTGCCTATTTGATTGCTCAAATTATCGCTAATAACCGAACTCTGTCTTCGACTAGAAGCTACCTTGGTAGGTTTGCTATTCTCCGTGATAAGCAAAGAATAGCTGGCGCCCGAAAAACACATAATAGGTAAAAAAGGGTGTTACACACTTCATGAAACAGAATTTTCATTTTTGAATACGTCGTGTATTTCATTGAAATTATCTGAGTTAACAATAACTACAATTGAAAATAACACATCATGTCCCCATATGTTCATCTCCAGTAAAAACATATGTCACACTATTTGAACGTCTATATTTAACGCCAACGATAGCTTAAGGGGAAGCTTGGAATTTACAACCTCAAGAATAACCGTATTTTGACTTCACCTTGAGTCTCATAATTTTACTGCCCATGGAGAATTCCTAGAAACGAATGACGATGTCTGCTTTATCTTAGGACAATCCACATTTTTGGCGCTCTTGTTCTTCGAACACATAACAGTGCTTATATTTTATAGATTTGCCCAACAGTATGCATTTCACAAATATTTAGGTAAACGTGGTATCAATCGTTCCGTATGGATTCACTGATGACAAATCCGCGGTCAAAATCGATTCTGTACGTCCATTCACATGATAACATTCGAAGGGACTGAATTAGAGATATTAAATTTTCACGGTGGGTTTGAGAGATGAATATGTCGGACGGGGTCGTTTTTTGACCAGATTAGCATTGTTGTTTCGCAGATATACAGATATACACTTTGAAGCCCCATAACTTTTTGCGTGAGCTTTTACATGCATTTTTTTATTGTATTAATGTATGAAAGTATGAAAACATCTCCACTCCTATTGAAATTTAAAAAAAGTTACAGCTATTACAAACTCAGTTTTATTTTAAAATATTCTTTGGTTTATAACGTTGCTAACCATATGCTATTTACATAAGTCAATAAAAAAAATAATACTGCAAATAAGGTTTTAGTCAGAAGAGTGAAGAAAGTCGCACCTAAATAAAAGTACGGATTTCGACACAAAACAGCGAGCAAGGAAATTTTACCTGCCCGTTTTAGACGCGTGTGAATTATTATTACTATCTCTGTCCTTAGGTTAGATTGGGTTAGTCACCGCTGACTTGACCCTACCGTCATTCGAGATTTAACTGTCTCTGCTGTTGGAAGTGTCTGTGCCGCGTTGTTCAGTTTTTTAAATTTGTATTTTCTTGTTTTTGTTACTTTTATCGACTTTTTGCTGCTGTTGTTTTAATTTTGGTTGTTGATATGCCTGATTGCACCAACGCTGAGTATGCTTTTCATTACACCCCGGTACAAGGTAAATGAACTTTTTTATTGCAAAATTTGTCCTTTTGACTGAGAAAAAATTGTCACAGACTAAAGAATTTTATTAATTGTTACAGGTCTGCATGAAGGCGATCCTGCCAGACGGTTGGAATTCTGTTGATTTTTGCTGCACACAGATGTCGATGACAACTTGTTTCTAAAACGAATTTTGTGGACAGACGAATCCTGTTTTAACCGAGAAAGAATAACAAATCTGCACAATTTACATCACTGGGCACCTAAAGATGAGAATCCCCACGTGAAAAGGCAAATGAGTTTTCAACAAAAATTTAGTGTGAACGTTTGGGCTGGTGTGAAAGGAAGACATCTCATCGGGCCACACTATTTACCGGCTCGACTAAGTGGGTCTGCTTATTTGCATTTTTTGCAGAATGCTCTGCCGGAGCTACTAGCCGATGTTCCGACCTACGATGAAGACGTGCCGATTGTGTTCCAGCATGACGGTTGCCCGGCACATTTCCCGAGAGAAGTTCGAGATCACCTTGACAACTCTTTTCCAAATTCATGAATAGGCAGAGCCGGCCCCATCCTTTGGCCCGCAAGATCTCCAGACCTAACACCTTTAGATTACCATGTCAGAGGTAGAGCCAAAGAATTGGTTTATTTCACAGAGGTACCTACAAGAGAGGTGTTGATTGAACGCATAAAAGCGGCATTTGTGGTAATGAAAGGAAAAATGTTGCTAGCCATTACAACGGTCGAGATCAGAAAAAGGTGTCGGGCGTGCATTCGGAGTAGAGGAGAACAATTCGAACAGAATTTAGGTTAAGGAATCGTGTTATTTTTCTTTGTAAATAAACAATCATACAAAAACTGTATTTTACTAAAATCTGTTTTATCTGAAACACTATTTGTAGTATTTTTTATTTATTGACTAGGTAGCAAAATGACCCTACCAACGCCCCAAAAAAATTTGACGGTCCATGTGCCGAACACTCTGTATATAGTTTGACCTAATATAGAAAAATAAAATTTCCAGCCATGAGATTTTTACTAAATTTCATCAGCTCCAATGTAAGTGATTCTTCAGTTACAAATGGAACGAATTCAATTCGGAATTACGGAGAAAATCAAATTCCAGAAGTGAATTGCACCGGAACTATTGGATGGATTTCGCCTTATAACTAATTGAGATTCGACATTTTTGAGCAATTAATGTGTTGAATATGAAAAGCACAGCTCATTTCATTAAAAAGTTAGATAGGTATGGCCAGAAAGAGTTTTGAAATGATTCCTTTTTTGGGTTTCTGTTGAAAATTTCAGTTGTTCGTGAAAACGATAGTTCAGTTCCACTAGGATGAAGTACGTAATAAAATATTTTCGAAAATGATTCTGAATACATGGCAATCTTGACATTCCTCCATGGAACTCACGCATTGAAAGGTATGTAACAGGATTTCGTTAGGGTCAAGTTCGCATTAGAAATCATACAATGCAGAGCACGCCTATGCTAATAATCCTTCCGAATAAGCCTGATGTTTATTTGCATTCATTAACTATGTAAATTAAGCATGAATGATGTTCGAAATAAAACACTAATAATCGAAATAACCTTACTTTAATTAGAAAAATTACTCATAATCTTCCATGACAATGAAGGCACTTAGAATACAGTGTAAAAATAAAAACATGGAACACATAGCATTCTCTTTACCTTAAAGCTAAATGGAATATAATCAATAAATTGTAGATATACTAAAGACTAAAATCACAAAATTTTACATTCTACCTAGCGGTCACCATTGAAGAAATTTCAAGCTGCACTTCGATAGTGACTTATTTGAAATTGATATGAATTCTTGAATTTCTTCAGTTAATTATCAGGGAAAACCGCTGCATTTCCAAAATTCCAGCTTGATATATTATAGCCGAATTTGAAAAAAAGTCGATATGAAAGAACTATGCAATTTCTCAATATAAATAGTTAAAATACGATATAATATAAAAAGTTCCTCCGAAACGAGAGAGCAATTTTGTTCACTCGTGAATATATCACTCAATATTGATAATACGTTTTTCACAATTATAGCAATTAGTGCGAATATAACAATGTTTTAATAGGGGTTAAAAACTTTTACAGTATATACATTCACATCATTACTTCGACAGATTTGTTCAGTACCGAAAAATTATTAAAACCACGGAATATAATACAGTCTTTTTAATTACTGCCATCACAGAAAGATGTAGCTTAATATCATTATTAAATTGGTCCCTAAATTTGTGCTATGGAATGTTTTAAATGCGGAATACTTCGAAATTAAAATAAAAACATTACCCTATGAAATGTGGCACTTTGATTACTGTTTAAAGGCAGTTTCTAGCTAATTGGAGGCCATTGCAAATAATAGAGGAACTGAAAATTCTATGGTCCTCCCTAATTCGAAAATTAAACAGTTTCCTTTCCTTCAAGCTTTTTATAAATATCTGAAATCACTTCCTTGAAAATCAACTGATCAATATTTTTACCCAGCTGGTAAAGTATAAACCAATCTCCAATCTCACATTTATCCGAAATGACTTCCAGTTGTTTCTGAGGTGCAATGCGACATCTCACTCTCAACAAATAAAGACGCAACTTGGGACCAACTAACACACACAAACGATACACCAAAGACAATCCAGAAAGAATACTGAGAAAAACGAACCAGAACCACAAAAACACGTAGATTTTCTCATTCACAATATTCACAGGTAAAACACAGAGCCCGTCGAATTTCTGCACAGAACCTGATGGACCGTATTTGTGGAACGTGCATTTTGTGACCTTGGGGAAGACTCGGGACATCGGGTCTTCTCTTTGTTCCGGATCCATCTCTGTGAAACTTAACACATCGGTGCCATAGGTACTAAATTCACCGCCTAGGAAGTAATCCATGAAGAAAATTTGTCCCACGACGTTTATGAAATTTAAGACTTCGCAGATGAAAAATCTGAATGCGTAGAAATTTTGCATGTGGAGATTAGTGATGAAATAATCTACAAGGATGCTTTTACGTTCGTTTTTGCTTTTTGTTTCAACGATTGGGGCATTGAGATCGACAACTAACATCTTAATTCTACCTCCTTCCCATGTTTTCCATAGATACCTAGGAACATAGAAGAGCATAGCTTGGAAGAAAAGGGCGAAGCAAACCCACTGATAATATTTATGGAATTTAACTTCATCTTTACCATCCACATGACTGGCAACACCTGGTTGAACTATATCTACACCTATACGTCCGGTAAGTCTATTTGGCACAGTGTACGTAGCTGAGATCCAACAGAAGGTGTCCATAACATCTGGAGGTATTTCATCGACGATGCAATCGATAGGATCACCGATATATTGTCGACTGGTTACGAGCAGAGAAAAAGCGACCAGTATGACCACAGACGCTTTGTAATGGAGTCTGAACACATTGTTATCAATGCATACGGTATCGATCTTTAAAAGACCTTTCACGGAACCGAAAACATCAAACATATTGGCTGGTTTCACACACTAACTTTTCAGAATATCGGTTATCACAAAGTTCAACAACAGTAATCACAGGTAATTCATCACTTTGTACTGGGTTTTAGCTGCGTTGGCGCTTGGGAATACGAACCAGCGTCGCCTGCCTCGTTGCACACAATCAACATGGACTGAGGGGGGAAAGTTGTATTCATCCATCGTGAGTAGCGAATAGGTTGAAAAGGGCATCCCTACTCCTACAGTGGCGTCGCCGTGAATTGGGTTGCGACGGATCGAGTTTTTGAGAACTTTGAATTTGTACATGGTATTTTGGCATTGGGTGTTACGATTTGTTCTATCGGCGCTGGAAGTTTCTTATTTGAATTATAATGGATGTCTCTGAAAAAAATATTGTTTTTATATTTTGAATAACTTGAAATTCTTGTAACTACATACAGTATTATAATACTCAAATTCACTACGTCATTCGGTTTCTGTTTGTAACTAATGATCAATTCATCATTCATAGACCATTTGAGGAATATCGAAAGAGCTCGAAAAATCCATATCAAAAGGTAATCAACATAGTTTTTTCAAAGGCGCTAAATTTGGGTGCGTATACTCTGCTTATTTTTGACAAAAAAACGTCTAATTTTCGAATATTGAGACGGAAATGGTTTCCATCGATTAAATTCGACTTCCTGATGAAGATTTCATTCAAACTTGAGAACGATTGGCAGGCTGACCATATACTCTCTCTGCGTTGTGAAATAAATGAACTAGAATTTTTATTTCAGGTTATCTATCGAATATCCCAGTCAAGTTGGTTAGTGGGCCAAATCTGTCCAATAGTTCAGAAGTTATGAGCACCTGAAGTTTGGTTTCCTCTATAACGTCTAGAATATCAAGTTTTAACTCGGAAGATATTTGGATTAGGTTTAAACAAATAGGCTTGCAAAATTCGCAGAATTCGACACGCTAGAAAATTTTCAAAAACTTCCCGAAAAAATTTTAATACATTATACCTCATGAGATTTCTGACTAATATGAACGAAACTTTGTGCATGTATGAACATTATTTTAATCTCACATTATAGTGAAATCGGAGAAGGGTAATGTCAAAATGTCCATCAGAAATTTCAATGCTCGATACTTCCACTGATACGTAATCGATTGTCATCGGTCGGACCTAAAAATTCAGTTTCAGTTTGTGGAAAATTCCTATATGATCTCTTGTAAAGGGTTATTGATAAGTCATGCATATTTTGGCATTAACAGATTTAACTAAAGGACCGTATCTTGTGCTTCCTAGAATCGTTAGTCTTTTTTGCAGATAAAATCATTCGTCAACAGATCAGATTCATCATAACATAAATTTTTTCATTGAAAAGTACCTACGGGATTTTCCACAAGTAAATTTACGTGATTATCATCAGATTTCTCAAAGCAACTTTACTCCTAAATCTCTGAATGCAATTAATCCTTCAAAGTAAATTGTTATTGGTTTTCAGAACACAAGAAAATCATTAGGCAAAGGAAGAAACAAAAATGTTAAATGTTAAATATATATATATATATATATATTCTTTTGAACTTTAGCTTACAATATTTAGTTAGCAAACAATAAAGCATACAGATCAGGGGTTAGTGACGGGGTGTCATACAATTCGATGGCGTATCACATAGAAAGCCTAGGGAAAAAAACCCCCGTAAAAAAATCCCCTGGCTCCCCGCCTAAGTGTGAAAGTAAATATAAAAAGCAAAAAATATATTGGGGATTTCCTTCTTCAAGAGTGGTCTTCTATTAATGGAAACAGAGACTTCTTCAAAATTGCCCACATCGAATCTGGAAATAAAAAGACAAAAGCAGGATTAAAAAAAGAACTGAATATCAAAAATACAAAATTTGAAAAGAGACAAATTTGCCTTTTGGGTTAACTCGATATTGTGAATAATTTCGGAAGGATTTTTAACATAACAAGCTAAATTATGAGTTCAGATTAAGATTTTAGGTAAATTTTACTAAGGAGATAATCAATGAATACATAACCTTTTATGGTTCCTCTTCAACGAAGAAGGGCAAAATTTTTTTTAATATCTGTATGTGTCTCTTGAAGGAAAATAATCTCAGCACCATAGTCCTTTGTTAGTTTAGAAATATAGTCACTCTTGTCCTTAGAAATACCTTCTATATTCAAATCTAATACACAAAATTTGTCGCCAATCTGCAAGGAGGATTCTTCGAATCAGGTCTTGCGGTCCAAGTGATGATTTTCAGATCTTCTTATGTTTGAAGTCTGCTATGGAACCCATTCAAAGGGAAATCATCATCCATAGTTGAGGAAGGTTATGATATAACACTTATTTCATTGAAAAAATAGCAGAGGAAAAATTATCAACTGACATTCATTATGACTTATGTTATAATGTTAAATGTTAAATGAATTATATGCATTTGTACATTAACATCATTCAGTTCTATGTAAACTTTTTGTGTTAATCCTTAGTTTTGCCGTTCATGATATGTTTCGAATGTTTATTCTGTATAAGTTGTAGATTTTTGGTTTAGGTAGGTATAAAGATATTTTCTGGATTAAATGATTTTATACATCAGAATATGAGTGTTAAATATAAATTTCGAATTTGGAAGAACTACTTTAGGATTCAGGAAGATTTTTTGTATCATTGAACGACACAGAATATGAGGTTTACATTCTAGTTCAGGAAGAATATCCTCACTGCCTTGGAGAGAAATAACCATATTGTTCATCCTTGATAAATTTTTCTAGGAAAACTGGATGTGAGCCAAAAAAATTTAAACGCTCCAGTAATGTAAACTTATGATAGAATCTGAAGCATATAGAAAATTTTTGAAAACGGAATGTACAGGGTGTTTTTTCAACCTGCAAAATTAATCTGAGCTTATCATAATACCCACCCTGTATTTTTGAGAAAGTGTGAATTATTGAAAGAAGATAATCATATTGTTCTACACTGAAAATTTCATCAAGATTGATCAAGCTATACCAAAGTTATGAATAAAAGACAAATCGGTCGAATCGGACAAATCACCCTATAGACTCTCATTAAAGGCCCCCAACCATAAACCAAACATTGTTTCGAAACTGCCCTGACTAGTGTATAGTTCACCTAAAATCTGACGGTCTCCTCCGGAATCACCCTGTATGATGATGAAAAAAAAAGATGTTTCCGGTAAAATGATGAATATTATTTTGTTTACCTCCGAAGATAAAACTATGGATATGAAATATAATAGTATCAGCCTTCTAGTTGCAGAAGTTTGAAGATAATTTGTTGATCTTTTAAAAGCAGACCAATGAACCATAATATTTTGTAGGTGAAAACAATGCATCCTTAAGAAACAGCTTAATTAAACATTATAATCAATTGAGAAATGCAGCTATAATGAGTAGATATGATAAACCTGAAAATACAGCATATTTGATTAAAACAAATAGGGAATTTCAGTTCTCAGAATGAGAAAGTTTTGATATTCATCAATTAGTACACTTATTGTTCATTCACTACAGTGGATTCTTCTCAGAGTTTCGAAAGAATCGTTCGAAATTTTTGTTCTCGAATATGTCGGTTAAGTTTAATATATGGCCAAATCCGTCCTAAAGTTCAGAAGTTATGAGCATCAGAATTTTGGTTTCCACCCTAATCCCTAGTATGTCTATCGGATCGAGTTGTATTTAGGAAGATATGTCATTTAGTTTGATACAATCAAGCTTGCGGAGTTTCACAGGAATCGATGCACTAGAAATTTCTGAAAATTTTCCCAAAAATTAGTTTTTCAACAATTTATACCTCATAAGACAGCGAACGTATTAAAACAAAAAATTGAGCATGTATGGACGTTTTTGATATGTCACATATTCTCAAATTTTATTGCTGTAGTTTCTTTTCACATGAAGATAATCTAATTCCTAATGAGAGAGTTCCTTACGGATCTCCATTTTTGAAAAATTCTGAGTTGATATTGTTTTGAATTGATTATTGGAGTTGTGCTGACCGTGTAGGGAATATCTTTGAATGGGTATCTCCTTTCTGCATATCATTTGTGGTATGAAGTATTGCAGCCTTTGCATTTTTCTGGTTTGATGAATACACTATCATATCCTATTTCTTACAATATTCAAGTTTCAAGGCAATCCCAAAGATTGAAATGATGTCATGCACTGAAGTGAAGTTTGTTGCTTCAGCTTTAATAAACTTTTGACAATTCTTATTCGAATTATTCATACACCACAGTCTGAAGCTAATTTCTTGAAATGTTTTCATTAGAAAGATGAATTGACATTAAATATGATTTGAAAAAAAAATTCAATATTGCCTCGAACTAAAAGATGTGAAATAATTTTCAATATAGGCAGAATAATATAAATTTATCGTTCATTACCATTTTCAGGTTATATCGAAATATATTATTCACTTCAAACTATATATATATATAGAACGACAATTGTCATAATGAATATCAGTCGATAATATTTCCTCTGCTATTTTTTAAATGAAATAAGTATTATATCACAACCTTCCACAACTATGGATGATGATTTCCCTTTGAATGGGTTCCTTAGCAGATTTCAAACATCAGAAGATCTGAAAAATCGTCACTTGGACCGCAAGGCCCGATTCGAAGAATCCTCCTTACGGGTTGGCGACAAATTTTGTGTATTGGATCTGAATATAGAGGGTGTTTACAAGAGTGATTATATTTCTAAATTAGCGAAGGACTATAGTGCTGAGATTATTCTCCTTCAAAAGACACATGCGGATACTGAAAAAAATCTACGTGAAAGAGGAACCATAAAAAGTTATGTATTTATTGATTATCTCCTTAGTAAAATTTACGGTTTAGCTTGTTATGTTAAAAAAACCTTGATTCAAAATATCGAGTTGATCCAAAAGGGCGAATTTGAGGGTGTTTTCTTTATCTCTTTCAAATTTTGTAATATTTCTATCGTTAATATTTATAAACCTCCAAATACTATTTGGCCAAGAAATTTGGAAATGAATCTTCCTCATCCTTCAATTTATTGCGGTGATTGTAATTCTCACCACGTAATATGGGGTTATAATAATAATGATAGAAGTGGAATAGCTTCAACTGACTGGATGGAAAATGATAATTTCTATTTAATTTTTGATGGAAAAGGTGTACCTTCTTTTCATTCTTCTCGATGGAATAGAGGCTACAATCCTGATCTCTGTCTAGTGTCTTGTGACAATACTTGCAAACCGCTTTCTGTAAAGCGTAAAATTCTAAGAGTTTTTCCTCATAGCCAACATACGCCTATTCTGTTGACTTCAAGAAGTTTAATTCAATATTCAGAATGTTTAAGAAGGCCTCGTTGGAATTTCAACAAAGCGAATTGGATTGAATTTGCTAAGAAGGTAAACAGTGATATTAGATGGATTAAACCCACTCACGATAACTATCACAGATTCTTAGGTGTTGTAAAAACCGCAGCAAAAAAGTTCGTTCCAAGAGGTTTCTGGAAAGATTATATTTCAGGTTGGTCGAAAGAAACCGATAATCTGTACAAGGACTATCAAAAATCACCATCCGTTGATAAATGTGAAAGGCTTATGAATTCTATCAATACAAGCCGAAAAGAGAAATGGGATAGTGTTGTATCAAAAATGAATTTTACACATTAGAGTAGGAGCTCATGGGATATATTGAGAAAATTAGGTGAAGCTACTCCCCTTGCCTCATCATCATCAAAAATTGATCCAAGTTTAATCACTCGCCGCCTAGTTAATGTATCTGAATCAGTCAATAATTCCCAATCTAAAATAAGGAATATGAAGAAAAACTTACACATATTCAGGAGATCAGCTTCTACTTTAGAACATGTGTCACATCCATTCAATATGGATGAATCGAGGGCTGCAATCAAATCTACCAAATCTCGAAAGGCAGCAGGTTTTGACGGAATTTATCCAGAATTCATCAAACATTAAGGAAAAAAGGCCTTGTCTTGGTTATTGTCTTTCTATAACAATATTCTGAATTCAGGAAACTTTCCTTCCGAATTTCGTAAGGCTAAAGTAATAGGTATTTTGAAACGAGGAAAAAATCCTTGTGATCCTAGTAGTTATCGACCCATCAGTTTATTGAGTGTTTTTTTCAAGATATTAGAAAGGCTAATTCTTTTTAGGATTTAATTTTCTATAGAAAATGCTCTACAAAATTTCCAGGGAGGCTTTAGGAAAAATAGAAATTGTTCAGATCAGGTGATAAGTTAATCTCCGATTGGTACATGAAATCTTATAATCCCGGTAGATGCATGAGTTTTTTCAGTAATCATGGTTTGACACAAAATATAAATATAGTTAAAAATTTAATATTTAGGGCCACAAAACTCAGTAATAGTGAATTTCATAATAAAAATGTTAACAAGGTAAAAGAACTACTCCAAAAAAAAAACTTTCCCAAATATTTGATGGATAGAATGTGTGAAGATTCTGGAATCTGGCACTGTGATCTTTGTCACTGACTGTACCAAAGAGAAAGAGTTTTCTATACTATATGTAGAAGTTGACAAATAATCAACAAAAATGCTGTGTAAGAACTAAATTATCTAAATTAGTGAATGGTGCATCAATGCAACTTACAATAGGTCTCAAAATAACTATCCCTTATATTAACCGAAGAGAAATACACGAAAGTTTTGAGTTAATCCTAAAGGTACAAATACATTAGAGTTTGGTCGGGAGAGTCACTGAGGCCAGACAATGGGACCTCCTCTGCCTGTCCAACGGTTTCGATATACGCTATTCTGGTGGTCCCGTACAGCAATTCTAAAATGAGGTAGAGCACCATCATCCATATAATACAATACATTGTAGCCAGGGTTTTTCATTGGAGTCTTTTCCCTAGGCTTTTATGCCATACGCTGAATTGTATGACACCCCATCACTATCCCCTGATCTATATGCTTTATTGTTTGCTAACTAAATATTGTCAGCCAAAAGTTCAAAAGAATATGTATATATATATATATAAATATAAATATATCAAACTTTGATATGTGTGTTTCTCAGTTTCTTATTTACTCTTAAATATTAGTGTAGAATGTGTAATTGTAGGATAATCTCGGATTCACGACTAAGATTTAATTGCGAGTAAGAATTTATCAAAACGGCTTCTAGAAAATTACCAGCTTTTCGATAACAAATAAAAAGCATGAATTATAACAATACATTTTCAAACCTCCTTCCTCCGTCCAGACACCACAATCTCAAAAAATTATGTTTTAATTGTTACTTGAATATACCTACTTTTTATTTCATTCCGTTTCTGAATGTTTCTGACTCAATTCCCATTTGAAGTTGTTATTCTACGAGTACACCAGCTCTTTGTAATATCTCCAAATACAAAAATCGATAGAGTTATGGTCCGGCGAAGGTGCAGGCCATTCGATCGACGCTGCACTCCCGATCCATCTATCGGGATATGTGGTTTGCGAATTCTCTTTTACAAGCTGGTGTACGCAACTAGCATCAGCACAAAAGAATTGGTGCAAAAACTTAGAGAAACGGATAAAAAAATAATTCAAGAATATTCAGTTAAATTCAGATAATTGAAATATAACTTATTAAGACATTCTCGATTGTGTATGCAGGTTGGAGGTAAGGCGTTTGGTAATTTACTGACATGAATAGTAATTTTTTATTGTTGTTCGTTATCAAAAAATACGTAATCTCTTAATGAGCCATTTCGATTTTATTTTTGATCAAATTTTAAATATTAGAGGCGAAACTGGAATGATTATAAAATTACACATGCTTCATATATTTTACAGAAATTTCAATTGAATTTAATTCAACATCACAATTTCAAGTTTAATTCATCATAACAATGATTAAATTTGAAAAACACTGACGTGACGATATAATTAACTGCTCATAATTTTTCCTTAATTTTGTTCGTAGTTCAAATTCTCCTCTCCTGAAAACCCACGTCAGTGCTCTAAATTTTGACAACATACATTTTTTCACCGTAAATGAGCCATTTCATTTCATTTATTTCATCCCCAACTGAAACTGAATTTATAAGTTTGACCAATGCCAATCGAAAACGAAACGAAAACAAATCAGTATGAAAGTATCGAGAATAGAAATTTCCGACTGCCTTTTCAACATTTCTCGATTTTCCGCAAAATTTGTATTTGCAGATGAATAATTTGGGACTTTTTCAACAAGTCTGGGGTGAATGAGGGATGTCAGGAGATGATAAATTTCCAATAATTTCGTTTTCAACCTCTCCTCCAAAGTTTCAATAAGCCAAAAGTCGACCTGGAACGTAAATGTCGACTAAATTAATTAATATCAGCTTCAACTCCTGTGGTTGCTTTACCTTTAAGTAAATGAAAAAATAATTATATTTTCTGATGGAAGAAAGGTACAGCAATGAAATATGTCAGATATCAATAAATTCATTCATGCAGAATCTTTTGTTTAAGCACTTTCTTATCTGATAAAGTATAAAGTATAAATTTTGTTGGATTTATCATTGCCTTCAAAATAGGCAGTGATTCTGTAACTATGTCAAATACAGGGTGTCTCAAGTTCGAGTGCCTATTAGACGTTTCTGGAGAACTAGACATATTTGAAATCTGAAAATTGTGATTATGATATTGTTAGAAGTTCTATACAGAGCTAAAATATTTTCAAAGCCCAAAAACTTCCGGTTATACAGGGAGTGAAAATAAATTCGACGAAAAAATTTTTTTTCGAGTTTTCCATTCCTGGTATGATCGAGAATTCAATAGTGAATACATTTCTGTTAAAACCATTGTATTGAATCGAATAGTTTTCAAAATATCTCAAAAAAAGTGGAAAAAAAGTCAAATATGTTCAATCAGTAATATGTTCATTATTCTTATTTTAAATATCCTGAACGTAAACCGTTTTTACAACATCGAAGAGGAAGGATGTGAAAAGGTCATGCATCTTTTGGATTTCAAAAATATCATCACAGGGTGTTTCAAATTTTGTGTTGAAAATTGTGTACTTAAGTTGGCCATATCTTTTGTTTTTCAAATTAGAACCCTATTTTTTTATAATTGTGTTGGATTCTGCGGTCAAAAATATGATAGTTTTCTCACATGATTATGCTCCTAAATTCAATAATTTCTGAGTTATTTGAGATTTTCTGGATTTATGTAGTACGTAGAGTCAAATTCTTCGAATCTGATTCATAAGGATATTCTGTGAGCATAGATAAATCATCCCATTTATAATACACAAGTATCAGACAGGTCTTATTGTTAATCGTTATGAAATTTTTTTATTTCACAAAATAAATCGTTACTATTCTAATAGTGAGATTTTGGATTTATTTCTTATATTGTATTTTATTATTTTATAATACACATTCAAATGCACTTAATGATATTGTTTATTTCAAATCCATGGTGGATGACACAAAATGTTGAGTATCCAGCTGCGCTCTTACACATCCAAAACTTTGAAAGTTTGAAATATATTTTCTAAAGATCTTCTCCGTCATGGAAGGTAAATGGGGATACTTCTCGTTGAAGGCCCGGCAGATTCTACTAATAATTCTGTCACATTCACCATGTATAAAAAATAGATCCAGAATTTCGTAATTACAATAACGGTTCATTTTTCAACACAAAATTTGAAACACCCTGTGATGATATTTTTGAAATCCAAAAGATGCATGACCTTTTCACATCCTTCCTCTTCGATGTTGTAAAAACGGTTTACGTTCAGGATATTTGAAATAAGAATAATGAACATATTACTGACTGAAAGTATTTAACTTTTTTTTCAGTTTTTTTACATATTTTGAAAACTATTCGATTTAATACAATGATTTTAACAGAAATGTATTCACTATTGAATACTCGATCATACCAGGAATGGAAAACTTGAAAAAAAATTTTTTCGTCGAATTTATTTTAATTCCCTGTATAACCGGAAGTTTTTGGGCTTCGAAAATATTTTAGCTCTGTAGAGAACTTCGAGCAATATCATAATCCCAATTTTCAGATTTCAAATATGTCTAGTTCTCCAGAAACGTCTAATAGGCACTCGAACTTGAGACACCCTGTATTTTGTGCCAGATTAATGATGATTAGTCCTTTATTAAACTATCCTTGTAACATGGTAATTTTCTAGATTCTCCCCATTATAGGTTCAGTACCGCTTTGCTACCATCCAGATTTTATATATTGTTTCAGAATTAATGCTTCCAGCTTTTCTCCATTTTAACACTCGGTAAAAAAATAGTTATTTATTATACAAGGGAAAAAAAGTATTAGATTTTAGCTCGAGATAATGTTGTCTCCCGAGTCGAAGCGGTGGGAGACAAAAAACCGATAGCTGAAATCTAAAATTGATAGTGAAAGAATATATTATTACAATATATTAAAGTCAGAATGTTATCGATATGAAATTTTAAACTAGTAAGTTATTAGACCTGCGTTACTAAAGAAAACTTCAGTGTCATAGAATATCTGTCAATTTAATTTTGTGATTTGATTTAAAAATTGCGAACTCAGTAATTGTTTAGTAGTTATTTTGAATACTATAAAGTAAAAAATGACAAAAATTTGTTTAGAAAAAATATTTTATATTTTTTGTAATTATTCTAGCGTATCTATTCTGAGAATATGAAACCATTCGGTCAACTCTTTCGAAAGATAGAAAGTATAAGGCTGGTCAGACTGCCATACTCAAGTTTGAGCCTGTATTCCACATCAGACAGCCAATCCCAATCTATTGAGAGCATTTTCGGTTCGATATTAGAAAATTTGGGAAAAACGATACACGCGGTTCTACTTAAACTAGTTTTGTTTTTTCATTTTTTTTTGTCCTGACAATATTTTTTTTGGCGAAAATGTACATACAAAACTTGTTCATTTGATTGTTATGGATGTTTTTTATTCAAACATCTGTTTCACACTCCTTATCATTTCCGGATTATTATTTAGGTTATCAACTTCTTTCTCTATTCTGGTTTTAATATTTTCAATATTTTGAGGACGGATCGTATACACTTTAGATTTCAAATATTCCCATAAAAAAAGTGTCCAATGGGGTGAAGTCGAGACTGGTCCACAGAATTGAGCTGTTCCTGCCAATCCACACATCGTTTCTTTCATTGAGGTATTCTCTAACAGGGAGAACATATGAGCTGGTGCTCCGTCTTTTTGCCAAATTATGTTTCGTCAAATATTCAAAAGAAGCATTTCGATTTACTCCGCAAGTTGATTTCGTAGGAGCTCCAGATATCTAATTCTTGTTATATTAAAACGTTTCCTATGACAAGATTTTTTACTACTACACTTACCAATTGACTGTAGTCCTGATCTCTAACATGGTGAAGTTTTCCTTGGATTTTCCGCTGCCCAGTAATGTGAATTTTTTGAATTAGACGGGTTGGCATTTTGAAAACTGCATTCATCGGCCCAAATTCTATTATTAAAAATATTTGGCTTTCCTTCCAAGTGATGCAACCTTAATCTACAAAATTCGAATAGCCTTTATTTATCCAAATTGGTTAATTTCTGAACGTAATATATTTAAAATTGTGCATATTTTATTTTTTCAAAATATTTTGCATCTTGCTGTATGAATATTGCAAACCTCCATTGCAATTGCGTACGGACTTACTTGGTTTTTGTAGAGAAATGTGATTATTTCACTTATGTTAGATATGGACATTCAGATAAATTGATCAACCTTGAAAATAGAGAAAAATATTCAATTCTTGATTTTCATTCTCTTGAACAGTACTAGGTTTATTAGTTTACAAATGTTTTCTCACAAGGAAATCTTTTGCGTAGCCTTTATAGTACGGTCTTATTAACCTAAAAAAGGCCTAACCTTGACATCCAAAGTGAAAGTTTTATTCCAACTCCAAATTGTTCTATATAACCCTCTTATTGTTTGGTAAAAAGTTACACCATCTTGAGCGTCGAGTTTGGGGGGGAGTTGGGTGCTAATTTGAAAAATCACTAGTTTTTTTAGTTTTTCGTAAATATTTCAAAAACTAAGCGGTTTATCTTAAACATTGTTATATACAAAAATGTTCTACGTTAAATTCTAAATAAGAATGGTACTTATCATATTCACTCTAAATTGTACGGTTCAAGAGTTACAGACGGTGTAAATGTTAACTTTTTCGTAATTTTGATAATTTTTTTAAAAAACTAAGCTTCGTAAAAGAATGTTGTTATTTCAGTGGCCGGTGGTATGTTAGTGATAAGCCCTTGAAGGAACGACAACCTCACCACCTTATCAAGGGGCACTCTTTTTTAAGGGAAAAGAGGCTTACACAGGCCTAGGCCATATAAACCTGTGGTACGGAGAAACCCACCCTGAACTTTCTACGAACATTGCAACATAAATTCACTTCTTAAGCATAAATATCTTTCAAATTTGGAATGTTCAATGTCTTTATATATATATATAAATATAGAAAAGGATATAATGCGGTGAAATTAGATATAAAAGAAGGATAATGCGGACCTATATAGTCTTTACAGCTATTGATGAAGCAAAGAAAGATGTTCAAACGTGTGTTATTGGTGATGACACGGTATTATTAGTACTGTTGACTGTCCACGCACCTTCAGGGAATAAACTGAAAATGGTCGTGCCTAAAAAAGGAAATCACCAGGAAAAAGTGTACATTATTTCTGATATTCAGCAAGGCATTGGGGATATGAAAGGTGTACTTCTGGTTACATACGCCTTCACAGGATGTGACACTGTGTCTGCTGTCTATAAGAAGGGAAAAATTGCACCTTATAGGAAAGTTCAAGCCAACACCGTTTATCGTGAAAAACTTCTGGTCTTCAACAACCCCAAAGCCGACCCCAGTGCAGTGGCTGATGCAGGAAATTACTTCCTACTTGCAATGTTTGGAGCCAAGAACACTGAAGATCTAGATTGTCTCCGCTACCAGTCCTACTTGAAAACGATTGCAAAGCAGCCTATACATGCATTACTGAAGTTGGATGCACTACCCCCCACTTCAGGAGCGTCCAGACAGCATTCATTTAGGACCTACCACCAGGTACAACAGTGGCTGAATGAAGATAAGGATCCACTCGAGTGGGGTTGGAAGAAGATTGGCGACCACCTGTCACCAATTACAACAGCACGTCCTACAGCCCCCCAGAAATTACTGTCCCTTATAATGTGTACTTGCAAAGATGAATGCGTTCGTAATTGTGAATGCAGAAGGAGTGGTCTACACTGCACTAGCATATGCAGCAATTGCTCAGGCCAAGCATGTGATAACATGGACAATAATAACATCTTAGACGACGACCTAGAGGAGGAGGATAATGTGCTGGAGGAAGTTAATAAAGACATTGAACATTCCAAATTTGAAAGATATTTATGCTTAAGAAGTGAATTTATGTTGCAATGTTCGTAGAAAGTTCAAAGTGGGTTTCTCCGTACCACAGGTTTATATGGCCTAGGCCTGTGGAAGCCTCTTTTCCCTTAAAAAAGAGTGCCCCTTGATAAGGTGGTGAGGTTGTCGTTCCTTCAAGGGCTTATCACTAACATACCACCGGCCACTGAAATAGCAACATTCTTTTACGAAGCTTAGTTTTTTAAAAAATTATCAAAATTACGAAAAAGTTAACATTTACACCGTCTGTAACTCTTGAACCGTACAATATAGAGTGATTATGAAAAGGACCATTCTTATTTAAAATTTAACGTAGAACATTTTTGTATAAAACAATGTTTAGGATAAACCACTTAGTTTTTGAAATATTTACGAAAAACTAAAAAATCTAGTGATTTTTCAAATTCCCATCCCCCTTCCCCCCAAACCCGACGCTCAAAATGGTGTAACTTTTTACCATAGAATAAGGGGACTATGTAGAGCAATTTGGTGTTGGAGGAAAACTTTTACTTTGGATGTTGAGGTTTAAGTCTAATTACACCGTACAATTACTCCCGACGCGCCAAACGTCGGTTTTGATTCGTTTTTATAAAAACTTAGACAATATCTAGTTTTTCTTCCACAGAATGAGTCGTTTTTAAGTCTTAAATTAGGAACTCCAACGAAATGTCAAATATAAAAATTCAATCGTGTTATTATCAATAGCAAAAAAAAAGCTTTACCGATTAGGAAAATAAAATACATGTTGCACTATTTAAAACACAAGAGTTCACATAAAATTTTCAGCTTTGAGATGTTTCTATGAATTTCCTTGAATTCCGAATCTCCATAAAAAATACTTCTAATACACCCATTCGAACGTTTTCGTTCGACCAATATTAACTGAGATAGCTATTGGGTAAATTATAAACAATTACCAAGTACAATATTATTCATTCTATAATGATGGTATTGAAGGATGCAAAAGTATATTACACATTTTTCTTGTCTGTTAAATTTTTCTGTCGTACGTGTATATTTCAAGAAAAACCACATTTTTTACGTTTTTCAAGTTTTCAAGAAGACACGATTAGCTACCACTTACGCATACAGCAATTTTTCCCATATGGTAAAATTCTCTCCAGATTCAATAATTTTCTGACTGATTGACTGAAGTATGATAAAATTGGTTGGTCACAGAATCTACGTCATAGTGTGAAATCGAAAGTATCGTCCATCTGTCGTTAAAGAATACCAATATCGGGGTTAATGAAACTTATCTACCTATATTACAGACTAAATGTTGCATCGGTGTATCCTGTTTTAATAAAATAGCACCATAAGTTAGTCCTGTACAAAACGAGTCGCCTATGTCCATCGAAGTTCAAAACCTGCTCAGTAACTTCTGTGCCTGAAAAGTGGTATACGTAATGCGGGTTGCCGACACCATTGACTTTCAATCCCCCCCTTTGCTCACCGCACTAAAAGGCATACGATGAGACGAACAGAAACTGTACATCTTGGATTCTTCTTTGTCCCCGACTATCCTCACCTTCGTCGACATACCTGGGCATTCACAAGTCATGACCGAGGACTGCATAACCAATAACTCTTCGGGTGCTTCAACCTGTTCACACGACCCGAGACATTCCATTCTATTGTGTCGCTTCAAATTTGCCGTCGAACTGGGTTTTTTTGATTTTCGAATCTTGTTAGTTTAGGATTCTCTGACTATCTTAACTATTTCTCCTAGAAATATATCGAAACGATTCAGTTAATTTCTTCATAAACAATACTCTTAATTTGAAATTATCATTCGATTTTTTTTTTCATTAATGTTTCTGATCTCGTACTTTATAATCAATATAATTAATTGTCAAGCAATATTGCCTGTGTGAACTCAAAGTTTGACGAGAGGCTAACATAGTGAGGTACCCATACAATTCAGCGAATGATATAACGGCTTAGGGACAAACCTCGATAAAAACCCATTTCTCCCGTATAAGTTCAGTAAAATTCTAATGTGTAACTTGTTCACAGACAAAGATAGGAAAGCACTAACGTGAGAGAAGGAGCTTTCGTGAGCTAGTTACAAAGTTCCTTTCCCGAACATTGCAATACAAAGACAAACAACATAGAGAATGTAAAAGAATCAAAAAACATATATCTAAAATGAACTACTCAGTTCACTTCTATATACACTTGATTTTTAGGGATGCGTTAACTAATATTGCTATTTATGATCATTAGATCACAATCACTTTATTGCCAAACGACTTTTCGGACTGAGAATTTTTAGAAATAGACATATAAGGACTAAACAAAATTTACTAAACTCTAATTCAGAATGTAAACAATAAATCAAATACGAATATGAAGAAGAAGCAGAAGAAATAATGACGTCAGTACTTTGAGTCAACAATCAACACATGACAAAAAACTCCTTCTTTGACCCTTCCAAAAATATGTGGTAAAAGGTGATGGATTTCTATTCATTCTATTTTACATACAGGGTGTTCTAATTTTTTTGCGACAAACTGAAATGGATAATATATTACATCATGTGATCTATCATCAATTTCAGTTTGTTTACATAATCATATAGAAAATTTAAATATAAAAAAAATTTAGCGAACGAATCAAAATTATTTTTTAGGTAAAATTTTTTTAAGCCTGAAAGCAGTTCTTTAAGAATGTTTGAAGAAAACTTTTGAATATTCAAATAGTCGGTTATCTTAACGGAAAATTTGTGAACAAATTCAGATAATTTTTGTTAAGATGTCATTTGTTAACATATGGTACATTTACTTTCAAATTTTGTAATATTTCTATCGTTAATATTTATAAACCTCAAAATACTATTTGGCCAAGAAATTTGGAAATAACTTTTTTTAAATGTTATTCGGTGAATGGTCTGAGGAAGCATTTGAGAGCTTTTTTATTATTACGCCAATAATGTTAATTTGCTTGCATATATAATATATCTTGTTTTTGAGTAAAAATCTCTTTTTTTCATTTTTGTACATGATTTGTTTATTTTTACTGATTGCTTTATATGTATGTTGTATTTTTTTATGGTCTTCATCGTCAAATTGAGGTTGAGTGGAATAGCGTAAGCTAAACTCCGCCTCTGAATTGTATTTTATAAAATACATAATAAAGGCCCTTTATTATTATTATTATTATTATTATAAATGAATCTTCCTCATCCTTCAATTTATTGCAGTGATTTTAATTTTCACCACGTAATGTGGGGTTATAATAATAATGATAGAAGTGGAATAGCTTTAGCTGACTGGATTGAAGATAATAGTTTCTATTTGATTTTTGATGGAAAAGATGTACCTTCATTTCATTATTCTCGATGGAATAGAGGCTATAAATCCTGATCTCTGCCTAGTGTCTTGTGACGGTAATTGTATACCGCTTCCTATAAAACGTAAAATTCTAGGAGTTTTTCCTCATAACCAGAATAGGCCTATTCTGTTGACTTCAAGAGCTATGGTTACAGATATTATGCAATTATTGCAATTATTAAATTTTTCTCTCCTGGGGTTCGGTAATAAATTAATATTCTATGGTAAGGTATTGAAACTTGACATAATCTATTAATAACCATTATTCAATATTCATGTTTTTGTTTACGTGATTAAAACAGATCCTCTGATTATAAAAACCAAAAATTTACGCATGTTCAGTAATTAATTATAGTCTAAACAGAATAGATTCATATAAATGATTTAACAAAAAATTTTTTATTAAAGTTGGATTTTTCTAAATCAAATTTAGGTGATCAAACTCAATTTCTTGAAGCAATTATAATTGCACACCTAAATCTGGGAATACTTGTAATCTATCCAAGTAAATTGTCATTGAGATTCAGTACAGAAAATAATCATCAAAGTAACATCACATTAAAATCATTATTCGTAGTGACTTCATTCATTGTTGTTGAAGATTTCGAAAAAGATTTCCATATTTTTAACAGTATGATATGAAGAGACCTCATAAATTTGTTCTCTGGTCTCTGTTAAGGAGAAGAAACTTCAGAAATATCAGTGTTTGGAAAACCATAGATGATTTTTCTGGCTTTGAGTGAAAAAAAAGCACAGTGACAACCTCTTGCCTTGGAAGTTTTCATAGAAATGATGGTTTTCATGATTTGGAAATTTTAAGAAGAAAATTACAAATGGATGATGATAACATCCATAAATTTTGAGGTTTTTTTGGAATTTCTCACTAGAAAGGGATGGTTCATAATCTTAATGTAGAAAGAAATTATAGTAGAATAACACAAATCTATGTTTATGGTGTTGAATTTTTTTCCAGAAAATTAGTATTTTGTATCTTCCTTCTGGATATGGACCTCATCGAATGAAACATGAGTGAGTGAATCATTTCTTAGAGGGAAAATAATGTTTTAAACAATTCAGATTCATTAGTGGATGCTGTGGAAGGTATTCTCAATTAAAACTAAACTGGACTACAGAGGGGTATTACCCCAATGTGAAAACTTAAAATGCTTATAACTTTTTAACGCAGCTGAATATGGAAAAACCGTAATGGAAAAAGTATTTTTTCGATCTCAAGAACCTATGGCACAAATTAACTCAGTGGTCAAAGACTCACCCTGTATAGTGGAATAGAATAGAATAGTAAGAAAACCACGAGCAAAAAATAAGCTTATATTCAGACACCAATTTCATAACAAATAGTTAATTAATAATCTTCGATTATGGAACTTGTGTAGAATAAATAGTAATTAACCTGAGAAATCTCAGAGACAGATCTTATTTAATTTCATAAGTTCTGTTAAACTTGTCATTAAATGAGAACTGAAAAATTGTCTGTTTCTGCTTCCTTCAAAGCAAATTTATCAGTTGAAGGTGAAACATTGGTAAGAAAAGGGCCAATATTAGAATATGGAAATATCTCAAATAATCATTCTACATGATGAAAAATGTTTATCATTTCGATTCGAGTGGAACCTGCCTTGCTTCAAAGATAATTCTTAGTATTGAGTAATTCCATGACCATCTTATCACCAGTCTGATGCTCTTTCTACCTGAAATATCAACGAATGTTCTGCATAAAGATAAGGAAACCAACAAACGCATATAATATACTTCGAACAAAGGAATCTAGAAACTGTTAACAGACTCAAAATAGCAGTAAACGTCACGTTTCTCATTACCGTGACGAAAGAGATTGGAAAACAATAATTATTGAACGTTGGGTTTTCTAGAAACATGCCTAAGTTGTTTTATGAAGAAAAGTCCTCGTATCCCCATTTTGGCGCTCTTCTTCACAGGAACTGAGTGCTTATAGATTTGCACAAATGTTTCTATTTTTGGAATATTCCGCCAAATAATTAATCCTTTGTCAAAATCAATTCTGTCCGTCTTTAGGCACGATTACGTTCGGATTGAGCGAATTCATTCTGAGGTTTGAACCATATAATGTGAAAAAATTTATGGTTTTTTGTAAGAGGGAAAGGGGGGTATTTTTCAAGGGATATACTTGCTGGACATGTATTTTTTTTTATTTTTATGTCCTATGTATTGAATGAAGGATATTGTCGTTATTATTATTATTATTTTTATTATTATGGAATGCCTGTTCAGTTTTAGGCTCAGATCATTCAAATGAACATTGTAATTGAGAGATGAATCTAATTTAACTCCTAAGTATTAGGAAAGTCGATGATAGGACCTTATCAATTGGAATTACCCACCTGTCTTTCTTAGGCCAGTCCTACATTGGAAGCGGAATTTCTCCAGACAGACAGTCTGACGGGTCTGGAGGAAACAAAAACAAAGAAAACGTACTTTCCTCCTACATTGGAAGCAGTGTTCGATCTGGTCTGGTCTGGTCTGGCTGGCCAGACTAAATCCGCTTCCAATGTAGGACTGTCCTTAGGCGTTGGGCATGTAGCTGAAATATGTCTCCATAGAACCTTCCTGCTTCCAAAGTATGGTAAGATCAAAGACCGTACATAGGATGCATATCTGCATACCGACAAATTGTGAATTAAATTTACCAAGATTTTCACAATTCAATAAATTGATATCACAGTAATGTATTAATAAGTTAACAATAATCAAAGATGAGAAGATTCAGAATCAACACGCTAAGGCAAGTTTATTATTACTTTGTTGCTTCGAAAACAACGTTTGTATTCCTCTTCAGTTGATCTTTCATTGTAATATGATAATAAAGTAATTTTGTTGGATTCGATAACATAAACTCAAACTTTCTTGTTCTTCGTATAACTTCTGTATCACACTTGCCGATAAAAAATTAAGAATTCATGTTTTTTTTTTTGTTATAATTATACAAAAATCAATTACTTCATTATTTAGTCTTTCGGAAACGGTTCATTTTATGGACGATGAACAAAAGTAGTTTTTTTCAGTATAATGTTCAAGCTATCCAAATTTGTTTTTATTTTTTATTTCTTATCATATAGGGTGTGAAAATGTAAACATTAAAATATATAACTTAGTCCGCCCCTGATAAACTAAAACAGCAAATTTAAAGTTAAGGGCATTTTCCTTTTCGTCATACCAATAGCGCGATGAATTCCTCCCTATGCAGGATGATTCGATGCTGTAACAGTTTGGCTGATTTTGATTTGTTTCATCTTAGTCAGAATTCAGTTAAACAAAAGTTTAAAAAAATGTATTTAAGTCGTTAGCTCATGTTTCCTTTCGTATTTACTGTTTTGCTCAATTTTAGTTTTCCATTCTTCTGTTCCTTGTATTATGCTTGTAATTATAACTTTTAAGATTGATTGTACATTTTGAGACACTTTGTATTTCTAAATATTGGATAATGTATTGGGTGGTTGTCACCTGTTTGTATTCCTGATTGTGTAAATAAATAAACGTCCTTCAGGAGGTCGTATCTCCGTGTGGAGAACCACATCGAAGAAAAATGAAGGGATCTAGTTAATTTTTTTAAATTTATATCTGAATCCGAGAGATGTCATACATATTTCCGAACATTCTTTACGTGTTGAGAACTATTCCTTATAAGCAAGCATATGTGACAAACATTAAAAAAATTTTGATAGATTTGGAACCGTATTCTTCAAATGAATATTTTGCATATCCTCATTATTGTACTCTTCTTGCTTAAATTTTGCTTCTTTTTCAGAAGGCTGTTTTGAAATCGCCGCTGTTGGCGTTTCAGTTGGGCGTTTTTTAAACACGTCTTCACTCGAAGAAAGCTAGACACAAAATGACATGAACGGCTGCTTATAGGGGGCATTGCTACTCGATAACGACAAAATGACATGAACGCGCTTGCTAATAACGACCGCGCTTGCGCCCGTGGCGACACGGGCTTTTCCTTTAGTAGGTTAATAATAAACAATACACTTTTTTATTGCTCACAAATATTTTTAGTTTTATTGAACTTACAAAGATCCGATATATCCTTTCTGGACACCTTGTATGTTGTCAAAATTAACAAGACCACTTTATGTACTAAAAACAATTCAATAGGTTTTTCCATAAATGGTTCAATTCTAAAGAATCATCGGTTTTGTGTAATTGAATATAAATATTCAAGGACAAGTGACTCAAGTGATTATAATTTGTAGTAGTACATTTTCAAGTGGAACAGTATTGTGGCTGAAATGGAAATGAAGAATAATATTTAGTTTGGTCCTTTTCATTTCAAGGTAATTGTAATTCGCACCTCAAAATATGAGGTATTTAAAAGCGGTATTTTAGTGAAAGAAACATATTCTAAATGGAATGAAATATAGTTTTATCCCCACGTTTAATTGAGATATTGGTTTGCTCATTTGTCATGACGGTTGTATTAGTACATCAAGAGTACAGGAAGTAACTCTAGAACAAGCGCTTAAAAGCTCTTGACCTCACATCATTGCTTTTCTAATTTTTATATATACGAAACGGACACATGGATGGACGGCCAGAGTGAATTTTGGTCACGCATGAAACTACGGCCGGCGGAAAATAATAAACTTTTATTATTATTATTATTTTTTTATTATTTAATATTAAAAACACAGACATTCCGACCAAACGATTCACTGTTTCACTTGAAACAAGAGAGCCAAAATTTTTTTTCTAATCATTTAATATCTTTGCTTGGGACACACTTATAATTAAATACGAGGGTCCACTGATGAAACGCCACTGAACATATTTACTACCATTACTTATTCGATTCCCATAAATGAGATAAAAGTACCTCCTTCAACATTCCTTATTCAGTTAATTTACCAAAACCTGAATTACCAATTTAGACGTTTAGAAAGCTGTGCTATTATCGATGGTACTTGAGCCTTTGTCATTTTCACTTGATATCTGGATGACAATAATTGACAGAGGTAATTGCCGAACTCGACCGGCTTCCATGGAAGTAGGAGGTTATCAATTCGTTTCTATTTTTGCGCGCTTGTTCTTATTGGAACACCGTGCTATCGTTTTGTCTGTTTCTGTAATTTTCGAATATCGATTCGAAAATATTCTAAATCTATTGGATTGGACTTCCTTATGAAGAATCATTGGTTAAATTAGAGTTTATGGAATCCCGTCGGGAATGACGGTAGAGCGTACGGTGGTGAAATCTGGAACTCAAGATTTTGTCTTCAAGCTTTTAAAGGTTATGCTGTCAAATTAAGAAAAAACGTAAACAAATTCCATAGAAACATACTTAAACAAATTAATTAAGGAACTTTGTGGTCATCGTGAATATCAGTAGCGTAAAGTACACCCCTCTCACCGCGGAGGTGGCCAGGACGCTTTCGGAACATCCGCGTAGAAAACTACAGATGTGAACATTTTTGCCATCCGTTTGTAGTCAGAGTGATGATTTTATTATAACTAGTAAGCCAGTAGATCTATAGGCCCGTAGATCTATAGGCCAGTATATCCATAAGCCAGTAGTTCAATAATCCCATAGATCAATATCAATATAGACCATAGATCCATGAAGCGCACAGATACACGAAACACAGCAAAGAAACCCGTTAAAAGCAAAGAAACTCCAAAGAACGCGAAGAAACACGGAAGAAAGCGAAGAAACACGAAAGAACGCGAAGAAACACGAAAGAAAACGAAAGAACGCGAAAAAACATGAAAGAACGCGAGAAAACATGAAAAGACCTGAAGAAATACGAAATATCGCAAAAACCCCATAGGAACCCGAAAAACCCCGTTAAAAGAGAAAAAACATGAAAGAACTGGAAGAAAGACGAAGATACGCGAAAAAACACGAAAGAACCCGAAGAAACACGAAAGATCGCGAAAAAACACAAAAGAACGCGAAAAAAATCGAAAGGACCCGAAGAAACACGAAAGATCGCAAAAAGCCCAAAGGAACCCGAAAAAAACCGTTGAAAAAGAAAAAACATGAAGGAACTGGAAGAAACACGAAGATACGCGAAGAAAACATGAAAAAACTGAAAGAAACACAAAAGAAGCCGATGAAACACGAAAGAAAGCGAAAAATCACGAAAGAACCCGAAGTAACACGAAAGAACGCAAAAAATCCAAAGGAACCCAAAAAACCGAAAGCACGCAAAAAATCCCGAAAGAGCTTGTAAATTGCACACCCTGTATATCAATCGATCGCAAATTCATTGTAAATTGCACACCCTGTATGACATTTTATTGAAATTAGCTCCCGTACGCGGAAAAAGACGAAAACTTTAGAAAAACTTTGGTGAAAGTCAGCGCTAGGAATGCGCAACTCATATGTGACATCCTGTATATGAATTGAAAATATTTTATCGAATTTAGAAGCCGTAAGCTGAAACAGCCGAAATAACTCGATCGAAGGTAGCTGTTAGAAATAGGCAACGCATATGAGACACTCTGCATATAATTGATTCGCAGTGGGTGCTTTTTCCACATAGAAAAAACAAAAGGATATCGTTTCAACTCCATCGATTCGCGCTTGGTGAATTTTACAAAGGTAAAATAAAAATTATTCGATAAAGGTCTAAAGGTGTAACCATGAACAGAGTGCCTCGCCGATTACTTCGAATTTAGTTCCGATTTACGTCTAGAATATGACATATGAATCTACATAAGATTAGAATGTCGACGACAATTGTCATTCCAGAGTAGGAATCGACAGGGGTGAATTGGCCAGGGATTGCAAAACTGGTTCTATGCTTGGTAAATTTTTGAATTTCATAAATACGTATCGTAGACTGTTAAACTATAAGAGAATACCTCACCAGGGCTCTTACGAATCCTATTAATTGAAGAAATTTTAAAATATTATACGAGATATGGGTTAATTGGAATGATCTGACTAAGTTCTGTGAACGTCGGACGTGACTGATCTGGAAATTTGTGTTTGAGCCGAAGTAAGCTATTTCAGCAATTAATTTAAAATATTTTTACTTGCGATTGGAAGATACGAATAGTCCTATCCAAACGTCCGATTCTCGGGGAAGACACATATGAAAACGGCTTTTCCTGATCGTGTCAGTGGAAAAACCTTTTTCAATTTTACCGGACAATCTTTCGCGAAAAACCGGGAAATCGGTGTTTTCGATAAATTTTTTTGTAAATGTTAGCGTGGCCGTAAAGACATGTGAAATGCACCTAACGAAAGTCCGTCTTATGAACTTTACGGTGCTCGCTTCGCTCGCAAGATCGCCTTCCCCTGTCTACCTCGAAATATCGCGTTTTTAAACCCCTCGCCAACCGAAAGTTTTTTGATCTCATTCGGTGGTTACCTGTATCGAACCATCGATTACCACAGAAATATTCCTTATTGTTTTTAATATATTGGGATAATATATTGGGACCATCTGTTCAATTGGAAAGCCCAATTCGCAAACCCGGCTCACTTATGTTTTCCGCTTGCAAAACATTCGTCTGAAGATCGAACGACTAAACTATTAAGACCATTGAATGAACGGGTATTGCGCACTTGTTCCTAGTGATTCAGCGAGCTATCGTTTTGCCCAAATGCCTGTAACAAAAGAGTATGGAAAATTTCGTGAAAATCGACAAGCTAGAATATTTATTTGAAGTGCCTAAACATTTTTTTCAATACTCGATATCTCAGATGTTTCATTTCAGTTCTAGACAAAACTTTTTAGAAAAATTTTAATATTTTGTAAAAAATATTCGGACGATTAGTCGGAGGCATTAGTATTCCAAGTAATTTCTATCAAAATTGTCATGATGACTGAAATTTCAGAACTGGTCCACTTTCTTATGATAGAGAATAGAACCTTATCTTATCTTCCTGAGGTATGCAACGCATTAACAATATTTTCGACTGTTTCAGTGACTTCAGCGACGTCAGAAAGTTAAAAATCAATCTGACGACGTTTAGATATTCAGGTAGTATTTATCTTCTGCAGGCTATTTTTTGTAATTAAATGTCTATCCAAACATAAGAACTTTTTTAAAATACGTTATTCCTTTACATCAATTATTATTTACATCGTTAACAGAAATGTTCTATACAACTACAAGTAGACTAAGCATGGTGTTCTAAGCATTGAGCACAAGAGAGCTAGAGCTTTATACCACGCTGGCAGAAGTGAAGGGATTCATCCAAATTTTCAATCATTATTTGGTCCATTTTGGCTATCACATCACAGATTTTGACTTTTAATGCTGCAATCGATTTGATTGGCTCCGAGTACACTCTGTATTTACATAGCCCGACAAAAAATAATCCAGTGGTGTTAAATCACACGATGTGGCTGGCCATTCAACAGATGAATTTCGTGTGACAAGTATTGTTGTAACCACATGTCAGTGATATCAATGTCATCAATGATAGGCCAAAACTGAGTTGTTAACAAGTCGCGATAGCGTGATCCATTGACCGTTACCGCATTTCCAGACTCATCTTCGAAAAAAACGGCCCAATTACGCCTCCAGACCACATAGTGCACCATACAGTGACACGTTGAGCATGCAAAGGTTTGTCAATAATCGCTCTAAGATTTTCAGAAGCCCAAATGCGCCAATTTTGCTTGTAGGCGTACCCTGACAAATGAAAATAAGCTTCGTCTAAAAATTATTTTACGTACTTCCGGGCCTAAGTGACTTCAATCCTTCAGGTAATTATGGTCCTCCCTGCGGTCGGGCCATAAACTTTACCTTCAGGATTAAATGTACTACTTCAATCCCGCGGTATATAATATACTATTTTTCAGAAATCCAGCGGTGGTTCCAGATTGAATTGAGCTAATCTGCGGCGATGTGAATGGTCAGTCTGTGTTTCGTGTTTCTGTGCGCTTCATTGATCTATGGTCTATACTGATCTATGGTATATATTGATCTAATTTTTCTAAGTCAAAACCTTATAAATTCTAATTTTGTCGTGAGACATGTGTTTAAGCTGAAATAATTAAGAATTAGAAAAAATGCCCAAGTATCAGTAAACAAACCAGATATTCTAAAGGCTCCCAGCTTGGCCAGCATAATATTATGGTTCACTGTGTCAAACGCCTTGGAAAAATCGGTGTACACAGCGTCAACCTGGCGACCCTCCTCCAAGCAGGCAACTATATCCTCGAGGTACATTAAAAGATTGGACAAGGTAGACCTCCCACGCTTGAATCCATGCTGTTCATCAGACAAAAGGGGATCACAGTGCCAGGTCATGTTACTACTCACCAAACTGTCCAACATCTTGGGCAAAACCGATTGAATGGAAATCCCCCTGTAGTTAGATACCTCAGATTTTGTTCCTGATTTAAAGATCGGTATGATGAAGCTGCTTTTTCAAAATTCGGGAAATCTACCCTGCTTCAATGAGACATTGTCAAACTGCGGATTGGAGTGGAAAGAGTGCAAATACATTTTTTCAGTAAGTAAGCAGGTACACCGTCAGTTCCGACCGACAGGCCGGGCTTCAGTCGCTCAATTATCTCATAAATTTCGACACTTGAAAATTCGCAACTGGATAGGTTCACTGTTTGAGGATACTTAATATTCGGAGGTACCACACAATCCTTGGAATGGAATGAAGCGTGAAATGCCATCATAGAGACACGTATAAAACAAGGAGGTAGCCTCATCCGCATCAACCCCGTCGTAATTCCAGCTGCAAGAGGACAGGTATGCATTAAGAGCATCGTAGTCACCAGTTCGAAAATCAAAACCAACATTCTCAAAGGGTAAAACATCCCTCACGACGTTCCCAGAAACAACAACAAATTTAACAGCATTATGATGAATCCCAGGAGCCTGGAGAGGATCAGCAGCCAAAGAAACCTCGGTATACTTAGAAAGTATGGTCAATTTTATTGACGGAGTTATCGATAGGTTGTCAATGAACGAAAACAAAAGAACGGATCTTACTTATATAGTGGAAATAAAATGGGTGGGTCTCTTATTTTCTTATAAGTCTAAGCTTTTTTTATTTTGTGAACCTCCTATTTTCCTGGCCATGAGCCGTCACTGATCTACAGATCAATCTTATTCTTCTTTAGATACTATAAATTTATGTTTATTTGTCAATGAATCATATTGTACCTATGTCATCTTTTCAAGATTTCTTTTGAAGCCACACATCAAGAAATTCCTCTAGAGTGTAGATATTTAAATCCAAAACTATTGTCCTTATCAGAATTGTTGTTGTTTTGCTACACAAGGAGGTTTATGTACGGAAATACGATAACGTAATCGTATCGACCAACAAAAATAAATTTCGAGAAAGCACCGATTTGTTCGTATCAAAATTGAAACGTAACAACCGATTCTAGTATTTTACGAGGTCTATGCATAAATTATCCCATTTGCAATTATTACAATCCTCGAGCTGGGAGACCCAAGCTAACTCTGGAGCGTAAAAACTTCACCAACAATTCCAAGGGCGACTTGAATAATCACTAGAGTCCCCTCAAACAGAATGGAGAGCTTTGGGCATAAGATGAAGGTGCTTCAGAGTGTTATTTTCTATCCAAAGTCATATCTAGGATAGTTCTCATAATCCCATTGTTCCAACTCGATATTATCCTTCAAATGGAATTAACCACAACGTCAAATAAATATTTAAATATCGTAAATTAACGGAAAAAATCTTTTATCGAACATATGTCTGAATGGACATCAACATCGGAAATATAAAATGTGAGAATTAAAATATGTGTAGTCATAAATATTACTTGTTATTGATAACTTAAAGCAGAATAGAAAAGCACTGACTTGACATTTTGTAGCTTACGCGCTCTTGTTCTAGATTCTTTTCTCTTACTCTGGAGCAGGGTGGTACTAATACAACCGCGACGATAAATGAACAAAGCTATATTTCAAATCTGTACTCCAATTTAGTTTGAATGAAAATTACCTTCCATAGCATCCACTATTGAATATGAATTTTTTAAAAACATTAATATTATTATTATTATTATTATTATTATTATTATTATTATTATTATTATTGGAACTCTTTATTGCTGCTGAATATAATATATAATAACTCCTGGATGAATATGGGTATTTTTTCGGGGTGTTCTAGGAAGTCGTTAATGAAGTCTGTTAGTTTATCATGTACACTAGAAAGTTTCTTGTACCAGAAGTTATGTACATTATCGCTTCCTGGGCTCTTCCAGTTATGGGTGTTCTTGATTACTTCGGTTATCATTTCTTTTGTAATTTTGGGTTCCTCCATCGGTTTTACTCTCGTATAGTCTTTCTCTTCTCTAATTAACCAGTTTGCATATTTATTGTACTGTTCACCTCTGCTCCTTATCGATGACCAGTATGTGGTTATCTCTTTTTTTTGGGTATCTCTGCAATCTCTCCTTGTGATTCTGTCTCGGCTTTGAGTGTTCTATAAAATTTCTTCTCGTTGTTAATAAATTCATTGTTTTGTCTCTTTCTCTTTGTGCATTTCGAGTATCTTCTGAGTCTTGCACATAGTGCGGACAACTTTGATGTAAAGTGTCCAGAAAGTCAGCTGGAACAATATTGGGTAGATCCGTGGTGTGTGCATCCTATATTTCTCAAATATTTGCAGAACTTTCTCTTCACTTTATACTTGGATTTCCTCTGTTGTACTCCGTAAGCCTGGCAATTTCAGCTCGTTTTGTCTCTATCCTTCTCATTAGCCTTTCCTTCCATGGGGTATGTGCTGCTTCTGGTTGGTTTCTTCTTCCATTGTTATCTCTGATTTTGGTACCAGCAATCGTTGCCACAGTCATTGCTGAACAATATATCAAATCATGAAGCTCGTTGAATGTTGTTATTTGATTTATAATTCGAGGTAGTACAAAATCATTGAGCAATTCTATAGTTTCCACTAGTCGTCGTGATGTCTTCTGTTTCGGGATGTATGGTCTAGTTGTTGGGTCCAATCCGCTATATTCTTGAAGTATAGTATTCAGTGTATCCTTTAACTTGTTAACAATCTCGTCGTTTGGTTCATTCTCTGTATGGTTTTCACGGTGTAGTTCCCTCAGGTCTGTCCTGTTGTCATCGTTGCTTTCGTACCGGAGTATTTCTTGAGTTTGTATTCCGTTGGTTTGTGGTTGTGGTATTGTTGTCAGTGATGATTGTTGATCATGGTTTTGTTCTCTCTCTAATATATTTTGTACTCTATGGATGGAAATGGATTAGGAAGGAAAAGGATATGCACGACATAACACATACAGAAAAAAATGTTCTTCAACTGATCGTGTTTGTGTATTTCAGGTATTTTTTCAGGCTCACTTTCAACGATTCAACGACTTCTGAGTTATCTCCACAGGAATACGATTCCAGAGTTGTGGAAATCTCACCAAAAAATTATTGACATAGTTAGTTGAGTGAGCTGGTATTCTTAAAATTTGATCCTCGAGTGATCTAGTCTGATGATTCTCACTCCCCAGTGGTCTGACACCGCAGTACAGATAAGTTGGCTCGTGACGGTTCAAGACCTTCTAACCCATTAGCATCATATGCCAAATACGACGTTGCCGGATAGGCAGAAGGTTAAGAGCGTCTCTGAATTGGGTGACGTGATCGCATTTCCTCAAATTGTAAACGAACTTGATACCTGCATTCTGCAGGCGGTCAAGTCTGCCTAACTGGCTTGCTGTGAGACCCTTAAAGGCAATATCCGCATAATGCAAAATCGGGAGTAAGAGCGCAAAAAATAGGGTCCTCCTCGTCTGGAATGGCAGAAAGTTCTTCAAAAGCCGAAGCTGATGAAGGCATCGTTAGAACTTCTTACTCGTGATGGCAATTTGGGGGTTCCAGGACAGCGTCTCATCGATTATTAAACAAAGACTCCTCACCTCCAAAGAGTAGGGAATCTTCTCACCGCAGAGAACTACTCGATGAGCGTGTCTATCCACAATGTTGAAGTATGATGAAGTATCTCCTCGCACCAATGATGATTGCTTGCGTTTTCGCAGTGTTCATAACAAGACCCATGCGCGAAGCCGCGTCGGCAACTGCCGAAAGATCTCTATTCAAAAGTTGGACGGCCTGTGCGAACTCCTCAACGCGGGCCCGAACGTAGATCTGTAAATCATCCGCATAAAGGTGAAAACTACAATGGACAAGATCAGCCAACGAAGATATGTAAAGTGAGAACAGAAGCGTACCCAGAACGCTCCAGCAACCATCTCCACCCATTCAGAGGAGTTGTCACCCAAACTCACCGATATTTTACGTCCCCGGATATATGAATTGAAAAAAGCAAGGGAACGGTCAGAAAATCCCATCACGCGCAATTTACTCAAAAGAATATCGAAGTCAATCGAGTCAAAAGCTTTGCTAAAGTCCAAAAGTACCAAAACGGTTAGCATTTTATTATCCACTGCCGGCTTACGTCTTCCGTGATTTTAGTGAGCGCAGTTGCAGTGCTGTATCCCTGGCGGAACCCTGATTGAAATCTATTATGAAGGGAATGGTCATTCAAGTAGTTCAAGATTTGAGAGTAAAAGAGCCTCTCGAAGACCTTCGACAATGTAGGTAGTATCGATATTTCTGAAATCCTCAGGCAGGACACCGTCCTCTTTTTTCGCGAGGGGAACTACTCTAGCACACTTCCAAACTGTCGGAAAATTGCAACTTTGCAGTGAAAAATTGAAAATATGGGCCAGAATAGGGAGTATCTCGTTGATAATAGGTCTGAGCAATTTTATCCCCACTCCATCACATCCAACCGATTGGGATGCAATTCCACTCAAGGTAGTTTTAATAGCTCCCTCACTAATATGCCCTAAATCGAACTGAGGCCGGTCTGGCAGTGATAATGTCCGAAGCGATTCCAACGATGATTTTTTTATATCTTCTTCTATCAAAGAATTAGAAGTGGAAAAGTAATGAGCGAGAGAGGTAGTATCTAGACCCATTGGTTGTGGATTAATGTCCTTGCCTACGCCTACAGACTGTAGAGTTTGCCAAACCCTTTTGGGAGGAACGTTGGTCAAATTGTCCTCAAAAAACCTTCTTTTCTCCCTTCTACACAAGTGGTTACATTGGTTTTGCACAGCACGATACACCTCTTTATTCTCGTCAGTTGGGTTTTTCACGTATTTGGCCTTCAACTTATCTCGATCCTTCATCATCAGTTTTATATCCTCGTTGATCCAGGGACAAGGGGGATTTTTTACCTTGATAACCTTCACCGGGGCAACTTTATCATGAATTGCGATGATCTTCTCATTGAAAAGAGCAACCATATCGTCCGAAGAATTCGCGCTGTAAACCGATTCCCAACTCATGTTCTTCATAGCGTCGATTAACATTATTTTCTAGAATAGAATGAATTGATGACTCATTTATTTTGTGAAAATCCATCTTGAATATTGAAAGAAAACAATTATTTTTGTCTAATTTTCACTTTATTAATAGTTTAACAACCGAAACCGGTCGTGTAATAATATTAATAAAGTGAAAATTAGACAAAAATAATTGTTTTCTTTCAATATTCAACATTATTTTCCTTCTAAGAAATGATTTACTCACTCACGTTTCATCAGATGAGGTCCATATTCAGAAGGGAGATACAAAATACTAATTTTCTGTGGTTTTTGTGGTTCGCTGCCATAATTTCTTTCTATCACAAGATTATAAACCATTCCTTTCTAGTAAGAAATTCCAAAAAAAACCTCAGAATTAATGGATGTAATCATCATACATTTGTAATCTTCTTCTTAAGATTTCCAAATCATGAAAACTATAATTTCTATAGAAACTTCCAAGGCATGAGGTTGTTACATTGCTTTTTTTTCACTCAACGCCAGAAAAAATCATCTATGATTTTCGAAACACTGATATTTCTGAAGTTTCTTCTCCTTGACAGATTTTCTTGAGTATTGATCAGAGAACAGGTCTATGAGGTCTCTTGATATACTGTTAAAAATATGAAAATCTTTTTCGAAATCTTCAACAACAATGAATGATGTCACTACGAATATCATTCAATTAATAGGATCGCCGTTTTTGGTTGCCACATTGAAATGTTATTACAACGTCTCTGTGGTGGGTAGTTCCCAATAAAATAGTGTTCTGTGGTTCCTTGTTGTTTTGATTCTGTTTGAAACAGTTATTTGTAGCTTTCTTCAAAAAAATATGTGGAAAATATTGCAAGGATAATTTCGATAATTCGAAATTATTCAATATGAAATGATTATGGTCAGAAAATGCATTTTAATCTTTCTTATTTATGAGCCTATAGCTCCAGTTTCAATATTGATGGAATTTTAATTATACATACATCATAACAAATATTCAGAAATATTATAACAAAGTCAAATTATATTATCTCCTAAGTTTGTGAACCAGGTTGAATCGGTGTATGAAATAAAGATGATAAAAACTTCTATAAACTTACAAATAAAATCTAGGAGACTGGGTTCGAAGTTTTCAAAACTCATATGAGCTTAATTTGAAGCATTCCTATGTTAGAATAAATATAATTTGATGAACGCTGATAATCTGAAGCTATAAAGAACCAGATCATCATAAAGACAATTCTTCAATTTAACAGGTCCTGACAGAAAATACATTATCTATTTCAACGGTCATCATGAAAATATAGCGAAGTAGGTACCTATCTGAGTGATGGAAATATTTTTCCCTATTTATTATGAAATATTACTCTGGGTTAAATATTAAACAAGGAGCTAGACATCATCATTCATGAATACAGCAAATGGCAATTTTCGATTTTGTAGTGAATGTAAGACAAAAATTGATCAGTGGTTAATTTCATCTATAGTGTTTAGTCGTGGAACCATAGACTGAAGAGATTTCCCCAACCTTTTGTAAAAATATTTTATAAAGAAATAATTAAAATATGGCAACATTGAACAAATCTGACTATTGAATCATTTCAGCACAGAGTTGGATCTGGGAAAATCAGAAAATTTGGACAAAATTATATCGATTTAATTCATTTAAACTTCAAATAACTAAAAATTGGTGCAGTTCTGGAAAAAAGATGAGGAATGATTTTATCTGCAAAAAAGACTAATAATTCCAGGAAGTATTAGATATGGACTATTAGTTCAAGTGATATTAGTTTTTCATGCAATTTAACCAATCTCTGCAGTAGTAGTGAGAAACCCACAAGAAATGGAATAAATCTATTGATGTCAAATATGCATGACTGTTATTTACTGAACTAAAACCTATATAATGTCTAATACACTTCAATAAACAAATTAAATATGGAACTTCTTCTCTTTGATCCTCTTCCCTCCATACTCCGAACTTAATGTGATTTGTCTTAGATTGCTGTAATCTAAAATGGAGTAAAGTTCTTTTTTTTAAGTTCAAGTTCAAATAGATTTCGCTAGAGGGCTGCACTGACATCAATATCATTTAAAATTTGACAACACAGGTTAACCTCGAACATTGGAAGTTGATGTTAAAAATTGAAAGTATCCATTCATCCATTCACTACAACAATTTTTAAACATGATCTAGTTCCATAAACATAATGAATAATATACGTAACAGTTATCAGTTTTAGATTGTTCAGCGATTGGAGATAACCAATATATAAATTTCGAATTCCATTTCAGTTTACTTGTACTAGGATATTAGCAAAGAATTAAAAAATGATTTCCTCACAAGCTGTTGATGAAATTTGTTCTGTGCTAGATACATATAAAGGAAGGGATAAGGTAACGAAGAGAAAAAATAATAATCTCGTAAGCTAACATTTTTTCTGCAGGTTATAAGAACCCTCTGTTATACCGCCCGGTTAGTTGCTGGACTAACTAGTAATAATGATTTGGGAAGTAAATTGATGGCTGTAAGTAGACATCTGTCTGCCACAAGAACAACTTTGAGACTCATGGATGATATTCCCTTAATTAAGAGTTCTCTTCAATATGGTCTAGGAAAAGAGGTATGTTAATTTGATTCTGTAGAATAAAAGAACAACTGTTTGGGGTATAAGGTTCTCTGTAGATAATAAAAGAATTCTCGGTCTGTTTTTTTGTAAAATTCTTAGTTGCACTATCCTAATGAACTAGAGAAGATTGCAAGTCACTTTTCTTTCAGGTTGAAGTCATTTAGATCAAGGTGCGGTCGATTCATCCTTGAGTTATCAAGAAATCTCATTGTATTGCCCTGTTTTGTTCTCTCGGTAAATGTGGTCTGTAGATCTCCCTTACTCAACATCTAACAAAAGGTTCTGACCTAACTCGATAAATTCTCCACAGAGTGTCCTGAAACTTATAACCTGCTATGAGAAATGCCAAGATATATCATAGTACAGAAGCCAGGATGCTATATCTGAATTAACCCAAGCATTATAGAATTCTATTGGATTGCAAAGCTTAAATCATAAAAACAAAATGTTCAGAAAAGCACTCACGAGAGCTCAGGAACTTTTACGCTCAAATTTTCTTCTCCTAAAAACTCATGTCAATGCTTTTCTAAATTTTGAGAACATATATTATTTCTTCGTAATAATTTTCCCCTGACAGAAAGTCCGACTGATAACAATTGAATATGTATCTATGAGAGCATCGAGCCTTGACATTTCTGACGAACTTTTTGACATTTCTCTTTCATTTATTTATTACATTATACAACTACAAAGCAGGCAGTAAATGACTTGACGTAGAGGAATTGATTTATAGACTTCAAATTAACATACAAGAAAAAAAAAACATATACATATATAACCAGGTAAACAATCATTCAGATCATAAAAACAGAAACTTAGATTAGGATAAACTAAATTATATTCTTATTTTGCTTAGTGAAAAAAATAATCCTTCCCACCCTGTGAAAATTTTTATGAGTAAATGTTATTTTTTATAATTGTTGGTAGATTGTTGAAAATTCTTATTCCCACAAATAGAGGTGATCTTGTAGCTAAGACTGTTCTGGCTTTTTTTGTGCTATATTTTGAGCCGATCAAGTAGAGTAATTATGTTCCATTGCGATTGTAAATAGCGGTTGGTATTGACTTTTTTTTGTGATTTCTGAATTTCATAGATTAGTTTTGATAATGTTTGTTTCCTCCTTGATAGCTTCATTTTGTAGCTTTTGCAATCTATTTAGATTATTCTTTGAGGTATTTGACTATATTTCAAAAGTAGGAGATTATTGAATGGATGTGGGCATTTTAAAACATGATTGCACTTCGATGTTCAGTGTAATATTTAAAGTATCTGGCCGCTCCTATTAATCTTCTCAGTCTATTTACTACACAGCCTACTTGTGGTGTCCAACTGAGTTTGTTATCAATCGACAAGCTCAAATATTTTTGTTGTACCTGAAGTAAATTAATGTTATTCATTTCTTTAGATTTTTTATTCTTATGGTAAAATCTCATGGATACTGTTTTTTCAATATTCACACTAATTTTTTTGTAACAACACCAATCAAAGATTCATTTAGATTGCTCTTGATGTTATTTTCTATAAATAATAATATGATGCATAGTAAGGTCTAGCGCCTAAACCAATCAACCGATTTGCATCAATTTTTTTTTAAATTAACGGTAGGCATCTAAACTGATAAAGAAAAATAATAACAAGTGCCAAACATATATAATTTCTCTAAAAAACACAAGAAACTTGAAAATTAAAGGTGTTTGACATGTTTTCGCTGTAGATGGCGCCACCGCTCAACAAATTTTTACTGCTATGGGCTTTAATTTCTTCTTCTTGCACTCCAAGTCACCATTACCGTCATATAACTCATTAAAAACATTTGTAAATTCGATTAACTCCATTTGTATTTAAATTATAACATGTGACTTATAAATCATATGGTAACATTGCTTGAAGAGGAAAAACGCTTTATTTCAGTTGTTTTATGTAGGCTTTCAATTTAAAAGGGTGAAGTGAATTTTAATTAAACTAGGGTATTTGAAGACTTTAGAAATCGATTCCATTTTTTTCAGTGGACGCGATTTGTTTATTCAGACCCATTAAACAATCTTACAAATCGATTTTTTTGGTCAAATTATATTGCTGAAATAAACAAGGATGCCTAGAAAAGTCAAGAAACATTTAAAAAACAAATTATTGACAATAGTTGGGTAACTTTGGTCTGCTCAATCAAGCATTCAGATGATGATATTATTTATGTTTTTCCGGCTCAGATACAACATGAAAACTAAGAGGTGTAAATTTGATTAACTTTATTTGTATTTATATTATAACATGTGACTTAAAAATCTTATAGTAACTTTGCTAGAAGAGAAAAAACACTTTATTTCAGTTGTTTTATGTAGGCTTCCAATTTAAAAGGGTGTAGTGAATTTTTGTGAATAAAATAATTTTAACATTTGCAATAGTTAAAAATTTCAAATTTTGTTATTTGAATAAAATTACCTTAAGTGAAAGTTGAACTGTTAGGACGCGTTAAAAACGAAGGCCAAACTAAGTAAGTGCATTCTTTGATTTATTTGGAATATAATTGTCTAGTCAATTCAATTGGAACATCGACCCACCCTGTTGAAAACTCAAAGCAATCAAAAACAATACTATTTCAATGCCCTCATTATATTTTCTAACTCATCTGACACAACTAATAGTGGTTAAGGTTTTCTTCGAGAGGGTAAGTAATGGATTTGTGGCTTACATTAATAAAAAGAAACGACAATTCCGAATAAACAATGGTGCGAGCTAGCCACGATTGACGTATGATATCCCAGAGAATCAAGATCCCAAGTGCAACTATGGACCGGTTCCGAGGTGACTGCACTAGAAATCATTTCCTTTTACCTCTAAATTCATCATAACAATCCAAATGTAATTTTAAATTAAATTCAATTGAAATTCCTGTGAAATAACTGTGTAATTACATAATAATTTAGGCTTCATCGCTAAGATCAAACATGAGAAAAATCTAAAAATCTAAATGCATATCTATATGCAGTTCTTTTTGTCCTTGTGTCTCATTATTAGGCTTAACTTTTGTCGCTCTGATAGTGTCTTGAGTTTTGAATGCAGTCTTTATGTTGTATCTATTTCCAATTCTTCTCATTTTCTCCGACAAACCTTTTACATAAGGAATTACGGTTTTAATGGTCTGATTTATATCTGTTTGTTCAGGTTGACTTTCTCTTGTTCGTCTAGCTTTTTCTAATATCTTTTTGGGGTAGCCATTGCTTCTAAGAGTTTTCGAGATGTTATTTATTTCTTCATTTTGATCTTCTTCAGTGCAACAAATATTTATTGCTCTATCAAATAAACATTTTGCTACTCCCAATTTAGTGTTTAGTTGGTGGTTTGAATCAAAATGTAGATATTGTCCTGTGTTCGTTGGCTTTTTATACACAGTGGTTCTTGGGATTCCATTTTGTTTATGTACGAGTACATCTAAGAATGGAAGTTGTCTGTCTTTCTCGATTTCAATTGTGAATTTAATTGATTCCTCTTGATTGTTTAGATATTGAAGGAATCCATCTATAGTGTCTCTTCCTTGTTGCCAAATAATGAAAGTATCATCGACATATCTTTTCCACAGTTTAGGTTTAAGTGCATATTTTTCTAATGCCTTCTGTTCGAAAAGTTCCATATATAAATCAGCTAAAATTGGTGATAGTGGTGAACCCATGGCCATTGCAAATTCTTGTTGATAAAAGATGTCTTCAAATTGGAAATATGTTGTTTCAATACAAATAGAAAGCATTTCCATAATTGCATTCACGCTTAGTGTAGTTCTTTCACTAAGGGTTTGATCTTCTTCAAGCTTTTTCCTAACTATGATAAGTGTTTTTTCTGTCGGAATATTAGTGAACAAACTGGTGATTTGCATTTAAAAAAAATTGAAGATGATTTCAGGTTTTCCGCCATTTTGAATTGTTTTTCTGAGAGTGTTTCAACCACAGATAAGTGCTAATTTTGTATCTAGTTTTCTTGGTCTGTATTTGACTTTTATGAAAGTTGAAGGATATTCTGAGATTTCCAACTTCTGTAAACGCTAATCCTTACCTTGAAAACGATAGCAGATGTCTGTTGAAACGTTGGAAGAAGAACAATAATAGATGGTGGTTATTGCCCAAATAATGGTTTCCATAATTAAATAGGCCACCAACCTTGGGACGTCCGATATAATGTCCCTAGTTTTAATATGTTCATTGGTTGAATGCTTACTTTAGAAATCAGTATTTTTGTCTCCAAATGATCTGTATTAAGTAAATATCAGTATAATTTATGTCAAGGTATCGTATTGGTGATTCTGACTTAAGCATCAAATGATCAAATTTGTTATTGAAGGCCTTTCATTACTTAACAAAATTATGTGGTACTAATTTTCATCAAACATCATGGAAGTATATTTTCTACTTGATATTCTTCAAGTTTATGATAATAATATCTCATATATTCATTTCAGCGTGTTCCTTCTAAAACTCCAAGCTAAAGAGAGATTCCAAATCATCACTTGCATAAGACTGTCCTTGGATATTGTACATGCTGTTAGCACCCTACCAAAGGGTTTCTTGTGGTCCTCCAGTTTGCAAACATGGCAAGTAGGATTAGTGGGTACCTTATCTTCTGTTCTTGGACTATATCAAATTTTTGCCAAAAAGAATTTGTAGCTACCCTTTCCATGATATATGCAGTAAATATATTCAAGGACCTGTTTGTTCTTTTTACAAAATTTTTATGCCAAGGGTGGTTCATTGTTAGTATAAGGTTTCATTAATTAATGCAGTGCTGTGCAAATTGCTTGATGCAACTTTCTATGATTTCCATATTTTTGTTTTTTGGACAATAACTGTTTGAGGTGTAAATAATGGAATAAATCCCATGAAAACGTTCATATCCGTTTATATAATACTAAAGTTTATCAAATCCAGAATAATAATAGCAATAAAGATTTAAACTTGAAATGGAATTGGAACGATTCTATTTTTTAACATGCTGTAAAGAATAAAAAGCGATAAAATTGCTCGTCGTGATTGATGTGATTCCAGATAGATGTAAACAAAAGGAATTTGGTTAGAAAAGCTGCATTGACAAATATGAACATTTTGCTTAGTTCTTCCAAAATACTTTATTGTATCCAAATATAGTTTTAGGTAATGAATCAATTCTGAAATTTGCTCTAATGATATTGAAGACATTCTCCACAAAAGATCTTTCATTAAATTGTTTTCTTCGAACACTTTCTGAATACTGGACTTGATAATGAAGTTTATTTGACAAATGAAGTATCCTCTCTAGCCTTATGTGCTGGCCTTGAAGCTTAATACCTTCTCCTATTCTTCCCCTTGAATCTAGCAATCTTATTTCAACTCCAGATACTTCTTCTTCTTCTTTGTCTCAATACTATGGCTCGCTCGCTGGCAGCCCCCCGGCAGAGGATGCCTAGTACCCTGGAGCAGCCTATGCTATGCTTCCAATCTCGACATAGAGAGTAAATCAATCAGTCCGGCTTCCAGGGCTGCAGAAGTCTAGAACGAATCTATACCGGGCTGAGGTTATAAAATTCTGTTGTGAGACTCTTTTATTACTAGCGATTCGTAATAGAACACACAGGTCGACTTGGAGCCCAACCCCGTGGAGAACACAGGAAGAGGCAAACAAGAGGTCAGATCTGAAAGGACAATATAGGGAGATTATAATGCTGAACTTTCATCACAAACAAACTAGCACTACGATCTGAAAGCTAAACATGCAAGTTCGAGTTTTTGAGAAAATCTAATAATAAGCTCGTTACTTCTTCTCTTGAGGAGAAGATGGCCTCGTAAATGTTAAGAGGCAGATGCAACTTTTGAGCATAGAGTCTGCTGTATAAAAGATCAATATTACCTCTGTTGTCCTCACAGGAGAGAAACAGATGCATTAAATTACCCAATTCTCCACAGCTCCATAAGGAGGAATCTATGACTCCTATTCTAGCCAAATGTTCCGGGATAGAACAGTGACCGGATCTTAAACGGGATAAGATTGTTATTGGTTATGGAACCAAGTGCCAGACCTGTACTTGCTAGGTCTGACGAAAGACGAATAGATTTTACCCTTTGAAGAGCCTATGCTGATAAACTCATCATCCCACTCCTTCCATATCCCAGAAAGGAAAGAGAGCCAGAGGTCGCTTAGGTCACCACTTAAACTCGATCTTCCCGTCAATCTGCTGCGATTAGCCAGCCTGTCAGCGATGTCGTTGTGCGTGATATTAGAATGACTTGGCACCCAGAGAAGAGCAACCCGAAGACCCATTGATTTTGCCCTATCTAGCAAGATGACTGTGCTTATGGTATATATGTCCGAGTTGGAATTAAAGGAACCGCTATCCAGTCTATGGATGACCCCCAAGGAGTCTGATATAATTACTGATTTGGGGATCCTCCTTTCCAAAATCCAATTGATGGACCTGTTGATGGAAAACATCTCAGCAGAAAAAACCGACCAATGGTCGGGAAGTTTACCGCAGATCTTCACGGCAAGGGACGGAATCCACACGGCATATCCCACAGAATCTGGGGTGCAAGATTTAGAAGCGTCAGTGTATACATCCGTAAAGCCTGGGAATTTTTCAGAGATGAGGTTGTTGAACTTCTAGAGATTCGACACAGAACCCTTGGGGAGGCCAGAATTGAGGGTATACACACTTTGTGACCTGATCCGATGGTCTGTCAAAAAGTATGGCAGACAAGGTGCCTGCCATATATGACCTGACCTAACTCTCAATATTTTAAGAGCTTGGATGTAACCTGGTATTGAGTTGTTATACCAGAGTCTGTCTAGGCCACTTGGATCTTGTAGCACTTCTAAGAGTGGGTGTGAGATCAGCCGAAAGAGCTTTGAGATGAATTTGTAAGAGAGCCACAAACGTCTATATTTGAGAGGGAACTCCAGATACAGTTTCTTGTTTATTTTCGGACAGTGTCAAATTTGGAAAGTCTAGATAATTCTCAATGATATACTCTGTCATTTTCATCTTTTTTTTTATCATAATCTTTCGAATCTCCTACACCAAATTTCAGGATAAAATTGATTGTAAATTATTACTCTAATCGCGGAATTTTTCAAATCCTTTCGATCACATTGGAAATATAACCTCAAAATTAGAATTCTTTGCGGCAAAGATGAAATTTTGACTGCTTTAGTGGTCTAGTTGGCTTGAAGGTCCACCAAGATACTGTGGTGATGAGTTCGAGACTCGCTCAGGCTATGATTATTAAATGTTTTGTGATGACATTCAAGATATGTCATTGAAAAATACTACGGATAATGTGAACTTAGCATAATTAAAAGAAAGTGAAAAAAGAAATGAGTCTATTGATATGTAGTGGAGCGCCGTAAGGCATACAAATTGTAAAATCTCGGAATCCAGGGCAAGTCAATGAATCTTCATAAAAACTGTTCGACTGCATTGTTGAAAGCTCAAATAAAAAAGTTAAAAAAAAATGGCCGATCTCGTTTATATCGATTTATAACAACAATTTACTGAAAAATGAGAGGGACAAGAGTAAAAAAAATGTTTACAGTAAAGGTTTCAATTTTATACCTAATAAATTATATTGGCATAGTAACTTGAATATCAATTTATTAATTTTTATCAAAAAATAACGAGTTACAAAAATAAAATTATTATCAACTATATACATTTCTACATTATTGTTCATTATTGTCGTCGTCATCGTCATCGATCTCATTGATGTGGATTGTGGGTGAAGGATTTGTACAGCTGTTACCATTGCATTCTAAGTAAGCTACAGTGCAATTTAGTCCACTTTTCCTACACCCACAAGATGCTCCGCATCCTGTTTTGCATGTGCAAAAAATCATTTTCAGTAAGGCTTCTGGAGCGGGTAGCTGGGTCATTGTTTGCGGCATCAGTATTCCGCATTCATATTTCCAACCCCATTCTTCTGGTGATATTTCTCTTCCAAGCCATGTTTGAATTTGCAGATATACTCTTTTGAAGTGTCCAAAAGCGGCATCTGCAGTAGGTGGCAAAGACGGTAGTTTAACGCAGGTATTTTTAGCAGTTGCTTTCAAAAAAGAGTTATATCTTAATATATTTAAATCTTTTATTTTTTTGTTAGAAGCGTATAAAGCAAGAGTGCATGTAACACCAGCGTTAAAAATGTCATTAACATCTTTGCATTCATTTTTGAAAACTGTCGCAGCATTTTGCAAGTCCATCCGTTTTTCGAAATTTTTTGCGAACACATTTTTGCCACGTTGGAAAAAAGCTGACGTCGTGTCACAGCCAGTGAAAGCATGTAAGAACAGAATATGCTCCTTACACTTTGGTAATACTCTTTCTAAGCTCTTAGAAGAGTACACTTTTTGCGGTATTTTGCCTTTGGGTGGTTTCGAAAATAAATTTCTCGGTCTGTTGGTGAGAGCGCAGTCAATAGAACTAAAACATCTACATCTTCAGACACTACAACAATGTTTTCGGATTGAAGGTTAATAGCGGTTTCAATTATTAATCTGTCGGCATCAGCTTCTGCTTGGCAAGAAAATATTTTATTTTCCGCAAATGTTTCTCGTAGCATATCTATGAGTCTACTCTTATTTTTGGCATTCGCTAAAAATTTCTCCTGTCCTATTTTTGAGAGAGGCATGGTTTTATCGAATATTATGTCATTACATGCATTTCTTTTACAGCGACGCGTTATAACTTTCATCATCGATTTATTATAGAATAAACTATTAAGTATTAAAAATTTATTTTATAAGTGAGTAATATAAATAAAAAACAAATACTTACTATCTATGCCACTATTTTCAAAGTTTGTAAAACACGATCATGTTGAGTTTAACTATTATCGCATGAACTGCACAATAATAAATATACATAAGTTGCAAATAAACAAAAATCAGAAATATTTTTTCTCAAAACGCACAAAAATAGCTACGTATTTAGCCTAGCTAGGTGCAACGTGTACTAATTTGTTTGGGACCGCGTCAACAATGCCCAACAGCTGCTGTTGTCCCTTCTATAATTTCCCCCACCCCTCACCTTTGTACCTGCAGTCCCTTGAGGCCCAAGGACAAGTTTGTAATAGTTCTCCTTTTCCAAATATAACTTTAAACTAATGAAAATAAAAGAAAACTCCGAAAAATTAATAATTATTTATTTTAATAATTAAAAATTGAGATCCGACAAAATAATTTTTAACATTTTTCTATATGCTGTTAAAAACACATTTCAAAAATTTATATGAAGATTCATTGACTTGCCCTGGATTCCGAGGTATAAATCTTACGGCGCTCCACTAATGGACATTCAGTCGATGAATTTGTTCTGATTACAAAATAATTTCCACTAAAATCACATCAGTTCCATCTGTCGAATCACTGCAAATTACCTGTTATCATCGAATATAGAATGAAAGGTAGAATTTACCTAGTAGAATAAGTGAAAAATAATATTGTTGTCTATCTAAATGGCAAGTTCAAACCTAAAGAAGAAGATCCCCAATTCCCGAACTGACAATTGAAAAAAATTGTACTGATAAATTTGATATGAGTTAATATAAAAAATGATAACAGTTTTCCACTAGAAACTCAACATTACGTTCCTAATGAAAAACTGGCCAATTTTTGAGTGGAATTTCAGCTGGTTGTGTGATAGATTAGTATACTGAAGAAAGTATCCTCCAATATTTATTCTCATAATCTATTAAAAATACATCTGGACAGATATGAAGATCCTACGTTCCAAATGAGCAAGGATAATAAAATATTAAAAATAATCGACAATAATAGCATAAATCCTTTGAATAGTGTCACCTGCAGAAGAAAAAACGAAACTTCTCCGATGTCCCCAAAATCTGAAATCAAAATCTAATCAGTGCTCTCGCCATTATTCTTGACAACTTGCTCATAAGTCACTAATGAATCATAGAATGAAAAGTCGTTTTCGTTCACTAGGGTAAATAATGGAAAAGCCCGATTTCGTGTTATTCTTTTCTCGATGCCTGTTGTTATGAGAAAACCTACAAAACCAATTGTGTCCCAAGTAATTTGCACAGAACTGAATGAAAATAAAGATTTTATAAACTAAGAAGGATGTTAGATTCTTGTTGTAAAAGTTTGAAATTTTATTGTTAATTTATGGAAATGTGTCGAATAATTTAAATTTCACAGCATTGAAGAATTCAATGAACTGCGACTCCTTTACAATCCAGATAGATTTAATATTTTGTTGTGTTAAAAGATGGTAGTTTTCAATCAGACCCTTTTAAAAGGATATTTGTATCACTTATATATGTATTGTAAAAAATTGTAAATAAATCTATAAGGTATTTGTTATATTCTGTTTTCGACATGAATGCTACCATGTGAATGATATTGAAGAATACTATGTGTCTCAAAAGAAAGTTTATATTTATTTAGCTTACCTACTATATGAACGCAGCGAATGAGAGGATTATTAATTGGCATCCTAGATCTAAGAAATTCAGTCGGTAAGGAGCGTCGCGAGCAGACCGCTCGTTATGCGTACATACAGAAACGGTAATTCGGCGACTGTAGTGTGATGAAGAATCTGTTTTATTCGTGGTTTTCGCCACTTGAATAATGAGCCAAGCATTCCTATCTTGAAAAAATTGGTCAAAAATTTGAAGAGACAGGCACAACGCCCGAAATCTGGGCGATCGTTGAAAATGGTGGAGACATTGCTAAGCAGTCCACCATAATCTCTCTATTTGGGAGCGCGCAATTCTGAATTTGCAAAGAACATCATTACACCTCATTTTGTCTGGAACTGCACCCCAATACAATTCACTTGGAGCAATAATTGGAGACTCTAATGCCCGGTTTTTTTTCAACGTTTTCCAATATCTTGTTTTTGGATGAAGCTGATTTTCATCTAAATTACCACGTAAATTGGCAGAATTTTCGCTGTTGGGAGCAAGAAATATCCGTCATGAAATGGAATCCATCACCGAGTCCACCTGCTGAGCTCAATTAAATGAGTCCCAGGGTCGACATTTGCATGGTATTAATATTCAAAGCTATAAAGGAAGTCCACGGAACATGCAGCAAAATTACCAAGATGCCATGGCAATTGTGCGGAAACATGGTAAACCAGACCTTTTCATAACCTTTACCTGTAACCCGAAATGGCCTGAAATAGTTCAAAATCTTAAACCATGCGAAAAAACCGAGCATCGTCGTTAACAGCGGGTGTGTTTAACTTGAAGTTGAAAGAAATGTTAAATGGCCTATTTGTGAAAAATATATTCGGACAAGTTGTTGCTCATGTTTATGTTATAGAGTTTCAAAAACGAGGACTTCCACATGCTCATCTTCTTTTAATTCTTCAAAATGAACATAAAATGCGGGAACCAAATCAGATTGATGAAGCGGTCTGGGCCGAAATCCCAGACCCAAATGAATATCCCAGACTTTATAATAGTGTAATGCGACATATGATCCACGGACCCTGCGGTACTCTAAATGCGAATTCTCCATGTTTGTCGAATGGTAATTGTCAGAAGAATTTCCCAAAAGACTTTCAAGAGGAAACCGTCGTTTGTGATAATGCCATCCAATATAAAAGAAGAGATACAAATATAACATACGACCGGAATGGAAAACCTGTGGATAACAGATGGGTGGTGCCATACAATCCATACTTACTTTTAAAATATGACGTTCATATAAACGTAAAAATCTGCACTTCAATCGAAAGTGTTAGATATTTGTACAAATATAGCTACAAGGGTTATGCCCGTGCTGCAATTGAAATTCATCAACGTGTTCCAATGGAAAATATAGACATTGAAATGGCAGAAGGTTTTAATAACCAAGGAAATCCACAACGCTACCATTTCGACGAAATACGAACTTCTTTTGATGCTCGATATATGGGACCACCAGAAGCAGTTTGGCGACTAATGAGTTTTAGTATGGACGGAATGAGCTACGTTATGAAGCAATTAGCAATTCACTTAGAAGATCAACAAAATGTCGTATTTGTGGCCTGTGCAGAAGAAGCAGCGGTAATTAATAATGCCAGTAAAGATACCACATTTACTGCATTTTTCAAACTCAACTGTGACGCCACCTAAAGACACGGAACGCTATTTCCTACGATTGTTACTTTTGAATGTTCGTGGCCCTAGATCTTATGCCGACTTAAAGAAAGTCAATGGCACGACATACGCAACGTTTCTTGAAGCTGCAAAAGCAAGGCATCTATTGCATGATGAGGAAGAATGCTATATTCGTACACCTCTATACCTACTATATGAACGCAGCGAATGAGAGGATTATTAATTGGCATCCTAGATCTAAGAAATTCAGTCGGTAAGGAGCGTCGCGAGCAGACCGCTCGTTATGCGTACATACAGAAACGGTAATTCGGCGACTGTAGTGTGATGAAGAATCTGTTTTATTCGTGGTTTTCGCCACTTGAATAATGAGCCAAGCATTCCTATCTTGAAAAAATGGGTCAAAAATTTGAAGAGACAGGCACAACGCCCGAAATCTGGGCGATCGTTGAAAATGGTGGAGACATTGCTAGGCAGTGCACCATAATCTCTCTATTTGGGAGCGCGCAATTCTGAATTTGCAAAGAACATCATTACACCTCATTTTGTCTGGAGCTGCACCCCAATACAATTCACTTGGAGCAATAATTGGAGACTCTAATGCCCGGTTTTTTTTCAACGTTTTCCAATATCTTGTTTTTGGATGAAGCTGATTTTCATCTAAATTACCACGTAAATTGGCAGAATTTTCGCTGTTGGGAGCAAGAAATATCCGTCCCAGGGTTGACATTTGCATGGTATTAATATTCAAAGATGAATTCCCAAATTCTGTATATTGATCATTAATAAACATTGTTCCTATGTATGGCTAACTTGTTTTTGAATTAATCATTCCACCCTATAAAAGATATTGCATTATAACCCGCAACCATTTCTTTCTGTTCCTCATTTTATACAAATTGTGTTCTATCGACTACACATATTTAGCATCCTTGAAGTGTCATAGCTTTTCCAGATCCTAAGTAATAAGAATTAGATGATTACAATGAAAACACAATTTCCAACTATGTAGTATAGAAAATTTCTAATTGTAAACAAAAGTAGAAATGAATAACATAAACTGTCAATATCTTTATATCTAGCAATTGTTCAGATTCTTCGTTGTGGCTTACATAGTTGTAAAGTTATAGGTAGAAGATCAATATGAATTATCAACATTTCTAAATATTCATCAGAAAATATCGAGTACTAGAGTTGAAAAAGTTTTCAATGATAAACGAATGAATTCTACCTTCTTGCTAGATCAATATATGAAGATTTTCAACAGGCTAAGATAAACTAGAATGTCTGAATATAAAAAGCAGAAGAGATTGTACTTTTCTCCAGAATCCGAGTACCATAACTCTTCTTTGTTCGTATATGAACTATTGAACTCTATATGAGAACCTGGAACAACCCCGTCCAAGCAATCAGTAAGCCAAGGGACAGAGAAAACAAGAACGCATACCTCTCCTTGTCATACTCATTGGAAATAACGGAATCGAGTTTGTCTGTTTCAATATTTTGTTATATATATATATGTTATCTTTGCTCAGGAAAAAAGAGAAACCTTGTAACATGACAAAGTGCCACTTTAAATAATGAGCATAAGACTCTACTCTAAATTCTCTCAGGGTGGGCTTAATTATCCCAGCAACAAAACTCCTCTCGCTTTTTGACAAATATATTAAAGTGTATAAATATATAAATGTTATATAAATAACAATTTTAAGGAATGTCCAAACTCCCAAGTAAAACAGAACACTAGGGACTTATCTTAAAAATATGTGAGTCGATAGCTTCCTCCCAGATACAAAATAAAGTCCCAGAGGGTATGGCCTACCAGTTGACCAGAAACAGGTTGTATAGTTTCTACACAGATGTTCCAGACGGAGACTCGATGATTCCAATTTTCATCCCAGTTGAAGAATGTGCTCCATGGCAAGGTGGTTATGCCACAAGCTCCAATTACGTACTGCTCGAACCAGGGACTGGATATGATTTAATCTCTCATCATGGAATGCATCTCAATCTTGAAATAGCATATGTCTTTCGCCTCGTAATAGGATATAATTTGGCCCCAGGTAGGAGCTATATCAGGATGAACGAAAGAACATTAGAAAGTGCAAGTATATGTATAACAAGGCTCCTTCTCGATTTCTTTTAGACAAATATTGAACAAATCATAGTAAAATTACATTATCTTAACAAATTAAACCGAAAAGAAGTCATGTTGTGGGGATCATTGGAAGCAGTCAATGCAAAAACGTGCTCTCATGTTAAAGTGCCAAAAAGAACTAAAATTTAGGTTCCTGGGAGGAAATAAACACTCACCGAGAATAGTTATGTATTTCTCGCAAATCTCTGACCCAAAAAAGTCACTTTTAGATATTGATTTCAATAATTACACAGAGATAACCGGCATCTAATCTCGACAGACAGGAAAAACTACGCTGACCGTTCGAGGTTAGCTTCGTGGTACACAGACAACCGGCATAGAACACATGTATACTCTATATTCACATAATTCGGGTGCGCGTACGGGATAACGTCAGTGGCGTGTAAAAACCGTTGCACACACCTCCTCCCAGGAAAAAAAAATTTTTCAGAATGAGAAATTTTCTAATTGAGACCACGAAAGATAAGTCAAATGAAAAAAAAAACAAATACTAAAGGATATGTGGTCACAGAGGGTGGCCAGATACCAAGATACGTTAAGGCAAGGAACGCTACAAAAGAGAGTGCCTCGAAGTGTTTTCAAAAAGGTGAAAGTGACATGTCCAGCTTAGATATAAGAAAAAAAAATCAAAATTTGGTAGAAATTCGGCAATGCCAGTGACCAATTCAGTAAGAATAAGACATCAACAGGTCATAGGTAAAATCAAATTTCAGATGCTTTTAACTGATGAAATCGACGGATTTGTCGCAATAGCGAACTTGGCCGAGGTATTTCAACAACTAAGCTATTCTGAAAATATGAAACATCCTACTAATCTCTTTCGTAAGATTTCGTAAGAGAGTATACGGCAGGACGGCCGAACAGTTTGACCCCGAATTCTTTATCAGGAAGTAGAACCCAGTCGATTGAGGCCATTTTTGGTTAGATATTTGAAAATTACAGACATTTGGGGAAAACGATAGCTGTTATACTAATTTTCTAAACTTGAATAAGCGAACAAAAATACCATTTAATCAAAAATGTTGTCATATTGCCATAATTAATCAATATCTATTAATTGTTTTAATTGTGTTCTGAGTATGTGCGGAAAATTTGAGTAGTATCGGAGGTATAAAAATAATTTCAAATATTTGATCGAACTTATACGACTGAAAATATCTCTCGAATGCCTCGATAATTTTATCCCGAAAACTCAATTTTGAACATGTCTTCTTATGCATTCTTGGCTGTAACATTCTATGCAGCTTGCTTCAGGCCACAGAGATATTACGAACGATCTGTGATTCTCTAGAATAATTATTTCCCACTAATATTATGAAAATCTGTGGTTTATACGACTCGGCTAATTTAATGATATCTATGGTCGGAAAAGTTTGATTCGTTCGAATAAACGGAATTCTCTTCAGATTGTCTAATTTAGTGCTGATTTGGATAGAGTTTGAGAATCATTCGGTCTTCTGTAAGTTGATATTCCTATATATTCCTCTCATAATTATTCCAAATCAGCCTTGAAGGTTGGAACCTCAATAATAATGATATATTCACAAGACGCCTTTGATTTTTTGGCGACCATTTTGTATTTTCGATTATACTTTTTCAAGTTTGAATAATACCTGACGTGAAACATGCCGATTTGATTTTTTCCAGCATTTGCTCTGATAATATACGAAGAAATAGGATGGATAACACTGCTAGTAAAAGCTCAAGGAACTTCCTCTTGGCAGAAAAAGTGAAAACTCGGAAGGGTAAGCCCTTTGTATTCGACGATTCGGGTGATTTACATTTTATTCAATCGAAGCTATTATTTCCCTGACACGCAATGATTAATCAACTAAGCATAGTTGGTTTATATGATGATCGCTGATGATTTAACCGAAATAATAAAATTTAAATTAGAATTTTCTGCGGAGGCGGATTCGAAAAGATCTGAACAGATTTGGCAGTATCTAGTGACGGACAAATTAAATTGAAAGTAGAAAACTGCCGAAATACACAATTGACCTCTTGTGGGTTCACAGAGTATAGAAAAATAGCAGGCAGCATAAGGTCTAGAAGCCAGAATAGGAAAGGTTCATACGCATAGACAAATTGTCTATTCCTATTCCTCCATAATCATAGACATATCACATTGTTGCCAATGCTACCGATTTATACGTATTTCTACCTATTCGGAGTTACTGATATACCGAAAAGTTATTGAAATCTACCAATTCTTTAGTTTCTGAGATATTAGGTCAAAATAAATCCTTTCACACGAAAAATTCGAATCGACAGCAATATGTATTTTCTGTGTCCCTTTTAAGATCAGCACGACTGCCGAAGACGAGAATTCTCGTGATTAAATCGCGATGCATTGCGTTCTTGTTCGTTACTCTGATTCAAGAAACGTTGAGTCGGGTTTTAAATTATAATTTTATATGTCCACGTTCATTTCTTAGGGCTGTTATGGTAAAGCTGAATTCGCATTTCTTAATATGTATCTAAATATTTTTTATCATCCATATATAAGGCTTCCAGTTGAAGAAAACTATTCAATTAGTGAGTAAATAATATGATTTTCCAATTAGTCATTGTAAAATTCAAGTAAATGCAAAAAATAAGACTGCTACGGATTTCCCCTCTCTAATCTATCGAATAGTGTTCGGACTTTTAGCAACGCTGACCGCAAGACCTAACTCTCTTGACAGATTTCAACGAACCAGCGTGAAATTGGCAGAAAAAAAATAGCCGGTAAAATTTCCGACGACACCCGAACGCCCATAGACATCCGTCAATGATGGACGTGTTATTTCATACGGTTATTCACATGAAATGAAAACAATGAAGTCAAAGAAATAAATTGGAATTCTATATCAGGCGATTTAAAAGAATATTCTCTACAAACGGATCGGGGGCGTGAATTCAGTCTAGCAGCTGATTTTTTCTGAGTTTTATATCCGTTTGGTTATTATTTAATAATTCGGGAATTTGGACCTGAAGGAGACCGTGTTTCCGAATTAAACATAATACATAACGTAGCCCTTGGAATTTGCCACAGAATGTTCTTCGTCAAAATTTCTTACCATGGGGATTTCGGGGTGAAATCACCCCCAAAATGAGATATTTGGGAATTTCGACCCGAAGGAGGTCGTGTTTCCGGAGGAAATTTATACATAACATAGCTCTTGGAATTTGCCAGCGACTGTTTTATGTGAAGATTTCTAACCATGTGGATTTGGGGGTGAAATCACCCCCAAAATGAGGTTTTTGGGAATTTCGATCTGATGGAGATGATGTTTCCAAATGAAACTTATACATAACATAGCTCTTGAAATTTGTCACCGGATGTTTCTTGTCGAAATTTCTCACCATGGGGATTTGGGGGCGAAACAACCCCGCAAAGATAGATTTTTGGTAATTTCGACCTGATGGAGAAGGTGATTCCGCATGGAACTTATACATAACAGAGCTCTTGGAATTTGCCACCGAATGTTTATTGTCAAAATTTCTTACCATGGGGATTTGGGGGTGAAATAACCCCCAAATTGAGATTTTTGGAATTTCGGCCTGAAGGAGATCGTGATTCCGAACGAAACTTATTCATAACATAGCTCTTGGAATTTGCCACCGAATGATTCTTGCCAGAATTTCTAACCATGGGGATTTTGGGGTGAAATCACCCCCAAAATGAGGTTTTTAGGAATTTCGACTGGATGGAGATGGTGTTTCCGAATGAAACTTATGAATAACATAGCCCTTGGAATTTGCCACAGAATGTTCCTTGTCAAAATTTCTTACCGTGGGTAAATCGGGGTGAAATCACCCGCGAAATGAGATTTTTGGGAATTTCGACCTGAGGGATATCGTGTTTCCGGAGGAAATTTATACATAACGTAGTCCTTGGATTTTGCCACAGATTGTTTTTTGTCAAAATTTCTTACCATGGGGGTTTGGGGGTGAAACCACCCCGAGATGAGATTTTTGACCTGAAGGAGATGGTGTTTCCAAATAAAACTCATATGTAACCTAGCCCTTGAAATTTTCCAAGGAATGTTCTTTGTCAAAATTTCTTACCATGGGAATTTCGGGTTAAAACCACCCCCGAAATGAGTTTTTTGGGAATTTCGACCTGAAGGAGATCGTGTTTCCGATCGAAATTTATACAAAACATAGCTTTTGGAATTTTCCACAAAATGTTCTTTGTCAAAATTTCTTACCATGGGGATTTCAGGGTGAAACCACCCCCAACTCCCAAATCCCCATAGTAAGAAATTTTGACAAGAAACATACGGTGGCAAAGTCCAAGAGTTATGTTATGTATAAGTTTCACTCAGGAAGACCATCTACAGCAGGTTGAAATTCACAAATATCTCATTTTGGGAGTAATTTCATACCCAAATGTCCATGGTTAGAAATTTTGACAAGAAACTTTTGGTGGCAAATTCCAAGAGCTATGTTATGTTTAACTTTCATTCGAAAATACCATCTCCATCAGGTCGAAATTCCCAAAAAATTTCATTTTGGGGGTGATTTCACCCCAAATTCCCATGGTTAGAAATTTTGACAAGGATTATTCGGTGGCAAATTCCAAGAGCTATGTTATGTATAAGTCTTATTCGGAAACACGATCTCTCCTTCAAGTCGAAATTCCCAAAAATCTAACTTTAGGTGTTGTTTAACCCCCAAATTCCCATTGTAAGAAATTTTGACAAGAAACATTCGGTGGCAAATTCCAAGAGCTATGTTATGTATAAGTTTCATTCGGAAACACCAGCTCCATCAGGTCGAAATTCCCGAACTTCTAATTTTGGGGGAGGTTTCAGCACCAAATACCTATGGTTAGAAATTTTGACAAGAAACATTCGGTGCAAAATTCCCAGAGCAATGGCATGTATAAGTTTCGTTCAGAAACACGATGTCCTTCAGGTTGAAATTCCCAAACATCTCACTTTGGAGGTTGTTTCACCCCCAAATCCCCATGGTAAGAAATTTTGACAAGAAACCAACCCTCGTAAAAATGGATCACCCCTTATGAGAACCAGATTAATTTTGTTTTTATTCTAGCGTCTACTCAAAAAGAAAAGGACCAAGACGATGATTTCAAAGTAAAATATATTTCTGCGGGAAATTCTGAAGGTAAGAGATATTATACAGGTTCAACCGGTAATAGTATTAAATGAGCAAGCCAATTAAAAAGTCTTTTTTTTAGTACGTCGAAACCCCAAGAGAAATATTGACGTGAAGAACTATGAAGAAGCTGAAGTAGCAGAAGAAGATAGATATGTCTGTAAGTAATGTGCAGTGTTTTAAATTTGATTCTCGCATTAACTAATTATATATATAGGGTATATATACATAACTTTCCACCCCGAAATTTGAGCTTTGGAATGGAATAACGAAAAAGAGCTAGGACAGGTCAAATTTTGTTGGGGGACAAAACTTCTACCCCATTGTTTGACTTTCGGGATGAGAAAACGAAAAAATACTTGGATGAATTTGATGCAGGGCTATGAACGCGTAGTTGAATAAAAATCCGTTCTTTTTATTGAATTACGGAGAATGACAAAATGAATTGACATAAAGATAAATACTTCAATTTAGTAAATGCACAAATGCTCAAAATGGCCTTCACCTTCCCCCATGCATACATTCAGTAGTTCCTCGAAGCGATTCCTCACATTTCTTAGCGTTTCGGGTGTTATCAAACGACATTCGTTTACTATGCACTGGCGTAATTCATCCAAGTTTGCAGGCTCTGTCGACAGATCAGAAGAACGAGCAGGCCATCCTATGGCACCCCTTCTTCCAACGCCCTGGAAACCTTTCATCCTTAGATTAAAGAGAACATTATGGGAAACTAGCGACTACCACTATCTGAAAGCCATATATTACCTAAGAATTAACACTGAACATAGGACATAGTGAGGTTATTAGCTGAGGCTATTTATTAGAAAGAAACAAAGTTGAGGTTAGAGGCGGTTTCGTTTACAAATAATTTTTTCGTTTTAAATCTCGAAAAATTTACATTTCGTTTTCAAATTTTATTTTCCCAATTTGCAAATGGTTCTTGTACATGATGGTACATATTGCATGATAAGAAGTTGTGGCAACGCCAAGATAAACAAACCATAAATTACATTCTTCGATCTTCTTGGTCTTCCACGTTTCTTTTTTCCAGGTGGTGTCCAATTAAATAAAATCCTCGGCCATCGGTTATCGTTCATCCTCATAAGATGTCCGAACCAGCGCAGCCCTTTTATTTTAATTCTGTCTATCACTGTTGTTCTTGTTTTCATTCGGTTACGTATTTCTTCATTGGTTATTCGCTGCAAGCGTGACACCCTAGCACTTCTTCTTAAATAGTCCATCTCAACAGCTAGGATTCGTCTCTCTAGATCTGCATTCAGTACCCAGATCCCACTACCATAGCACAACACTGACTCTACTAGTGTTCTTCCTATTCTTTTTTTATTTTTATTTTTTATGTTCTTGTCCCACCAAAGACTGTTAAGACATCCTATGACCTTTCTGCTTTTATTTATTTTGTCTTTAATTTCTCTTTCCCCTGTACCATTTTTGTTTATAAGCGCTCCTAAATATTTAAATTCATCAACTTGGTTAATTGTTGCATGGTCGTTGATTAATATTTGAAATTTAACGTCACTATTAATTACTAGGTATTCTGTTTTTTTAAAACTAATATGCATTCCCCATTTTTTGTATTCTATGTAAAGTCTCTTTATCATGAACTCTAAATCGTATGCGTCCTGTGCCAGCACTATTTGGTCATCTGCAAACTGTAGTGAAAATAGATGGTTGTTGTTTATTGGAATACTCATGCCTTGAACTTTTTTTTTCCACTCTTTTAGTACAATTTCTACATACGCATTAAATAGCATCGGCGATAGGCTACATCCTTGACGCAAACCCCTTGTAGTTCTTATGGGGGCTGACATTCTTTGTTGAATTTTAATATACGATATATTGTTTCGATAAAGTTCCTTGATTATGTCTATCAGTTGTTTGTCAGTTCCCAGCATATGAAGGGCTTCCCACAGTTTCTGCCTGGGTATATAGTCATACGCTTTTTCTAGGTCGATAAATGCCATGTGTACTTCGTCATCTTTGCTTATTTTCTTTGCAATAAATTGTTGTAGGGTAAAGAGATTATCTATACACGATCTTCCAGGCACGAAACCACTCTGATCTTCACCAATTTTTCGCCCTATATTTGTTCTTAATTTGTTTTGTAAAATCTTCCCGAAAAGTCTACTTATGCTGCTTGTTATACTAAGGCCTCTATAGTTGTTTGGGTCTGTCCTACTACCTTTTTTAAAAATTAATCTTATATAAGAAGTTTTCCACTCTTGGGGTACTTGTCGTAGTCTGCAACAGTTGTTCATTAAACTCGTCAGTCTGTTAATAAGAGGATTTCCCCCGTATTTGGCTAATTCTATTGCTATATTTCCAGGTCCAGGCAATCTCCTATTTTCCATTTGTTTCAAGCATTTTTCAACTTCATCTTCCTGTATTATAATTGAAATTGTCTTCATTAGTTATTTCATAAGTTTCGTCCTGATATTCTGTGTCTTGTAGTAGATTGTTATAATGTTCTTCCCATTCTTCAATTGGAATTACATTGTCAAATGTGCTTTTCTCATTGTCTTTCATATTTTTAATTGTTTTCCACACTTCTGTGGATTGTGATCCTCCAATCAAACTTTCTACTTGAATACACTTTCTTTCCCAAAATAGATTTTTACTTTCTTTTATTTTTTTCCTTACTTCTCTGTTTTTTGACTTATATTCTTCTCTTCTTTCTATCGTTCTATTAGTGAGCCATTTGTTATAGTACTGACTTATCTCCTTAATTAACTCTTGTATTTCTTCTGTAAGCCAAGCTGGTTTTTCTCCTTTTGTTTTTCCTATTGTACCCAAAGCTTCCATAGCGGCATTATGTAGTGCTTTTTTGATGTTCTCATATTCTTCTTCCACATTGTCTTGTATTTCTAATTTCTGTAGTTCATCTCTCAAGCGATTCTGGTATAAGTTCTTAATACTATCTTCTTGAAACAGTTGTAATTTGTATCAGTCTTTTCTGGTTTGTCTTCTCGTATTTTTTTAATCTTACTTGTTGTGTATGGGCATATTACATGTAATATTACCATATAATGGTCCGATCCACAGTTTGGCCCCCTTTTGACTCTGCAATCCTGGTATCTTAAATGTGATTGTTGTTTTGTTATAAAATAATCTATGATGGATTTTTGTTTTAGTGAAGGTCTTTCCCATGTATATCTATGGATGTTCTTATGTTCAAAAAACCCATTCTTGATTTTTAAGCGGTGTTGGTTGCAATATTCTATTAATAGTTCTCCGGAATAGTTAAGTGTATTTTCTCCGTATTGTCCTACCACTTCATCCTGTACTCTTGAACCAACTCTTGCATTAAGGTCTCCTGCAATTATTACTTCATGGTTTAGTGAAATGTTATCTATGACTTTAGTAAGTTGTTGGTAGAAATGATTCTTTATTTGGTTTGTAGCATCGTCAGTAGGAGCATACGTACCTATTATCGTTGTTATATACCCATATGTGGATAGGGTTACTGATATAATTCTTTACGATTTATATTCTAGGTTTTTTATGTGTTTTGTATGCTTTTTGTCAATTAAGATAGCAACTCCTGCTGCTGCTCGTTCCGATTTGTGAACATCTGACCATGTGTAGAAAAAATTTTGAAATTCCTCAGTACCTTTTCCTTTTTTTTTGGTTACATTCTTCAATTCACCAAAGAACACCTGATTATTTAAGTATTAAATTTAATGGATTATTACAAAATTTCAAATAATTATGTTTTTCATCGGAAACAAATGGATTGAATTTTCTGGTCGTCAGGATATTGATCTGTAGGTTTATAGTTATTATTTCAGGATTTGCATCTTGATGGGCCTACGAAAGTGGTTGAAAATGTCAGGTAATCACGACATGAAGCCTCTCATTTCAATGCAGATGAATTTTTCTACTACTTATGTGAATATTTAATCAAATTAGAAACAAGTAATTTATGTGGTACTACATGATTTATAGTGTTGACACGAAGGACACCTAGAACTGCCATGACCTTGCCAGGACTTAGATCCTTGTATTCTAGTCAACTCTCATCAGAGCAGTCATTAGACATTAGAACCAAGATTCCCTAGAAAATTTGTTTGCATCAGCACGACAACAACATGGATGTTGTCGCAACCTAAATCCTCTGCAATTTGAAAATGCACTACATATAATTTCATTATGAGCATCTCTAAATTATGAGATAATTGCAAAGAAAATTTCACCTTTTCCTTGAAAAGAGGTGAGTAATATATAACATGAATCACATTCACTTATTATATTTATACTCATATATTTCATCTCAGCACCTTCGGTTTTCCAGCATCGAGGGAACAATTTCTTCAACCTCTGGAAGCTCTCCAATCTCCTCCACCACATTCTTCTTCACCTCCGTCCACCTTAAGCTCGTAAAACAGGTGTTCCGGGCTGTCCTGAACTCCTTAATTGTAGTACCGATCGTCAGCTGTTTTCATTAGCTTGAAAATGAATGCACTAAATGAACCGTGGCCTGTGAGGAACTGTGTGAAATAATACGAAATTCCCTTGTGTTCATATATTATCCATGGTTTATGCATTCCAATCAACCTCTTCGTCCATGCCACCTTATCCGTCAATCTTGCCCACCTCTCCTGCCACTTCTTATGTCTTCTGTTTCCAGGCAGCCTACCCCCAACCTTGTACAAGAAGCATCTCTTGGTAATCATTAAATTGACCGGCGGGAAACCCGCAACGACCTGTGTTGCCTCCAGCAAGACCGTTCTATAGGCGGATATCACCCTCAGGAAACCCTTTCTCTGCATGGATGTCATCTTGTTTAGCTATGCCTGTTTCATCATCTCGTATCTCCACACGGGGGCCGCATACGTAAGCATGCTATGAATAACACCACCCAGTATCCTCCGCTTCCAGTAGCCTCGGCCTCCCACGTTCCTTATTATCCTAGCCAAGGCTATACGTTTGGCCGACGCTCTTTGCATGACGTGATCTACGTGGTGCGAGAAATTCATATTTTTGGTGAGGACCACCCCTAGATATTTGAGTTGTGGTTCAGCCTCCACTCTGACGCCCTTCACTGTAGTTCCGAAATCACCAATGTTTCTTGGCCCCTTGCCACCAGTACTTCTATTTTCCGAAGTGAGATCTCCAGATCACTTGTGTTCATCCACTCCACCACCTTTCTTACCACTCTACATAAATAACTCGCTAAATAAGTAAAATTCATCAGGATTCCGGTGTATAGGGCCGTAGCTCTGAAGATTACTGTGTACAAATTTGAACAATGCCAGGCAAAGAAAAACACCGTCCACAGGACAGCCTCTTGGTGCATAAAGCCCGTCAGTAGTATTTTTAGGAGCCATTGCAACAGAAATCAAACTCCTGATGTGATCCCGCTTGTCCCTGCCCTTTTGCCCGAACTTTGAAGTCCCGATTTCCTCTTGCAAGGACCAGAGAGTGTTCTATGCCTGCTGATTTCACAGATCATGCAATATGGTATTTCGCTACGTTCCTTGACCTTATGATCTGGCCTTGTGCAGTTCCTACATCCGTTGGAACGATCCATTTCCTTGCACTCTCTTGCCATATGCCCTTCCTCCCAGCATTATTCCATGTGACCAAATGATAAAAGAATCATCTACATATCTGTTCCATCATTTTGGTTTTAATACAAGAACTTTTTGCTACCCCAGAATTTGCCGCATTCGTTTTTGATTCAATATAACATCTCAGGTTCCCACAAGTTTTGAGTAAATCTTTCTTTGTTGAGTCGATGTTGATAGAGGCATTCCCCTATCAATGTTAGGTGGTCGCATTCCTTTGCCAAGTGATGGAATCTCTTGCAATAAATCTTATTTGGTTATGATTTTAATCATATTAAGATAACAATATTGGAATGTCGGAATCCATAACAACACCAATATTGCGAAATAATGAGTATGGCAATGGGGGCTGCAAGTGAGCAAATTATTTGTCGATAAGAGGGTTGCTAATCAGGGAAAAGAAGAACGCTCTGCTTCCTGTACTTGATGTGATAAGTTGAGTTAATATATGATACCTAAAAGTACCCCGTAGCATGTTATTGAGTTCGAATCCCCTACATCCCACCATAGCCATTCTATCAAACTCCTTTCGTAAGTTCTAACTATTTGAAATAATTTGGACCCATGCCGAATGCTAGTTGTTGACGACAGATTTTTGATGAAGGAATTCGTTTAGAATTACTAAGGTTGCCTTTTATATTTCGGGATTGGCCAACCCTAGTGTTGCAATCTGCCAACTGACAGCTCCATCATAAATCTTGATATTTTTGAGGTTATATTTAGTCAGAACGTTTTGACATATGAGCAGCGCTATTTGTGTTCACAGTAATTTAAGAGATTCATCTCTCTCAAAAATGAAATTGAATCGTGAACATTTTCGTGCGATTATTTTTTAAAATTTTCGACGTGGATTAACTCAACAGCAGTGCATCGATGATCCTAATTCAATTTTTGCCGATAAAGCTCCATCAAGGACCAGTTTTTATCCATGGTATGGTATTCAACCGAGGTCGTAGTTCACTCCAAGACGAATTTCGTGAAGGTCGTCTAAAATCAGTTGTTATTTCGAATATCATTGATGCTGTGCGCCAACTGATATTGCAAGATCGTCATGTGACCTATCGTGAGATTGAAACAACCTTAGGCATTAGAGGGACCAGCATACATTCAATATTGCATGAACATTTGACCGTCAAAAAAATTTATCCGAGTTGGATCCAACACAATTTGTCAATCGCTCAAAAAAAAAGCCTCGTGTCGATTGGTCGAAAGAAATGCTTCAAAAATACAATCGCGGTGCTTCGAAGCACGTCTATGAAATCGTGACAGGTGATGAATCGTGGTGAAGCAAATGGTCGCCTGTTTTTTCGGAAAAACTGCATATGTAGTAATCTTACCCCTAGAACAACGCAGAAAAGTCAATTCTTAATGGTACACAACCATTTGTTTAATAGTTGTCTTCCAAAAAATCAGGAAAACCATTCACCACGACAATGCGAGATTTTACAAATCGGTTCAAACAACTGCATTTTTGAGCACTCAGAACATCGATTTGATGAGTCATTCACCGTGTAGTCTTGACTTGGCACCGAATGACTTCCTTTAATTCTCGTACGTTAAAAATGAGAGGTCAAGGTCAACTGAAAAAGCGGTTGATGCGTTCAGAAGGGACGTTTTGGAGATACCTCAATCAGATTTGGCAAAAGTCCTTCGACAATTGGTTCAAACGGCTGCGGTTTTCGATTGTTAATAATAGTTTTTATTCCTTACTCCCGAAATAAAGAGGCAACTCTCGTATTATTCTGGCAATAACCATGATCTCTTAACGTTCTTCTTTCCAATGTTTCGATAGACATCTTTTGTCGATTTAAAGACACGAAATCAGATTCTGAAGAAAGCTGACTATATCAAAAAAATTTTCTTCAACTACTGCCAATAATTTGATTTACTTCAAGGTGGTCTTTCATTTTTCGTTTAATTCTTTTCAGGAGCTATCTAAACCTTATTTTGATTATTCAGTGTTCAGTGTATTAATTCACTTATCCTCCAACTCTGAGTCGACAAACCCTTATTCAAGTCACATATTATACCTATAGGACTCTTAATCACACTGAAAATATATATATATATATATATATTTGAACTTTTGGCTTACAATATTTAATTAGCAAACAATAAAGCATATAGATCAGGGGTTGGTGACGGGGTGTCATACAATTCGGCGTATGACATAAAGCCTAAGGGAAAAAACCTCAGTAAAAAAAAACCCTGGCTCAGGTGCTGGATCAAAAGCAGAAAAAAGAACTCAATAACAAAAATACGAATCATATTCGTTTGAAATTTATAACCCTGTAACATTTGCCACTTTTTCTTTCGAAAAGAGTGACAAATATCATTTTCAAAACTAACTACGGCACTGGAGTCTGAATGACTCCAGATACAAAGACTTGGCCATTTAATGTGATCGTCTAGCAAGGGTAGGACTCTACGTTATGTTTACGTAATAATTCAAGTTCGTGATAATTGAGATTAGTGGAAATAATTGGGAAACAAAGATGGTGAAATAAAACACAATGTTTAGACCCAAACAATCAGCTATTTATTAAGGGTCTAAAAAAATATAGGGCAAAGCCTCAGGCAGAAAACCCCTCATGTTAGGTGATGTTAGGGCACTTGTTTAAAACTAAATAGTCAATCATATTAACAACTAGCAAAAGCAAGTATAACAGTTTTGAGAAAACTATAACAATACAAAATAGATAGTAATCATAATAATCAGAGCAACTTCCATAATACAAAGAGAATAATAAACATGGTAAATATGGCAACTTCAATGGTACAACAAGAATTAATAATCCTGGCAAATATGTAAACTTCAATAATACAACAAGGATAATAATCATGGCAAATGTATACTTCGACTAATTATGACCATCGTCATGGTCACGGTCCCAGGGTATGTGAGCCATAACTATAATATTGTATGAGCTAAGGAATTGGGAACACGGGGAAGGTCATGGAGTTCCAGCGGCGGCTCTGAAAAAATGACAGAAAGTTTAGCGGTTGATTAAAAAAACGTATATTCTCTCATGCCTTATAGCACATGATGGTAACGGTCCCTGCCTTAAGGCGTTTGGAACCGGCCCTTCAAGGCCTTCGATCCAGGAACCTAAGAAATCTCATACAACATTATAGGAATGGTCCACGATCTCGAGACCCCTAAATGAAATATCATGTAATACGAGCAGATAGATAAATAGATAGCAGTACGAGATCATAGCCTAAATAAACAACTAATCTTCATAGAATATCCATCACAAGTAAATAATAAATGTGAGAGCATTATGGACATAAATAACAGAGGCAGGTATAGGTAAACGATAATAAGCAATATAAATAATGAAAGCAGAGAATCTACATGATCAACCGAAGGAAATATACATAACGACACCAAGAAGATACATCACGACAGTAAGAAGAATAAGTTAGCACAGTACGAAATATAAACAACAATAACCATGAATAGTAAAGCAAGGACATTACACAGTAAAATGACCAATTACAACAGCACGAAACATACATAATGATTACATGAGACGGGTAACTTAACAACGTTAACCTTCGATATAACACCATGGTGCTAGGTACACTGGTTACACCCATTATTCCATATCGACTATACTAGTACTACCACTAGTGGAGGTCTCCATATGTTCCTGCTTAATCACAGGCTCAGACCCCCAGAGCGATTGGCAATTCCTATTGTACCATAGGGTACAGTAAATAAAGTTGATCGGTAACACTCCAGTAACACATTGTAGAAAGCTGAAAATAAGGCATTCATTGTTATGGTAGACACCTGAACTTCAGAGGCAATAATATCGAAAATGATGGAATCATATGCTATAAGAAGATATATGAATCAAACAAAGCATTAAGTGCATAAAGGAAATAGAGTTATGAATCAAACAAAGCATTACGTGAACAAAGGCATGAAATTAGACAAAGCATTATGAGAACAAAGGAAATAGTTATATGAAGTTAAACAAAGCATTATGTGAACAAAGGAAATAGAGTTATATTATATATATTATATATATAATATGAAATTAGACATGCATTATGTGAGCAAAGGAATTACATTCACAAGACCACAGTAATAATGACAAAGACCCAAACACCACCTATTACATCATGAAACCAAATAATAATGCATAATAACAGTAATAATTTACAAACATAATAGAGAAATAATAAATTCACTGAACAAATCCAGTTCTCAATGCTATTTATCAACAAAGGTTAATAAAATGGACAAGCAACTAATAACATTTAAAATAGTCTCAATTATACTTGCGAGATATATTCTAGGGTCACTCAACGTAAGGTGGCTTCGTTTTCGAACACACACAAAGGCACTAAACACTTCTTTTTAGTCTCCGTTACTTCTCTCACAACTCCACCCTTAATGACCCCTCCATATTGCATTGCATTCCTTTCTTGATCTCTAACCACTTGCGCAGGTCCGCCTTGGCAGTGACAGCCGTGTTCTTTTATTCTGACCATGGAATTTTATTTCTACGGTTTGGTAACTGCCAGGGGCGTATCAGCATAGGGTGCAATGAGACTACAATTTTTTTGTATTGAAAAAACCTGGGATGTTACAACCAATTCCAAGAAAGAGTCGGAAACATCATGAATAGCCCTTAAACCATCTTGAAATTTATATATGGACAACTATTGATGAGATGTGGTATTGTTTCTTCTGCTCCTCCACATTCACAACTTGCGCTAGGAACTGAGTTCCATCTAAATAGCATGCTATTGGTACGACCATGACCTGTTCTCAAACGATTAAGAACTGTCCAAATTTTTCGTGGAAGATCAAAACCAGGAACTTTTTCAGAAGGATCAGAAACGAGATACTTATTGAACATTTCGTTACAGTTCCACTCAGTCTTCCATAATTCTTTATTACTTATGTTGAGATTGAAGAACGTATTATGCCATAATGGGTTACGTGACTTCAATCTGGGAATTCTATTTTGTGGAATATATGAAATAATTGGGAAAAGAATGATATTTGTTCCAAGAATTCAGAGCTGCAGTTGGTCTGCGAATATGGGGAGGGACAATGTTGGAGTTATTTCTATCTTTGTAATGCATATGTAATTGATTTACAGTGTCTCTGTTTTCTTTTTCGTTCAAAATAAGGTAATTGTTATTTCAGATTGCGATTTTTGTGAAGAGGCTTTCTTAGATGAGTGCGACAAATGCGGGCAATTATCTTATTTGAAGGACGTTGAAGTGCCTTTGGGGGTGGATGATAGAGCCAAGAAGACGATACCGGCTCAAATATTGACAATTTCGCCATCTCCAATACATGGTTTGGGAGTGTTCGCCAAGACATTCATTAAAAAAGGTATCAAAATGGGACCATACGAAGGCAAAATAACGAGAGTCGAGAGTACATTGGGATACAGCTGGAAACTGAGAGACGGAAGATTGATTGATGCTGCTGATGAAAAATATTCTAATTGGATGAGGTATGTAAAATTATTCGGGTTGTATTTTCAGAAGTTCTTCTTTTTATAAACGTAAGTGAACAAAGAGATAAATATCACACTTAAATGATAACTAGTAAGCCAGTAGATCCATAGGTCTGTAATCTATAGACCATCTCTCATAATTAATTCTATATTTCAGGTACATAAACTGTGCTAGACATTATGAAGAACAGAACGTGGTAGGATTCCAATATCGAGGCAATTTGTTCTACCGGACAGTAAGAGATATATTGAAAGGAGAAGAGTTACTTGTCTTCTATGGTACAAGTTTTGCCAAGAACTTGGGTATAGACATCAAGAACTATTTCAATCCAAAAGAAGACAAAATAGCGGAAAACTTGAAGAGTTGTCCTCATTGCTGCTACACTTACAAAGATTCATCAAAGCTGGACGGTCACATTGATTTGTGTAGATGGAATCCTCGTAATATCAAAAAAATACCAGATACTGTATACTATTGTCGATTCTGTCCCATCGGTTTTAAGGAAGAAATAAAAATGGAGAAACATGAGATGAATTGTCAAAAAGAAAAAAATAATGAGTGAGTCATATCAATTTTTATTAGGGAAAAATGTTAAGACGTTCTCACGTTTAAGAGTTTCCATTAAGTATTAACTTATCGAATTTTTTCCTTCAGCCTGGAAACAGTGGTTTTCCTCATTCGAGATAATAGGAAATATGTTGTTTGAAGTTTGAAGAAATACGATTTCATGAAATTTAAAAAAAAGAATTATTTGATTTAGGTTGATTCATACTTAAAATTCACATCTTGCGGAGTGGGGACAGTCACGATTTAAATCAGTGTCATGGTCCATTGTCGTTCAAAATGTAATTTTAAGATAAAAAAATTTAGGAAAACACTGACGTAGGGTCAGAAACTTTTGCGCGCTTGTTTTACTCCTTTCCCGTTCTCTGGAACAGTGTGATACTAATACAAGTACCACGAGGAATGAATCAACCTATATCCCAAATTGATAACTCAACACAGTTTTCCTTCAGTTTTGTTCGAATCAATAGTAGGCATATCAACCCCATCGAAAACCATTTGGAATACCTTTCTGTCAGTAAGCTCTTGTCTTTTAAAATACTTCATATATTGAAGGCCAAATTACAAATATCCTAAATTAAAAATAACCAAACTAATAGTTCTAATTCAGTTCAATTTCAGCCACAATCCTGTTCCACTACTCGATAATATAATCACATGAATCGTCCAATACATGTGGTAACATAATCAGGAAAATATATCTATAATAAGAAATATAGAAAAATTGCTGAAACTTTCAATGATTTTTCCATCAAACATTATTTGAATCCTAAGTACTTAAGTCAAATTAGATTCATCTCTCGATTTCCAGGCTCCTTTAGATGAACTGAAAACTAGGAATAATATTCTTCAAAAATTAGTTGATGCTTTCAGTCTACGCACAGGATCTTTAGCCGAGTCTTTTCTGCAGCTGATTACTGTTGCTTTTTAGGAGGGTTGTAGTAAAACAGCGTGCTATCGTTTTGTCCAAATGTCTGTAATTTCCTAATGGTTTCAATCGGCCTCCTGATGATGTATCTGGAGTCAAATTTGAGTATGTCCGTATATCGGATCATGTTGTAACTTAGAAGAGGTTGTCAAATATCTCCCTTCCGCTGTTTTGCTCTTTATTTAATGCTTTATAACAACTTCACAATACCTTCCTCGTAGAAACCCCCCTCCTTATTTGCACACAACTCGGACAGCCACTTTTCGCAAGCCTGTATTGAGTCTAACTTTACACCACCAAGGTCCTTCGCCATGGACAGGAACAGGTGATAATAACTTGGCTCTATGTCCGGGCTATGTGGTGGATGCGATAAAACCTCCCATCCGAGCTCCCGTAGCTTCTGACGAGTCATCAACGAAGTGTGTGGTCTGGCGTTGTTCTGGTGGAACACTTCACCCTTCCTGTTGGCCAATTCTGGACGCTTCTGGTCGATCGCCTGCTTCAAGCGGTCCAGTTGTTCGGAGTAGATGATAGAATTAAGCGTCTGGCCATATGGGAGCAGCTCATAGTGGATGATTCCTTCCAATTCCACCAAACACACAGCAAAACCTTCCTGGCCGTCAATCCCGGCTTGGCCACTGTTTGGGATGATTCACCTACCTTCGACCACGACCGTTTTCGCCTGATATTGTCGTTTGGGATCCATTTTTCGTCGCCAGTCACCATCCGCTTCAAGAATGGGTCGAGTTCGTTCCGTTTCAGCGACATATCGCAGGCGTTGATTCGGTCATGCGGCAACCAAACATCAAGCTTTTTTTTGTATCCAGCATTCAAATGGTTTAAAATGATTTCAATAAAAAAATTGTACCTGTATGGCCGTTGTTGATATCTTACTTTTTTTTTATTTTATTGTCATAGCCTTATTTCACTAAAAAATATAATTTTTTTCATTTGCTTATGGGAAAGCAATCACAAAAGATCAAGTTAATCAGGGCTATTCACTAACTCAAGTTGCTATGAATAGCCACCGAAAATCGTGGTCATCTTCAAGGTCAGTTGCTAAGCGCGAAATCGGTATTCACTATTTAAGAAAGTGGTTATGAAAGTTACTTTGCATAACGATTAGTGACTATCCCTAGTAGTTTACTGGCAACTGCTTTATAGGTGTAGCTATCGATAACCACTCTTGTCGGCTACTGTTTGTTTATTGTTTTTTTTTCATTCATGTGAACAATTAGAAGTTTTAATCGAATAAGAATGACATTTTTAGTGCAAATGAACTTTTTAATGAATTTGGAATTACAAAGGTATTAATATAGAGTATTGTAGGGTAAATGCGCCACTGCTGCAAAGGCTTAACGCTGTCTTCATATTATTCAACTCTTTTGTGAGTTGCATTCACAGTTCTCCAACTTTTACTGATTCAGCTGGCCATAGTTTTACTTTCATCATCACTTTATGTTCGCTCAGGAAATTCATCATAAATTGATATCTTCATTGCTTGCCTTTTAAACCTGTTATGTCTAAAATAAGAGATGTTAAATTAAAAATACCGAAAATTGTCTTTTATATAACCTCATCCTTCTTCCATAGTTACAGTACAGATTCCTCGAAAATAATTGAAATCTTTTCCCAACTTTCTTTAACGGTCACTTTTCGTGATTTTGAAGGTTATGTATGTGCTTATTCCACAGACAAATCCATATCATTTGTCTATGGTTGAATCGAGGAAACGGACATTTGAACTATTTTGCGGTGTTGCCATGACTCTCTTCACAAAAAGTTGTTATGATAACAACAGTTGTTAATCAGGGCTATTCACTAACTCAAGTTGCTTTCGCCGTGGCTATCCAAAGCAACTCGTAGAACAACTTTCGATAGCCACTGCTACCCTTTTTTGGTATTCTCTAACTAACCATTAACAACTGTTGTTATCATAACAACTTTTTGTGAAGAGAGTCATGGCAACACCGCAAAATAGTTCAAATGTCCGTTTCTCGATTCAACCATAGACAAATGATATGGATTTGTCTGTGGAATAAGCACATACATAACCTTCAAAATCACGAAAAATGACCGTTAAAGAAAGTTGGGAAAAGATTTCAATTATTTTCGAGGAATCTGTACTGTTACTATGGAAGAAGGATGAGGTTATATAAAAGACAATTTTCGGTATTTTTAATTTAACATCTCTTATTTTAGACATAACAGGTTTAAAAAGGCAAACAATGAAGATATCAATTTATGATGAATTTCCTGTGCGAACATAAAGTGATGATGAAAGTAAAACTATCGCCAGCTGAATCAGTAAAAGTTGGAGAACTGTGAATGCAACTCACAAAAGAGTTGAATAATATGAAGACAGCGTTAAGCCTTTGCAGCAGTGGCGCATTTACCCTACAATACTCTATATTAATACCTTTGTAATTCCAAATTCATTAAAAAGTTCATTTGCACTAAAAATGTCATTCTTATTCGATTAAAACTTCTAATTGTTCACATGAATGAAAAAAAAAACAATAAACAAACAGTAGCCGACAAGAGTGGTTATCGATAGCTACACCTATAAAGCAGTTGCCAGTAAACTACTAGGGATAGTCACTAGTCGTTATGCTTAGTAACTTTCATAACCACTTTCTTGAATAGTGAATACCGATTTCGCGCTTAGCAACTGACCTTGAAGATGACCACGATTTTCAGTGGCTATTCATAGCAACTTGAGTTAGTGAATAGCCCTGATTGGTTAGTTAGAGAATACCAAAAAAGGGTAGCAGTGGCTATCGAAAGTTGTTCTACGAGTTGCTTTGGATAGCCACGGCGAAAGCAACTTGAGTTAGTGAATAGCCCTGATTTAGTTTACTCCGTGCTTCCCAACCAACATCTGTCTACCTTATGTGTCGTCTAACCTACCAAAAATCTCCTTTGTTCTTTACGAAAATATCTCTGTCTCACTCAGTCGTATTTCCTTCCAGTAGCCATGTTTGGTAGAGCATAGAACCCAGACTTTCATCCCCCTGGTGAATACCGATTTCGCGCTTAGCAACTGACCTTGAAGATGACCACGATTTTAGGTGACTATTCATAGCAACTTGAGTTAGTGAATAGCCCTGAAAGTTAGTTAATTACGTTGACATATACGTTCCGTGTCTACTCTAGTCCCATTAAAACATTGAAGCGGCCTTAGAACAACGACGTAATTAACATCGGTCGGAGTTATTAATTCAGTTTCAATGGTGATTTCTCAAGACAAATTCGTGTACAGAAAAAGTTTAATGCTCTTGAATGTCATTTCAAGATTTCAAAAGATTCGATTCCGAAGTATCATCGCATGTGTAATTTGGATTTGAATATCCAAGGTATCAAAGTATTTGTTGACAATATATTTTTGATGATGGAACTCCTGTAGAATTATTATTCGGGCAATAAACATCATCCCTTATTAAATTTCTTCTCCTTTAAGAAATCATTCAACATTTCTGATCAAAAATGCAAAGGATTTTATAGAAGTAATCAGAAACTAATCTTTAAAGAAGACATCATGGTCAGTTTCGATGTTACGAGTCTGTTCACCAATATCCGAATTGTACGAAAAAACCTAGAATATGATCAAACATTAAGTGAAAGAACTACACTTAGCGTGTATGCAATAATAGAAATGCTTTCCATTTGCATCGAAACAACTTACTTCATCCAATTTGAAGAATTTTTTATCAACAAGAAATCGGAATGGCCATGGGTTCACCGCTGTCTTCTATTTTATTTGATTCATACAAGAAGAATTTCGAACAAAAAATATTCCATCAATTTATACTAAAAGCCAGATTACGGAGAAGCTATGTAGATAATACTTTCAACATCTGGCAACGTGGAATGAACACTATAGTATAGTTGGATTCCTTCAACATCTTTACAATAAAAAAATCATACCTCCGTAACCGTAATACTAAGGACCCAGGTTCCAAGACTGAAAAGGTAGCAAATGACCCTACCAACGCCCCAAAAAAATTTGACGGTCCATGTGCCGAACACCCTGTATATTTCAATTCCAACCATCAACTAAATTCTAAATTGGAAATGACGAAATGTTTATATGATAAAGCAACAAATATATGCTTTAACCAAACAAAAAGCTAAAAATGAGAAAATAAATACCATCGCAGAATCACTCAGAAGTAATGGCTATCCCTAAAAGATATTGGAAAGAGCGAAACAGATTACACAATATCAGCTTGAATCCCATAATCATACAACTAAAACAGATAAGGAAGGAACGGTTAAAGCGTAATTCATTATGTGAAAGGATTATCAGAAAAAACGAGGAGGATAGGAAATAAATACGATATGAAAGCTGTATTCAAGATACAAGATAACATCAGTACTAATCAAACAAAAGTTAAACCTGATAAAGAGAATCAAAAAAACATAATAAGTGTAATTCCTTATGTAAAAGGTTTATCACAAAAAATATGAAAAGAATTGGATATAAATACGACATAACAACCGTATTGAGACACAATATACCATCAAGGCTAATCTCACAAAATTTAAACTTATATCATATTATATATGAGATACCATGCAAATCCAAGTGCAGTTTTTTATCGGAGAAATAAAACGCCCCTTAAAAGTAAGAATAAAAGAACATCAGATGCTGATGACGAGATATTGTTGATGATTGAGCTCGTGTTGAATGATTATTTGGGCTATTACCATCATCTATTGTGGATTTCGATAGACATCTTCTATCTTTATCAAGGAGGAAAAGTAAAAAAACCTTTCGAAAATTATCAATTTTCAAAAAAGACTTTTTTTTTAGTTTCAGAGTTTTGTCAATTTGACACTTATTAGTGAAAATTGTAAAATTTTCTAACATTGTCAGCTTTTTCAAAAGCCAATTTCTTGCTTCGAAATGACAGAAGATGTCAGTCAGAACGTTGGTTAAAGAAACAATACGGGATAATGATTATTGCCCAAATAATAATTCTGGTGTTTGTCCGTCCGAAATTCTAGTAGGATGACGAAAGAAAAACCTTGTTTACCGATAAATGAATTTTCCTGATTATGTCACAATAAGCATATGATGATTACAATGATTATAGTATGAAGTAGTACAGTTTTAAGAGGAACAGGATTGTGACTGAAATAAAACCAAAGGAAAACTGTTATAGTTTGGTTATTCTCAATTCAAGATATGTATTTGTAATTTGGACTTGACTATACATACAGGATGTAACGAAATAAGTGTAAAATATTTAAGTGGGTGATTCCTCATCGAAAAAAAAAGATAGGATCTTTTATATAAAAAAACTTCATTGGAGCATCCTTTGTTAAGATACAGCCCCTCAAAGGGAATACAATTTGTATAACAATTTTTTTCACAAGCACCAAAAAAGTTACAATATTGAAATTAACCTAACGTTTCCTACTAGCAAAATGACACTTATTCTGTTATTTATTTGGTTTACCCTATAGTTGTAAGAGAGAGCTCTGGTGCCTACTTGGTTGCCCAAGCATGCAGTTTATCGTGCGGCCTGAAGTTGACTCATGGTCGTTCTTTTCGCCACACGTACCCCACATGAGGGCATTGGGCCGGAAATGTCCACGCCAGCACGTTAAGCCTCAGGCTTAACTTCTAGTTCGGTATCGGTTTACCCAAGCCTAACCACTACTAGTCAAGCCGCAACACTATCCAAGTCACTACTAGCTCTGCAGGCTAGCGCCCGAGCTGAGAACGCAGCTCACCCGTCGAGGTTTCACCCTCTCGCCCAGCATGCGGCCTTTCAACCACTGCCACCACGAGTCCTTCCTCAAGCGAGGCAGTATCCGGTCTAAGAGACAAAGCTCTTCCGACCTAGGGGCTTGGACTGCCCCCCCGTGGTACCAATCATCGCGTCATTGGCTAGGACATGCTACGGGAACGCATTCCCTTCTCAGTTTTGAATCTTGGGTATTCGAGCCTGAGCGAAGCTCCGCAATAAGATCAAGACTGACCTCTAGACCGTTCCTAGTACACCTGCAAGCAGGTCATAAGCCCTACACCGCGGCAAGGTGACGGTCACGTAGGGCCTATAGTTGTAAGGGTGGGAAACGCAACCCCTAAAGTTTATTTCCAATGTATCTTTTTGTCTTATTATTCGTTTACCATTAAAAAATTTATTTCCGATAGCCTGTTTTATTCTAAACAAAAAATGAGTTTTTTTGCCCAAAATAAACCAGTTCGCAGCAATACATTATTTTACGAACAACTGCAGAGATAGGTGCATCGTCATAAATGCGAACTGAATTTATTATTATTCTGTAGTTAGTACCTGTATTAAACGACTAAATGATAAAAACAAAACTAATTTATTTATAACAAAACACACTTTTTTGGTGCTTGTGAAAAAAATTGTTATGGAAATTTTATGTACTCCATTTGAGGAGCTGTATCTTAACAAGGGATGCTCCAATGAAGTTTTTTTATATGAAAGATTCTTTTTTTTTCGATGAGGAATCACCTCCTTAAATATTTTACACCTATTTAGTTACACCCTGCATAAGGTATTACTGGCTTACTTACGGCCAGTTTCTGAAAGGATGATCAAATCTCATGTCAACTAACACAACGATCATCTTGACAGAGATGTCAAATCAATTTGAGTTTCCGAAAGGATGTTCAGTGCATATTTAACTAATCTATGATCATTTTCAGTTGACATGAGGCGACCCTGTTGCCAGACTGTCCAACCACAGATTCTCCGATAAAAACTAATATTCTGTGATTAAAGAGGTTAAGATATCAGTGTTTTGTGGTTAAGATTTTAAAATTATCCGATAACTGATGTTTAAATTTTAACACCCTTATAATTTTCCTCAAGTGACCATAAAAAAATACCTGGTTGAACTTGCTTACAACTGTTTCTTACGATAGATTGCATTTATGAATCGTTTAGCGGCTTAACTGTACCTGTGTATTAAGTCGTATCTGGTGTATTAAAATACAGATGCTGTTTTTCAACTGAAAAATTTATCATCAATAGGTCAATAAAATGAAAAATATCGTTTTAATTTGAAGTATTCAAAATAATTGAGCAAACCACCTTGTTCATACATCATCCAATTTTATTATTTTATCACAGTACACAGAAGTAAAAACAATGAAATGAAATTTGGTGTAATTGGATTTATAGAATGTTTTCAGTCTATAAATAAGAGTTGATTAGAATATAAATTTATTTGAGCTATTGTAACAACTGTTCCTCAACGCACTACTTTTACTTCATAGGATTTTTGTGACGGATTGTATGACCTTTGATCCGAGTCTTCTTCCACAATTATTATTGAACATTGAAATGTGTTGATACTAACAAAGATCTGACTGATATATTTTCATCATTTGTAGAAGTATTTGGGGATCATCTGCGAAGTTCTCTCCGATATCAAAGTCTGCTACGTCTTCATTATGAACTAATGCCAAATTGTGCAGAACACAACATGCCACTATGATATTCATGGTTGTCTCCATTTTCAGCCTAATTCCCATAGACAAACAAGGAAAACGTCTCTTCAAGACACCAAATATTCTTTCAACAGTATTCCTCGTTTTGATCTGTGCTCTTGTACGCTTGCTCACCGGGAGTTGATGGCCTCAGAAATGGAGTCAATAAATATGAGCGACAAGGGTAGCCACTGTCCTCCAATAAATAATCCCTGCGGGATCACAAATCACCTGAACATTAAGAGAAAAGTATCCCTTTATATTTCTGAAAAGCTCACCTTGTGGACCTCCAGGTGACTGTATTTTTATATGTGTGCAGTCTACACATCCAATCACGTTCGTAAATGAACTTATAGAATAAAATTCTGATTTTATTCTATTCCGTTCATCCTCTGTTCTTGGCATAGATATGAACTGGGGTCGAAGTTCAGATACTTTTTTAATTATTCTACATGCTGTAGTTTTATGGACCCTTATATGGTCAGCTACTGTTATTTGGAATGCTCCTGTTGCAAAATAGCTTATTGTTAGAAGTACTTGTTCCAAGGCAGTAACTGATTTGTTCCTTGATGTTAAGGGCTTTATTTTATCCTCTATCATATTCAGAAGTAATGTTATAATATCCTCGGACAGTCTATACCTATTTTTGAATTCCACATCATTGTAGAAATCAAAAGAGTTCATTCTTCTCCTAAGAGTTCGTGGCCTTGGGTTCTCATCTTCGCTAGAATTACTAGACATTCTTATATCCAAGCTGATATCCATAATTATTATCTACAATAAAAAATAGATTCACCAATTGTTGCAAAAATGCTTGTTTTTTCAGAGAAAACTAAATTATTAACGAAAACATATCACATCGCAAAATTGGAAAAAAATAAATGCCTTTTCATAAAAAAATATATATTAAAGACTGTTAAATTATTTTCATACATACCGATAAAATTAAGATTTCCTTGGAAAATACATAGATTTCATTCATAAACAAAATTTCTTTCAAGTTAATTCGCCAAACAACACCGATTAGTTGACAAGTTCTTTGACACTAGTTTGACCACTGATTTAGCCTTAATTTGCGTTTCGGAAACTCAATATGACGATTGACATACAATTTACCTGAAATATTTGACCACTGTGTCAACTGACAGCGTGGTCAAATCAAACTAGTTGACTATCCTTTCAGCAACTCAAATGGCAGTTGACCATAGATTTAACAGCTGATTAGTTGATTTCTATGATGATCATCGTTTCAGAAACCGGTGTGAAAGAAAGATATATGTTACCAAAGAAGTAGAGTTAGCTGGGGTTAGTGACGAAACTGCGTAGTAACTTTAAAATTAATTATAAGTTCGTTCATTAATCGTGGCTGTTGTTTTAATATCACACTGTTCCAGGGTACAATAAGAAACTCTAAATCAAGAGCGCAAAAGCTCCTGATCTCACTTCAGTGATTTTTACATGTTTTCTCATAATTTTTGAGATGGTTCAACGCCATATTTTCTGAATGTGATTTTTATTGCAGGCGAAAGAAGAAAATTAATGAAAAAATTATCAACCAAACAGAGAAGAAGGTGAAAAATAGAAGATTTCACTGTGAAGAATGTAAATATGCAGCATATTATGAAGGTCAACTGGACCAACATAGACGAATTCATGAGAAATATTTCAGTTTCATTTGCAGAATATGTAATAAAGGGAGTAATCAGAGAGACCAATTGAAAAGGCATATGGTGTCACATTTAAGTTTGGCGAAAAGAATCGAAATTTTGGAAGCAACCGACATCTGTTCCAACAATGCCTTGAAGGAGATCATTGAAGCTGATTTTGATGAAATTAAAATGAGAATGGTTAGGTTTCCTTGCAAAATTGTGATTACAGGGCATCTCTATCTTCAGATATTAAAATGCACGTGAAAATTCATTCGAAGCAAAGGATTTTCTACTGCAATTACTGCGAATTCAAGGATATGAGATCAGAAGAATTTAAGGAACACCTCAATAAACAACACAATATGCATTGTTATCAATGTGAAATTGAGGAAAACTGTGTAATACATATTAGATTGGAGTATACGAATGGAAATTTGCATGTTTGTGGAATATGCGGATATAAAGCAAGCCGAAAGAGTCAGCTAGGAGTACATTTGAAAGATATTCATCTCGACGAAACAAACTTCAAATATCGAATTTGTGATTATTCTGCCAGTACAAAGACCATCCTAAAGAATCATATCAAGGCAGTCCATCTGAAAGAAAGAAACTTCAAATGTCAAATTTGTGATTATTCTACCAGCAGAAAGTCAAACCTAAAGATTCACATTAAGGCAGTCCATCTGAAAGAAAGAAACTTCAAATGTCAAATTTGTGATTATTCTACCAGCACTAAGACCAAGCTAAAGATTCATATTAAGGCAGTCCATCTGAAAGAAAGAAACTTCAAATGTCAAATTTGTGATTATTCTGCTTGTCAAAAAGGTAACCTTACTACGCATATAAGAACAGTCCATCTGAAAGAAAGAAACTTCAAATGTCAAATTTGTGATTATTCTACCAGCACTAAGACCAAGCTAAAGATTCATATTAAGGCAGTCCATCTGAAAGAAAGAAACTTCAAATGTCAAATTTGTGATTATTCTACCAGCACTAAGACCAAGCTAAAGATTCATATTAAGGCAGTCCATCTGAAAGAAAGAAACTTCAAATGTCAAATTTGTGATTATTCTACCAGCACTAAGACCAAGCTAAAGATTCATATTAAGGCAGTCCATCTGAAAGAAAGAAACTTCAAATGTCAAATTTGTGATTATTCTGCTTGTCAAAAAAGTAACCTTACTACGCATATAAGAACAGTCCATTTGAAAGAAAAAAACGTCAAATGTCAAATTTGTGATTATTCTGCCAGCACACAGGCCATCCTAAAGATTCATATTAAGGCAGTCCATCTGAAAGAAAGAAACTTCAAATGTCAAATTTGTGATTATTCTACCAGCACTAAGACCAAGCTAAAGATTCATATTAAGGCAGTCCATCTGAAAGAAAGAAACTTCAAATGTCAAATTTGTGATTATTCTACCAGCACTAAGACCAAGCTAAAGATTCATATTAAGGCAGTCCATCTGAAAGAAAGAAACTTCAAATGTCAAATTTGTGATTATTCTGCTTGTCAAAAAAGTAACCTTACTACGCATATAAGAACAGTCCATTTGAAAGAAAAAAACGTCAAATGTCAAATTTGTGATTATTCTGCCAGCACAAAGGCCATCCTAAAGATTCATATTAAGGCAGTCCATCTGAAAGAAACAAACTTCAAATGTCAAATTTGTGATTATTCTGCCAGCACAAAGGCCATCCTAAAGATTCATATTAAGGCAGTCCATCTGAAAGAAAGAAACTTCAAATGTCAAATTTGTGATTATTCTGCTTGTCAAAAAGGTAACCTTACTACGCATATAAGAACAGTCCATTTGAAAGAAAAAACGTCAAATGTCAAATTTGTGATTATTCTACCAGCAGAAAGTCCGACCTAAAGATTCATATTGAGGCAGTCCATCTGAAAGAAAGAAACTTCAAATGTCAAATTTGTGATTATTCTGCTTGTCAAAAAGTAACCTTACTACGCATATAAGAACAGTCCATTTGAAAGAAAAAACGTCAAATGTCAAATTTGTGATTATTCTGCCAGCACACAGGCCATCCTAAAGATTCATATTAAGGCAGTCCATCTGAAAGAAAGAAACTTCAAATGTCAAATTTGTGATTATTCTGCCAGCACAAAGGCCATCCTAAAGATTCATATTAAGGCAGTCCATCTGAAAGAAAGAAACTTCAAATGTCAAATTTGTGATTATTCTGCCAGCACTAAGACCAAGCTAAAGATTCATATTAAGGCAGTCCATCTGAAAGAAAAAAACTTCAAATGTCAAATTTGTGATTATTCTGCCAGCACAAAGGCCATCCTAAAGATTCATATTAAGGCAGTCCATCTGAAAGAAAAAAACTTCAAATGTCAAATTTGTGATTATTCTGCCAGCACTAAGACCAAGCTAAAGATTCATATTAAGGCAGTCCATCTGAAAGAAAGAAACTTCAAATGTCAAATTTGTGATTATTCTGCTTGTCAAAAAAGTAACCTTACTACGCATATAAGAACAGTCCATTTGAAAGAAAAAAACGTCAAATGTCAAATTTGTGATTATTCTGCCAGCACACAGGCCATCCTAAAGATTCATATTAAGGCAGTCCATCTGAAAGAAAGAAACTTCAAATGTCAAATTTGTGATTATTCTGCCAGCACAAAGGCCATCCTAAAGATTCATATTAAGGCAGTCCATCTGAAAGAAAGAAACTTCAAATGTCAAATTTGTGATTATTCTGCCAGCACTAAGACCAAGCTAAAGATTCATATTAAGGCAGTCCATCTGAAAGAAACAAACTTCAAATGTCAAATTTGTGATTATTCTGCCAGCACAAAGGCCATCCTAAAGATTCATATTAAGGCAGTCCATCTGAAAGAAAGAAACTTCAAATGTCAAATTTGTGATTATTCTGCCAGCACTAAGACCAAGCTAAAGATTCATATCAAGGCAGTTCATTTGAAAGAAAAAATCTTCAAATATCGAATGTGTCATTATTCTGGTAGTAGTGAGACCAGCCGAAAGAAACATGTGAAAGTAATTCATTCGAAGTAGAACACACCATGTTAATATATGTTCTAAACTAACTGCGTTGGAAATCTACGTGAAAAATGTTGAAGCTACTAAATAGGAGTGCAATCTGTTGGCTTCTAATGTTGAATTACATATTATATGTATTGCCAAGGCAAAAGAGGCATAACGATACATTCTGTAATAACATTTTTCATTCCATATTTAAAAAAATAATGCAAATAAAGTTGTCTTCATAGCTACTCGAATCAATCTTCATTGAGTATTCAATAAATTCTATTCTGTTCATCTCTACTTGAAGCCAATTCAAGTACAACGAAATTTTATCGCGTCTCTGCATATGTGTTTTAAACACTGCTAAATTTCGTTCAACATATATTATCATCAAGACGGTAATGAGAAATCGAAATTAAGTTGACTCGGCTAATCGAGGTACATTAAAAGTTGTAGACTTTCAATTGTTCGTACTGAAAATCGTTAGAAACTAGCTGCTAGATTATTATTTGGTTCTTGTCTTAACTATATTGGTTAATTTTCACATGTTTTCATATTGTTAATACTATCGACATTGAGCGAATTGTGCCAAAAGCTAATCTTTAGTTTGAGTATTTCCGCTGCCTTGTGCTTGATAATATGTCTCAAATTATTCACGGTACCTATCGTTCAACCTTTAACTACTCGCGCCGGTGTAAAATATACGAGGTCTGTCAATTTAATTCCTGGGAAGTGGCTACACTACGGCTCTCGTTATGCTACGTTCGCGTTGGTGTCATTCGAAAGAGGATTCATTTCTGCGTCAGTCTGTGCAAGTTTCGTCTCGATCGGTTGTTCAGTTCGTGTTTTACAGTACTTTGATCATCGGCGTGTTTGGACTCCTTGTCGCGAAAATGTGTGATAAAAAACTGAGCAAAGAGTAGTGGTCAAATTTTGGTCAAACGTGGTGTAAGTTCCGCGGAAATTACGAAACAGTTAACCGACGCGTACAAGGATGATTGCCTGAAAAAAACAGCTGTCTACGAGTGGGCTAAGCGGTTCAGGGAAGGCAGGGAGTTGGTAGAGGACGATCCACGATATTAATGGACTTGTACACCACGAATACGTTCCAGCAGGTCAGACAGTCAATGGGAAGTTCTACATTGAAGTTTTGAAACGTCTGAAGGCCCGTGTTTCGTGCACGGCCGGAATTGGCCGATCGTGGATGGGTGCTGCCTCACGACAACGCTCCAGCCCACTCCTTATACGCAGTTCGCGATTTTTTAACCAACCTACACCCCGAACCTGGCCCCCTGCGACTTTCTTCTCTTTCCCCAATTGAAGTCCTACCTCAAGGGCAATCGATACGACGGCGTAGAGGAGGTGCAAAGTGTCACGACACGGGTGCTGAGGGACCTATCTTCGGGGGCTTCAGGGGAGCATACATTAATTTTACCCCGATGCCGACCAATCACGTAGATGCACTGTGTTCCATAAAGTTTAGCCTCACGTGAGGAAAGATTTATCAAAAATATGATTGAGGTTCCAGATTTTGCCGCAATACGCTATAGCGCCATGCAGGAGAGGATTCCGAAAACGTTTTTCCGGTTTTGCCTTTCTATCTTATAGGCTGCTTTTGTTTTCAATTTAATAGCATTTATTTTTAAATAGACATTTATACATTCATTCTAATGAAGAAATGGAGAACAATTCCTCTTGGATTATACTGAATTTTTCAGGGCTCCCTATTTCCTGCATAAGCATGAATCTGTTGATGAAAACTACAGGTTCAAGTAAAAAAACAGTGTAAATACGGAGTGCCATATCAGTTTCTATAGTGATGATAAATATTTGTAGGGATGTTAATAAAAATAAACCAGCAATAAGTTACCTAAATCCTAAAAATTTTTTGAAACAAGTAAACACAAAATATTTGATTGATGAATAAAATCTAATACTTGTAGCATCAATAAATTCTTATTTCTTATCTGATTTTTAATGTCTGCCATAAAACATTTTCGAGTGTTTCCTTTAAGAATAGGCATTTGAGGTCTATTCATCAAGAAGATGTGAAAGGAAACCTAGGAATACTGTGAGCATCCGGTGTCCTGTTTTTACATATAATAATGTGATAAATAAGGAATCCTTACGGGTGTGATCTTAGCCACAGCCACAAAACCGATAAAGGTCGCATACACGATCCGACTTATATATGTCAGGATGGGAATATATAACAAATCGATTAGAAATGTTACTTGAATTAGGGTTAGTTACTGTGAAACTAATGTGGAATATGTTTTCAATATACCAAAAAGCTTATCGAATGAATTAAAGTGAGGAAACTTGGGAGTTCGTCTATCTCGAGATACAAGGGGCGAATGTTGAAAATCGATATATTCGAAATTTTCACTGAATTGTCAAAGATATAACGAGCTAAAAATAGAAATAGAAATAAATTTATTAATCCTTTAGGACACATATGTGTATAGGACAAGTCATAATATTAATACCAAGCAATAGGAAAAAAAATCAAACTAACAACTATGCTATAATATAACTGAAGAACTCATCCCTGCTATAAAATCACTGTTCAATTAGAATCTTCCTCACTTCCCTGTTAAACTTAAAATATTTCAAATCCTTCAGTCTCCCAGGAAGATGATTGTATAGTTTGATGCCACTATATATTGGCGATTTCTCAAATTTAGATGTTTTATGAGATGGCACAGAAAGAGTATCTTTGTGCCTAGTATCATATTCATGATACTGAGAGCACTTTTGAGGGACTGAAGGTTTCTATGTATATACAACAAACAATTTAAAATATAAATGCTAGGAAAACTTAAGATATTATTTACTTTAAACACCGGTCTACAGGACTCCTGTGGTTTCAAACAAAATATCAAACGTATTATCCTCTTTTGAGCAATGAAAACTGAATGACCCGCGGACGATGCACCCCACAGGATGGTATTATAATTCATGTGACAGTATGCTAGGGAGTAATAAACGCTCATCAATGCATCTAATGGTAGATTTTCCCTCAAGCGTTTCAGAGCAAAAAAAGCACTGTTTAGCTTCTTGACCACAAAATCGATATGATCCCGCCAAACTAAATTACCGTCCACGAACAAACCAAGAAATCTCACACAGTCAGACGACTGCAACCTTCCAGTTGGAAGATCCAGAGCCAACCGATCCGAGGCATTTTTGGCCCGGAAATGGACAAGATCTGTTTTACGCATATTCAGAATTAAGGAGTTTTTTTGGCACCAATCAGTGAAATACTCGACAAGCAATTCACATCTGATCCTGAGCTCATCCAGAGTTCTCGCTGTAATTAAAAAATAATAATACTATTATCATCGCAAAGATATCTGTGAAATAAGATCTTATGGAATCTGGCAGATCATTCACGAATAAAATGAACAATAACGGCCCCAAAACAGATCCCTGGGGCACACCCATCTCTAGCGGATATTCTCTTGAATCTTCTTGATTGACATGAACAAATAATTTTCTATCTGTGAGATAGCTTTGGATCCATTGCAAAAAGACTCCCCTAAAACCAACATTGTATAATTTTTCTAAAATAAAACCGAAATTTAGGCAGTCAAATGCTCGAGACTCATCGAAGAACAAACCAGCAACACAAATACCTCGAATTATATTTTCATTAGTGACATAACCTTGAAGACGAAGTAAGAAAAAATGGACATCCGTCAGTGACGTGCTACAGGGGTCACAAGTAGTGATATGAATATTCAAAAATTTTCAATGAAATCCGTTTTGTCAGGCAGAAAACGCAATTGGATTATGTTTCTATCATTGAAGCAAGCTCACAGACGAAATAAGAGAAAATGGACATCCGTCAGTGACGTGCTACAGGGGTAATCCAATTGAACTAGATGCCTCTCTTGCTCACCCGGTCTTGAAGGGATTAACGAACTACGGAGCTGCTTTTCCGAACTAGGTCGCTCACAAACTACACAAGCCAACTATCGGCATTAGGTTACAATCTCTGTCCAAATGAATGAATGTTAGATGGTTGCATTCCTTGGTCAATTTAATGGAGGACTTCTAATGGCTGACGAGAAATTTTGAATTCTTGTAGAATTACTATTTGGTTAATGATACAACAAGAGCAGATATCAGACAAACCATAAAAAGAGTTATTCCTAAGGTGGAAAGTTCATCAGAAAAACTTAGAAGAATTGGGAATAAATAAGACAACAACCGCACAACCGCCTTCAAGACACAAGATACAACCAGGAATAATCTAATAAAAGTTATACCTGATAAAAAAAATCAAATAACGAAGATACCATACGAATGATCTTATATCGCAAAAACCGAATGCTCTTGAAAGTAAGAATAAAAGAACATCAGAAGCTTTCTCAAGTGCTTGACACTGATAGATCCAAGCTTATATCATGCTGTTAAGGAATCATCTTATAAAATGGAAAGATACATTTATTATATCCAAAACCTTCAAGAAGGCAGCCCTTATGAATATCGCTTTCAATCTCATAAGTACACCATCAATTGAGTTGCCGGAAGTCTTCGAACCACAGATGAGCACAAATTCGATATAGTCTTCAGATCAATTTGACACTTGGTGAACATTGAAAATTTTTCAAATTCAAAGTTTTTGCCCTGATAACGACAGAAGATGTCTGTAGATGCGTTGGTAGCAAGAACAATGAGAGGTGATTGCCTAAATAATAATTCGACATGTTCCATCATCAAACATTTCTCGTTAACAATACTTACATTCTTTCCAAATATAATAAGATTAGCAAACAGGTAAATCCTTTCTTGATCAGCCAGGGTTAATACGAAACGATATAATAATAATAATAATATCTATTTATTACCAGAATCATCATCATACAGTACAACAATGAAATGGAAACAAGTCACATACAACGAATAAAGAAACAAAATTTCGCCCTCATTGTGTCTTACAAAATCTTTAAATTCACTGAAAGAATATGGTTCACAATTCAATACAAATGCAAATAATGCCCTTTGAAATAAATTATACATCGAATATCTTTTAAATCTCTATAATCTAGTCTCTCAGAATAAACTATACCTTCTTCATTCTTATGTAAATTGCACAACCACCATGTCGACCTCTTTCCTGGTGACCCTGCAGTACACGTTCTAAATTCAGGAAAGATGTTCCAATAGCCTGTATGTTATCTATCCTTCTTTTCGTTCCTGTGGTTTCCGGAAAAAAATTCTGAAATTAAATTCTCTGAGAATAACGCCAGTTGGCCAAATATCAGGCCTGGCCTATTTAGATTTTCAAAAGTATCATCATCTGGTACACCAACGCGGAAAGCAGAATTTTCACCTTTTGTAGGTAGTTTCTTAACCTCGACCTCTGTATTAACCTGTAAATCCTTAATATATTCTCTTATGTCCGCCTCATCGATATTCGGTCCTGCAATTCGCCCCACATATATCCATTTCTTACGTATAGCTCCTTTGACTGTTGTTTTTTTATATTATAAGTGTTCCAGTGCACGTTACCATTTTCCTCGTTGTGTTCTTGATATTAACGGATGTGTATTGTTTCTCAACAGGTAAACTGTTTAGGTTTAGGTCGATCTTTACTCTTCTTGTCCACTACCGTGGTCCAAGCTGGCTCATTTTTCGATTCATTTGTACTGTTGTTGATTGGGTTCTTGTTTGTGTTTACATACGTTGACGCAGATACAGAAATTAATGGCGATGTGACATAGCATACATTAATTTTACCCCGATGCCGAAGATCTCGACCAATCAGGAAACGAAGCGCGCTTGTTGTCAATGACAAAGAGGACTATAGGCCCTCTTTTCATATTTTCCAAGGTTCGTTTTGACAATCAGCCATTTAATTCGAATTTATACTTTTGCTAGAAGTAATTATTGGATATTTTTTGTTAGCGTTAGCAACGTGTTGATAGTTGAAAATTGCAGTAAGAGTAATTTTTATTATCTTTCATCATGGACGGAGAAAAGTAAGTATTGTATTTATCTATTATTTTTTAGAAAATGCACTAAACCAATTTATTTGGAAACTTTAATTTTCAGGGATAAACTGAGTTCTCAAATTTGTTCAAAACAATTATCTTCTGCTTCGACGAAATGTCGTCATATGCGGAATATTCATCATCAAGATCTTATTCCAAAGCAATTAAAGCATTTAAAATGCCCAATATGCCCAGAAGAAAAGAAAATTGCTCTTGAGTCCCATAAGGCTTTGGATATTCATTTAGAGCAAATTCATTCCATTAACATCATAACATCACAGTTGACTTTTAAAAACGAAGAAGAATTTGAGGCTTGGCGAGCATTGGAGAATAGAAGTGTCGATTACATAAAACGAAGATATCGGAAAAGCAGTGATGGATTAGTAATTTATTTTGAATGTATAATTCAGTGAGGGAACCCAATTTGGGTTTAACATGTCCATTAGATCTGCTGGAGCTCCTTAAATAAATTAAGCTTTCAGTGCATATAAAACAGTCAAACAATCAAGTTTTTACCTGAAATAAAATGCTTTGAGCATACTAATGAGTATTTGAGCTTTGTGAGTGTCAGATCACTTCGATGTATAGCATTTATCCAACGATCTCGTCTTAAAACCGACTGTTTGTTCATTTCAATCTTATGCCTAAAGCAGGAATTCGGAAAAATCTAACACTGTCACGGGTCCCTACACTTCCACAGCCAACAATACAACAAAAATTAGGCATTTTGGATAAAAAACAATAATGTATTTCACTAATTTTTACAAATAACACAACTATTTACTTGTAAACAAAGGCTTTGTTTTTCCTACAGCGGCCATTAAACAGCTGAACGTGACAGCAGGTTGGAAAGCCCTATTATTATTTCACACAATTAGTTCCATCTACTGCTCATGCAGTCGCCACCATCAATCTTCCAAACGAATCAAAGGAGTTGGCGGTCTATTCCTTCTTCCTTCCTAGTTTATGTTATAACCATAGACTACAGAATTGACAGGACGCAGCATATTGAGCTTTTTCTTTGTTCATCCATTGTTTATAGATTAGGTAATATATACACAATGGTTCAACCTATATAGCGAATGCAAACCTAAAATAATGGAATATATTCATACTATTTTCTTTGCTTTCCGCTAGATGTCACCACACAGTATTTATGTCAAATTAACCAGCCATATATCAGCTCCACAGTTTAGAATTGAATATATCAAGTGGAAAAGAGTAATCTAATAAATTTTTCAATTCTGTTCCACAAGAAAAGTTGTTCATAGTCAACAAAAATGCATGAAATATCCTGCAAGTTTCGAGATGAATAATTCTATCATTCAAAATGTCAAATTCAAATTATGCGAAGTGCATAGGTACACCAGTATTTCAGACATCTTATGCCAACCTAAGATTTCTAAAATACTGGTTCACTTCGTATAATTTGATCGGAAGGTCATTCCAAATCTTGGGACCTGAGGATTGCTTCCTATGACGTTCACGGAATGGCGCAATCATGTAAATAATTCATTAATATTTACAAATCTTTGATTCCATTCATTTCAACGGCGTCAAGAAATGACTGACATTGTGCATAATTCGAAGCTAGTAGAATATTTCATGCAATTTTTTTCAATATGAAAATTTTTTCTTAAGGAACTGAATAGGAAAATTCGCTGCATTGCTGTATTTACTCTGATATTTTCATTTATAAATGCGAAATTGATAAGAGGCTTGTCAATTTGACGTAAATACGTCGTATTTTCAGACGAACAATTAAGCAGTTTTTCTATAAATTTGAGGGTAATAATGGGCACTGGGAGATGGGAAATTTCATGTGGTTTTATTTTGAACGCCTAGAGTCGACACGGAACGTGAATGTCATTATCTCGATCTACTGTGATTGCTCGCCTTAAGTAGATAAATGAAAAAAATAATTATATCTTTTGACATTTGAGAATCTGTAAGATATCAATAATATCCGAAATTCACGAGTTTTGTTTGAATTTTAGACGTATATTTAAGGAGGTATAAGTATAAAAATTTTTTTTTTTGGAAACTATTTAAGAATTTTCTAACATTTGGTTTCTCCAAATTCTGCAAGCCTATTTATTTCCACCTAATTAAAAGATCTTCAAAGTTACATTTTGATCAGGTTGATATTTTATTAGTTATGGGGGTAACCAAATTTCAGATGCTCATAACTCCTGAACCATTGGACTGATTTGGCCGAATAACAGACTTGACCGAAATATTTGGACAATTAACATATTCTGAAAATATGGAAACTCTACCAAATATCTTTCGGAAGATCGAGAGTAAACGACGCGATGGATGGACAAACTTAGTTTGACCCTGTATTCTATATCAGGAAGTCAAACCCAATCGATTGACACCAATTCTGCTCGAAATACGACAATTACAGACACTAGGGCAAAACGATATCACACTGTTCTACTAGAACTACACGTCATTCCGTCTCGAATGAAATCACATACGTCATTTCAGTGGATCAAAAATTGTTGTACATCGAAAAGTTAAAAAGTAGAACGCTTTTGCCGACTAGTTCATCTAGCAGAATTTATGGATATCCCATGTATATACACTAAAGTTAAAAAAAAACGGCAACACCGCATCACCATTAAAAGAATTATGAAATAGATTTAAAAATCCGTAAGGGCAATAAATAACCCTTACGACATCAAATGAAGCCGACAAAGAGACCGCGCGGTACATCAAAAGACTAGCAGTCTGCAGAGTCGCACGTGCTAACAAGGAATCAACCAATAGGAACGTACCCAATCCTACCACATTTCGAATTCAAATTCAGTTTCTGCGTTCATCAGCGCATCGGATCTGTTATACTGGATTTAATTTCATTGTGGATTACTGTAGATTCCGCTGTTTCATAGGTTTAGATCTGTTTGAAGAAAGTGTTAATTTAAGAGGTTTTTCGCGAACAATTTACGAGTTATGAAATTTTTCAAAATTGTATTTCGATAATCGTTCTGCTAGTGTAAGATTCTAGTGAATTTTGGTGTTTGTGTTTTGAATTTGACAAAATGCCTGCTTTACACAACAAGGTAAGTTTTTTATTTGTATCCCTATTGTTTGAACGATAAAAATTAAATATAAAATCAGCGAACACGCAATCAATATTTTCTTTTAGACGTTTTTATTTAGAATCTCAGATATCATTGTTATTTTCATCTCCAAAATCACAACTGAAAAGTTAGGTATGTATTTTTATTATTACACCTTCAAGTTTTTATAAAGAATCAAAACCGAAAACCAGTCATGGTTGTTCGTTTTTTTGCTTAATACCATTAGTTCAAAGGAATCTGATATCAAAATTTGCCATTGATAAATTAAACATTTCATGAACCTCGCAATCGTGAACAATTTGTGTTTTACTAGTATAATTTCCAATTTCTTGTAGCTTGATATGGAATCTTGCTAGAGATTCAAAGAACATTCGATTATATATTTTGTTATCAATGATTTTTTTTGTGTTTATGCATAACGTCAATAACATCTGCTTTAAACATGATTGCATAAATATTTAGGTAAACTTTTTATAAATTTCTTGAGAATTTTGATTCTTAAAATGTTGTTAGGCGACAAGTGAACATTTAGGCAAAGTTTACAAAAAATATCCTTAAACAATGATAAAGGTATTCAGAAAAATATCGAGCTCAAATTCAATTCGGTACCCGTCTCCATGACAACTTTCGAACGAATTCAGCTAAAGATTTAAAATTCATGAAATAATTTAAGAGGCTGAATATCCCTACTGAAATTTATAAAGGCATAGACCTACTGGGAGTTGGTTTCCTCTCCTAGAATATCCACCGTATCAAGTTATAACTTGGAAAATAATATGGAAAAAAACCCTTAAATATTCGGAAAAGCGATATGTCAAAAAAAAATTTCAATTCTCCATGTTTTGGCAGATACACGTATACGAATACATCGACCGGACTCATTAATTTATTTTCAGGTGGTGGAGAATAAATCGAAATAGTTTTTACGGTGAGATAATGTATCTTATCAAAATTTAGATTTGCATTGATTTGAGGTAAGGCTCTTTTGAGGGCTTTTCCCTTAGTCTGAAAGAGTGTGATACTAATACAACCGGCATGATGAATGAACAAACCTTCATCTGAAATTGAAAATATCTACTTACAGTTTTCCTTATTATCAATGGTTGATATGCCGACTTCTGATTGGTTTTCAGGTAAAGAGAATTTGAGCATCGAACAAAGCTCAAAGAAAACTGTGAGTAGTTATTATGAATTAAAGAGATGGGTCAATATACGGTATGTATTTGATTTTTTTATGTCCGCAAAGTAAACGTGACCGGTATTTTAGTAACCATTGATTTGATTTTGTAGTTATAAAGGGCAGGTGATTTTTCAATTTTTTCAGATTTTTGGATTCTAGGAGAAATTTTATTATCAATGGCATAGTTGTCATAGTGGTGACAAACTGAGTCAAGGAAATGAAAGGACTTAAATCATTATCTACAAAATAAGTGAATTAAACATAAATTTCTTTTTATATAATCTGTGAAATATTATATTTTATTTATATACAGGGTGCTCGGCACATGGACCTTCAAATTTTTTTGGGGCGTTGGTAGGGTCATTTGCTACCTTTTCAGTTTTGGAACCTGGGTCCTTAGTATTACGGTTACGGAGGTTTTTTTTAGGTTTTTCTAAATTACCCAAAATGCACCCTTCGAAGCCCCATAACTTTTTGTGTGCTTTTACATGCATTTTTTGATTGTATTAAGTCTACATGAGTGTGTGTTTACAAAAAAACGTATTTATTGTTACAGATATTGAATTTTACAAAAAAGTTACAGCTATTACAAACTTAGTTTTATATTAAAATGTTCTTTGGTTTATAACGTTGCTAACCATATGCTATTTACGTAAGTCAATAAAAAAATAATACTGCAAATAAGGTTTTAGTCAGAAGAGTGAAGAAAGTCGCACCTAAATAAAAGTACGGATTTCGACACAACACAGCGAGCAAAGAAATTTACCTGGCCGTTTTAGACGCGTGTGAATTATTATTACTATTTTTGTCCTTAGATTGGATTGGGTTAGTCGCCGCTGACTTGACCCTACCGTCATTCGAGATTTAACTGTCTCTGCTGTTGGAAGTATCTGTGCCGCGTTGTTCAGTTTTTTAAATTTGTATTTTTTGTTTTGTTACTTTTATCGACTTTCTGCTACTGTTGTTTTAATTTTGGTTGTTGATATGCTTAATTTCACCAACGCTGAGTATGCTGATATGGTGATGGCATAATGGTAGTAATAATGATTCACACGCGTCTAAAACGGGCAGGTAAAATTTCCTTGCTCGCTGTGTTGTGTCGAAATCCGTACTTTTATTTAGGTGCGACTTTCTTCACTCTTCTGACTAAAACCTTATTTGCAGTATTATTTTTTTATTGACTTACGTAAACAGCATATGGTTAGCAACGTTATAAACCAAAGAACATTTTAAAATAAAACTAAGTTTGTAATAGCTGTTACTTTTTTTAAAATTTCAATAGGAGAGGAGATGTTTTCATACTTTCATAATTTTTTTAATAAAAGGCCCACGTGTTAATTTTGTGGTGTTATCTGTAACAATAAATACGTTTTTAAACAAACACTTATGTAGACTTAATACAATAAAAAAATGCATGTAAAAGCACACGCAAAAAAAGTTATGGGGCTTCGAAGGGTACATTTTGGGTAATTTAGAAAAACCTAATAAAAAATCATACCTCCGTAACCGTAATACTAAGGACCCAGGTTCCAAGACTGAAAAGGTAGCGAATGACCCTACCAACGCCCCAAAAAATTTGACGGTCCATGTGCCGAACACCCTGTATTTTAAATCAACAGATTGGAGTAAGTATTAGTGGAATAAAATAACATTTTTTTCTGATCGAACCAATATTGAGCTATATCACCTTAGTTACCGTGTGTCATAACACACTCATATTTCCCAAGGAAATATGAAACGTCAAATAATATTTCTTTCAAAACGTCGAATCATATTTTATTTCTTTATCTAGTAACAAAATGGAAACTGCAATTTCCACTAAAATTATTTCCACCAGATACAAAGGAAGAAGAAATATCTTGTTCATAATTGTTCGTCGACGAGACTACAGTTTTCTTGAGAACATTCCGTGCAGCAGCAGTCTCGGACGACTCTCCCAAAACGGTCTTCAAAGATTGTGATGCTGCAGATGACTCTCACCCACACCTGCTGTCATCTTCGCTACCTTATTTTTGTGCAGCATACTGTCAGCCAGATAGCCTTCTGTAACAGACGAACCATGTCTCTTCAATGTTGTCATTGAGGCTGCCGTATCGGCAACCAATGTCGCGGATGTTCGTCTTCCATAATGGCCTGTATACGTTTTCGGATTATCTAAACCCAACCATTCAGCAGTATTTTTGCCGACAGGTTGAAAAGTACACATCTTCTTTCTATAAGCTACGAAGAACCTAAGAACACCTTGCGGACGCAACGCCGAATACTCCTCACCAAACGAGCAGTATCCAGATCTTCTTCATCAATTGCAGTGAATATTCTGTTTATATCATTCTTAGTCTTTAAGACTTTCATTATGATTACCGACCCACGATCTTCGATATCTGAACATAGCATATTCACCAACTCTTGTGTTCTGCAGGCGCCAAATATTTCCATTATTAAAACAACCTTCACTTGCACCAACCACACTTAGCGTTAAGCGTCCTTAAAATGAATCCTTAACTCAAATTGCGTTGCACCAACTGTTAAGCGGCACTTAAATCGCTTAAGCGAGCCTTAAATTTAAGTGCTCATTTACGGCCACTTAACTATTTAAGGGCGGATTCTACCCATAGATCAAAGGTAAATGTATATTTATTTTGGTATTTATCTATGATTCTAACCTAAAATAATTTGATTTGTTTGGTTTTCCACCAGACTAAAGTCTATTTCTATAGTCTAAGGTTTTCCAAATATTTGTCTATATACTTCGAACAACGCTATTTATTTGTATAATGAACTTCATTAATGAATTTAATGCATTTTATGACGACTTGGATATAGTAGAAATTGTTTAAAGAGAATCTCCTAGGCGTATATACGTATAAATTCTTTAATTAAAACCATATCGGGCTTGTTTATTTATATATTAATTTATAAACAAATATTTCTGCCATAGAATAGACGAAATATTTAAAACTTCTTTAACCACAGAATATCAAATATTGCGTGTAGCCAATGAAATTGCTTTATTGATCTAGGGAGAAATGAAATACTGAAATGTCACTAGATTGAGAAAGTTAAGCGTCGCTTAGTTAAGTTTCTGTTAAGTGACAGTCGTGCAACTGGAGATGAATTTAAGCGACCCTTAATTTCAAGCGACATTTTAAGGGGCGTTGGTGTAAACGGGCCCTAGAGTTTTCAAATTTTCAGAATATGTTAATTGTCTAAATTTCTCGGTCAAGTTCGGTATTGGGTCTAGTCCATTGAATAGTTTAGCAGTGATGAGAATCTAAAATTTGGTTTCCTCAATAACTTCCTGAATAAACATTCATGCGATCAATTTTGTAACCTGTAAGGTATTTGATTGCGGTTTAAACGAAGAGGTTTGCATTATTTCGTGGAAATCGTCATGCTACAGTTTTCAAAACATTTTCAAGACTTTTTTTTATCTCATTTGATTTTCATCAGATATTTATAAAATGATGAATGTATATCTTGTATAATCTCATCTCTCATCGTCGTAGCGTTGTATAAATAGGGATTTTTAATTTATTTGAGGTCGGAGCAGAAGTGCATAAAATAAACTAAATAAAGAATATATTTTGTACTTCTATATATTGAAGTGTAAGAATGATTGACATTTCTTTAGGACTTTGAGAACTTATTCTATTTTATGTTGTAGTGCTTTATGATTAGGACATAAATAATCCTAAAATGCCGGAATATCTGGTTTGGGTATTGATAAAAATATATGGAGTCACATTAAATGATATATCTTAATCCTGTGTGAAGATAGCTAGGAAAAAAAATTATTTTTCACTGGGTCAATTTTAACTCTTTGATTGCGTAATATCTCAACTTGACGCTTTTTTATAGTCTCGGCTATCTTACTCGGCTGTTTTCACATCAGTCCTTTTTTCAACGTTATTCAAACGATTTTCAAGTTTCGAATCGATAGAATTGATAATCTGGAAGTTATAGAGGAAACTGAATTTCAGATGCTCATAACTCCTGAAACATTGGGCAGATTTGGCCCAATAAGGAATTTGACTGAGATATGCGAACACTTATCCTATTCTAAAAATAAGTTTAGCTCATCTCTTCAGGAAGATAAAGAGTATACGATTGTCCGGACAAACTCAAGTTTAACCCTGTATTTTTAATCAGGAAAATCGAATCCAATCGATTCGGCTCGATATTCCAAACTTCTGACATTTGGGCAAAACGATAGGACGCTACTAGAACTTGTCTTGACTGGTAAATGTTACTTACCCCCTTAATAATAAATAAATAATTTTCAAATTATAATTTCACCTAATTTTATATCTTTCCATGAAGGTATGATGACGAAATATTCCAATTCCGCTTGAATATCGAACATTAAAAAATTTTCACAATTTTTTTAACCATGATAATTTAATAAGAACGAATTGGTTTCTTCATGTTTACGGTGAGTGAGTTGGGTGATTAACGAGTTATATCGTTGCTTGTTCTGATTTTCACCTTTGCAAGAATGGCAAACGCAGATCGGTGTTTGATTAAGAAATATTTTATTGGAATGCAGCTATTTTTGTTACTTTTCATTTCCTCATTATTCTGATGAAGTCAAGAAATTGCCCCCATTTTGTAGGAAGGTCCGTTAACATTTTGGACAACCGTTGAATTCTTCGATTATTTCAATTCATTCCTTCGCATCCACTTGAAAAAAATCAATTTTAAATTTCATCCGATTCCTTGTTCAAGTAAAACAGCTTGCTGTCATAGACTACCTATAGATAGTCAATTCTAGCATGAATTTTGGTCCCGATTTCGAGAGCTCAACTTACAGCGCCATCTTTAGTTATTCCCTACTTTATTACAGATTCCGTTCGCACAAAGTTCCGTCTTGTGGCGCCCTCTAGGCATTTTATGTAGAATGATCCCATAATTTTATCGGATTGAACTTTTGGCTGACAATATTTAGTTAGCAAACAATAAAGCATATGGATCAGGGGTTAGTGACGGGGTGTCATACAATTCGTCGTATGGCATAAAAGCCTAGGAAAAACCCCAGTAAAAAAAAACCCTGGCTCTAAGTGCGAAAATACAAAAATAAGCTGAAATATATTTTAGGACTCTTTCTTCAAGAGTGGTCTTCTATTGATGGAGGCAGAGACTTCTTCAAGTTGCTCACATTGAATCTGGAAATAAAAAGACAAAAGCAGAAAAAGAACTGAATAACGAAAATACCTATCATATTCGTTTGAAATTTATAACCCATTCCAAGAAAGAGTCGGAAACATCATGAATAGCCCTAAAACCATCTTGAAGTTTATATATAGGACAACTATTGATGAGATGAGATATTGTTTCTCACATATCCGTTGAAGTATTCTAGGAATCTTCTAATAAACGATTTTTATGAAACCAACTATTAGTGGAATACCCAAAACTATAATCAATGACCATGAGCAGTTCACTTATATATAAATACCTTGTTGCCTCAAAGTTTCTTCAGGAGTTCTAGATGGTAGAAAAAATATGTCATCATTTTAGGGCGGATACATAATCTGAAAGATTAATGAAATTACAAAAATGGTAATCATAGGGAGTAGAATGAATTACTTGGCAAATGAAGTGTTGGTAGAGCAAATCATTTTAGCTTTCTATGGGTCTATACAATCCATATAAAAATGCTTTATGCAAATAACGCTTTTGGATGAATGAAGACATCGATTTCAATATCTTGTTGGGATAGCCATTACTTATGAGTCTTTTTGTGATGTTTTTATTTCCTCATTTTTATCTTGTTTCTTAAAGCATATATCTGTTGCTCTATCATACAAACAAACATTTCTTCCTTCCCATTCTAGTGTTTAGTCCATGCTAGGAAAAAATGTAGATTTGGACCAGTGTTGGTTTGTTTTATACACACTGGATCATTGGATTCCATTCTGTTTCTTGATTGTTAAGACGTCGAAGGAATTCATCCATAAATGATAGGCTCATACATTTATATACAAATTTTAATCAAAATCTGACGAATATCTCCTGAGATATCAGTATTTAATAAATATGTTCGGGAATTCTTCAAAATTTGCTAGCCTTAAATTTTTCACTTAATTTGACAGACTTCTTCAAACGATATTCGAAGGATTTTCGAGTTGCAAATTAATCGGTTAGTTATTGTTTCAGTTATTGGAGAAACCATATGTCAGATAATAATGAACTTAATTGTTGAATAGAATTATTTACCCAGTACATTTAATAGTTTGTAATATTATTTGATTTTAGGTTTATTTTACTATAATAAAATGTATTCTGGCAACGTTTCAGGCAGTGCCCTTTTTCTAGCCTGTAAAAATATAATTGTTATATATTGTATGTGATATTTTTACAGGCTAGAAAAAGGGCACTGCCTGAAATGTTGCCAGAATACATTTTATTATAGTAGAAATAAACCCTAAAATCAAATAATATTACCAAACTAATGAGCTTAATGACACTCGAATCTATTTTGCAAATGGAAGATTCATATTACATATACGGGCAGCATTTTGGGGCAACAACAAGCTCGTAGTTCAACTGAAAACATTTAGAAAGCACTGACGTGAGATCAGATTGCTTTGGAGCTGTTGTTGAGCTACTTATGAGTAAATATTCAAACCATAACAAATCTATAAGCAATCTGATCAGGTGAACAATAGTCTTATCCCGTACTATGGGACAATGTGTTGCAAATAATGAACGCCTAATGAATGAACAAACCTATATCTCAAATTAAAAATTTATTCATAATTTTCCCAAAGTTTTGTTCGAAGCTATAATTCCCTTTTTCTAAAAACTGACGTCAGTGCTTTTCAACGTATTTTCAACGTATATTATTTCAGCCATCGAGATTGAATTCTCTGTCTATGATTTCCCGTTATGAAAAATTTTGATTAATATTACGCTAACTGACACTGATTAATGAGCCCGGCATTTGTCAATCGAATATCGATCTGTGACGGCCATCGTTCAAAGAAAATCATCGGGATGTATCATTTCTCTTTTCTCTTGTGCAAATGAAAAAAATGATCATATCTTTAGATGGAGAGGAGCTACGTCAATGAAATTTGAGTATAAGTAAAATATCGATCACCTCAATATATTAACGAATTTTTATTGAAATCCGATAAATATCTTATGAGATATTGCGGATTGAAAATTTTTTTTTGGGAATTATTTGAAAATTTTCTAGCGTGACGATTTCTGCGAAAATTTGCGAGCCGTATTGTTGCACCCTCCCTCAACAGTATTTCAAGTATCAACTTGATCGTATGGATATTCTATTAGTTATTAAGGAAACAAATTTTCAGATGCTCATAACTACTAAACCATCCGACGGATTCGGCCCAATAACGAACTTGACCGAGATATTTGGACAGTTAACCTATTTTGAAAATATGAAAACTCTAGCTCAGCTCTTTTGGATGCTAGAGAGGATACGGCCGGCCGGACGGACGGCCGGACAGACTCAACTTTTGCCACGGATTCTTCATCGGGGAGTCGAACCCAATCGATTGAGACCATTTTCGGCTCAAAATCATAGACATTCGGGCAAAATGATAGGCACTCTGTTCGGGTGAACAAGAGCGCCAAAAAGCGCGCAAAAATAGGTTCATTGGTTGATTTCACATAAATATCACATTTCACATCCCTATTACTGGGTTATTTTTCCCTAACTACATTTAGAGTAGTTCAAGATAAGAGAATTGTTGTTACCTCTCCTCAATATTAGATGTGATGGTAGTATATCAATATTCACACGAAACAAAGAATAAATCAGCAATAATTTTATCCTGTATTTTATTCTTACCGATCGAAACTCCTAAAAGTGTTCAGTATCTGAAATGGTGTACTGACGTCAGGACCCTTAAAAGAGTTCATTTAAAACATGTCTAAAATTTTTGCTCCTTCGATTCAATTGACGAGCCGCCGCTGTTCCAATGTGCTCTACTGGTTCGCGGTTTTACTCTGTTAAATCTTGGATTTTATCGTTGGATCTAGTTAGCTGTATCTGACCGCGAAATAATTAAGAGAACGTCGGTTCTTGTGGTTTTATTGGTCTCTTATTTAACCATCTGAAAGTAAACAAATAAGCAGAGTGTATCGGTGATTTTGGACACGAGGGGTCGTTTTCATGGAAATTTTGTATGTAAATTATGTTCGTTCATTATGCACTGACAACCGCAGTTTCACCAGCTATCTTATTTATTATACAATGTTTCAAAAGAAAGTGATTACTGGGTTGACGAAAAAATGTTACAAAGCATCGAAGGGAAGTGTTTGTGCTTGTTTGGCAATAAATGTTATCCCGATGAAAAACCTGGATCATGGAAACCGTTCAAATAGGTTTCGCAACAATAGAAAAAATTGAAAATGCACTGACGTCAGCTTTCATCATCCTCATCAGTTCTAATTTGGAGGTATGCGCGTTATAATCACGGATCAAAACCATTTTCTCGGAAGAAAAGTATTTGGCGACAAAATCATGAAACAGGTCAATTTTTGTAGCATTCCGAGCCATTCCAGCCAATCCTCTAAATTTTTTCAAAAGAGAAAGTGGACCATGTGGTACTTTTTGGCTAGGTCTCTGTAATTTCTTCACAGAACTTCTTCAAAAAACTTGGTTTTCAGTATGTCATGGCTCAACGATACCTACCTGATGAAATTTGTAACCGAATAAAAATCGTCCATTACAGTTTTGTTCATACATAACTTTCAGTCCGTACGAACTCTTTAATGGAAAAAAATTTAGTGACATTGGAAATTTATTTCGGCATTGAAGTATCACCCGGAGAATCATTCTGCATTACAGTGTAAGTTGAATTAAATGTTCAAAATGACTACCATCGGTCTGGATGCAATCGCTTGGCACCTTCTTCGAGTACCTTCTGGAGAGTTTTTAGAGTTATTCTACCTATCTCGAACGTTATTAGGTTTTTCAATTCTGAAAAATTTTCGGACCATTTAATGTACATTTTTGATTTTAGGTAGCCCCATAAAAAAAATCGAATGGTGTCAGATCTGGAGACCTGGCTGACCACTCTGTGGTACCGCTTCTTCCAATCCATTTCTTGCATTGTCCATTAACTCACACACAGGATGCGTATAGTGCGGAGGTGCTGCATATATTGTGCAATTTGGCATGTTAGGGTCATTTTCATTCAGAAAAATATTGGCAATAGTGTATTAAAGCCCAATAATGCGAGTCCAAAAAAAACATTTTCTGGCGTGTCTACAAATTTTTCATAAACCATGACTAAGTGCACAAAATGAAAACCTCTTTATATTTATTTTTCAAAATGAAAATTTCCTCAAAAATTTCTGCACACCTGTACAGAAGATACAAAGACCTTGACAAAATAGTGCCACATGATCCACTTCCTCTATTCAAAAATTTAGAGGTTTGATGGGATGGCACAGGGTGCAACAAAAAGTTCTTCGAAAATACATAAAAACCTGGTAAAAGCGAAACAAAACTTGACCTGCTTCATAATTTTGTTGCCAAATATTTTTCTTCTGAGAAAATGAATTTGTTCCTTAATTTTGACGCGCAATGTATATTGTGGAGATGCGATTTTTGGAAGTTTGAATAATTACACGAATATAGAATAACAACAGTGCTAAAGCATGTGACCTCACGTCAGTGCTCTCTAATTTTTTTTTTAGTTTAACTCTGTTCCAGAAACTGGAAAGTCTCAAGACCAAGCGCGTCAAAACTGCTAATCTCACGTCAGTGCTTTTTTACATTTTTGGTGCTCTTGTTCACCTGAACAGGGTGCTTATAGATTTGCCCAAATGGCTGTATTTGTTGACGAGAAATTTTTGATGATAGTTTATTATTTGGGCAATAATCATAACCTCATATTGTTTCTCTTGTTGCTTGAAAACGACCAAAGATGTCTGTAGAAACGTCGGAAAAAAGAACAATAGGAGAGTATGGCAATTGCTCAAAAAATAATTCTACTTGGTTGTATTTATTGAATAATTAAGTTTAAATAGTATCAGTCGTTTTATTTGGAATCACAGATGAATAATCCGTGGTCAAAATCGATTCTGACCGTCCGTAGGCACGATAACGTTCGAACGAAATGAGCTAATTCGATAAAATTTTACGGATAGCCTCGAGGGATGACCGTCTCGGATAAGTTCATTTAAATTCTCTAATAATCAAGTTATGTTACGTTTTAATCATACGAATATATGTATATACCATATATATATATATACTTCAAACATCAGAAGATCTGAAAAATCATCACTTGGACCGCAAGACCTGATTCGAAGAATCCTCCTTGCAGATTGGCGACAAATTTTGTGTATTAGATTTGAACATAGAGGGTATTTCTAAGGACAAGAGTGATTATATTTCTAAATTAGCAAAGGACTTTGGTGCTGAGATTATTCTCCTTCAAGAGACACATACGGATACTAAAAACAAATCTTCGTGAAAGAGGAACCATAAAAGTTATGTATTCATTGATTATCTCCTTAGTAAAATTTAGGGTTTAGCTTGTTATGTTAAAAAATCCTTGATTCACAATATCGAGTTAATCCAAAAATGCGAATTTGAGGGTGTTTTCTTTATCTCTTTCAAAATTTGTATTTTTGTTATTCAGTTCTTTTTCTGCTTTTGTCTTTTTATTTCCAGATTCGATGTGGGCAACTTGAAGAAGTCTCTGTCTCCATCAATAGAAGACCACTCTTGAAGAAAGAAGTCATTAAAATATATTTCAGCTTGTTTTTGTATTTTCACACTTAGGCGGGGAGCCAGTTTTTTTTTACTGGGGTTTTTTCCTAGGCTTTTATGTCATACGCCGAATTGTATGACACCCGTCACTAACCCCTGATCTATATGCTTTATTGTTTGCTTACTAAATATTGTAAGCCAAAAAGTTCAAAAGAATATATATACCATATTGGTTTTTATCAACTTGAATTTTTGGAGATATGATAATTCAAAATTCGATAATATTTTTCTGTGGTTATCTTGTCAGTACGTCAAGCTTCTGTGGTATAGTCAAAACCGTGAGACTGTTAATTCTCCTACCTGAATTTGGTGTATGACATATTTCTTCCAGAGTGAATAATGACATAGAAGGTTCTTCATGTTCCCACATCTGAAAATAAAAATAAATATAGTTTAGAAAAAACTAATAAAATACGCTTATAAAGAATATCATGCCAAAAAGTTAGAAATAACTTAATAAATAAATTTATTGTAACTCTCCTTTCTTTAAGCGTGAGTGTCTCATTAATGTGAAAAGATCTCACTTTTTCAAAGCGTTCATTGGCCGAGCGGTCTAAGGCGCACGTCTTCTGTGACATCAGTTCATGGATTCATTGATCGTGGGTTGATTCCGTCAACGCCAAAAAAACCGTTACCATTAATATTTTTATGACATACTAGTAAAATTGAGAAAGAAGCGTAAGGCGCTTCATGCCATAATTTTCGTAAATCAAGCGCCCTACTCTTCTTTCTCAATTTTACTAGTATGTCATAAAAATATTAATGGTAACGGTTTTTTGGCGTTGACGGAATCGAACCCACGATCAATGAATCCATGAACTGACGTCACAAAAGACGTGCGCCTTAGACCGCTCGGCCAATGAACGCTTTGGAAAAAGTGGGATCTTTTCACATTAATGAGACACTCACGCTTAAAGAAGGAGAGTTACAAACTGACATACATACATACAAACAAGTAAAGCTAATATAAGCGTGTTAAAAACAAAAGCAGAAAAAGAACTGAATAAAAAGATCAGGTATCAAATTTGTTTGAAATTTACTTCCCATTTCATAAAAAATTGCGCACATCCTGAAATTTATATATGTTACACTGATTGATGAAGTGGGGTATTGTTTCTCTGCTTCTCAACATTAACAACATGCGCTAAGAACTGAGTTCTATTTGAAAAGCATACTATTGGTACGGCCAAGGCCTGTTTTCAAACGATTAAGCATTTTCCATATATTTCCTTGAAGACAGAAAGTAGGTACGTTTTTTGAGGGATCAGATATGGGATCTTTATTGAACATTTCGTGAATTCCTTTCAATTTGACATAATTCTTTATAGCTGATGATCATGTTGGAGAACGATTAATACCATGAGAGTTTACGTGACTTCAGTCTGGTAACTCTATATTGTGGGCTGTATGAAGTAATTGGAAATAAATTCGGAAAAGAATGATATTTTTTCCCAGAATTCAGAGCAGCAATCTGTCTGCGAATATGAGGTGAGACAATATTATACAAAAACTGGTAACCAATATTCCTTTTCTCTTCATTGGCTTCTTTCTGAAGCTGAAACTCTTCATATTGAAGGAAATTCTGCATTTCTGGAAACACTGCATCATAACAAGTTTGACTGAAAATGGCGGAGCTTGATGCTTTATCGCCACCCTGCCCTCTCTGACGAGCCGCCCTTGTTTTATAGTAGTATACGTTAACCGTTACACCTCATAAGCACGATTCATTTTAACAAACTTTCATTGTTACATATTTAATTTTATGTAATTGCACGTTTCCTCGCGATAATTAAAAGAAACTAGGATCAAATCTGATTCGTTTCAACATCCCTAAGGTTGTGCAACTTATTTTCTAACTGGAGGAATTGATTTTGTACAGTCGGATTGCATATTTGTGGAATAGTTATTATGGCCAAATCGTTTGATTGAGTATATTTGTAACGAAATCAGTTTTAATATATGTGGTGAAATTTGTGTTTAAAGAGACGTAACCGAAGTCCATTCAAGAATGGTCCGAGATTTGTCGTAGATCAAACCTCAAATTGAAATAAAAAAAAAGCCCTGACGTGAGGCTAATCGATTGAGACAACGCGTTTACATTAAATATTTGATGGATTCAGTCTTTACTGGTTAGAACATCATTTTAATTGCTTGATTATAAAGAGACAGTTCCAATTTAAAAAAATGTTTTTTTTTTCAACGACATCTGTTTCGCCATACCTAATATGGCATTCAGGTTGTTACATTTCAACTGATTGATTTTTTGTGAGGAAAAAACAGATTTATATATTACAAAAAACGTGACTATGAATGTAATAAAATTCTTTTACAGCTAAATTACCAATTTACTCTTTTCGTATATTCAATAAAGGTAACGAATCTATATCTGTTTATTCATTCAAAAGATATTGCAACCATGGTTCCTGTTGATTTCAAGTGCTTCTGAGAGGGTGAGCCTTGAATTTTTGGTTTCCTTATGTATTATTCGTTAGTTATTGAAATTCCTTAAGATGATTCGCATATGTGGAGGACTTTCAGGAGTCTGATATATATCTCTTCTGATGTTCTAGGATCCTTTTCTTGAATGCCCTTCCGGTTTGACCATTATAAGATCCAGGGCAATCTATACAAGATAATATATAGACAACAGATTTATTGTCACGTTCTGTTTTATATTTATTGTTTTTGACAAAAGTACTCAGGTTATTTAACATTATAAATGATGTTATTTTATAGATACTACAACATACAATTTAATTGATATTACAATACATTAAACCTCTAATCATCCAATTAGTAAAAAATGTCAGCTTATAATAGTTTTATTAATAGACTATTAAAAGTACCGATGCGCCCAGAAAAATTCGAAATTTATCATTTAATTAAATATAATTGAACAAATTGCCATAAAAACAATTTTGATCCGTCAATGATAGATAAAACGGTATCCAACAAAAAACAAATATTGAATCATATCTAATTCTAAAAGAGTTAGATTGCCCCGGAGTTCACCAGATATACCGGTATGAAGTGAGCGTCAAGATACAAATGTCTCGATAGGGAACATTTGTTGTGAACGAGCCTTTATTTTGTTTGTTTGTTTATGACAACTATGAAACATACAGGGTGTCTCAAGTTCGAGTGCCTATTAGACGTTTCTGGAGAACTAGACATATTTGAAATCTGAAAATTGGGATTATGATATTGTTCGAAGTTCTCTACAGAGCTAAAATATTTTTCGAAACCCAAAAACTTCCGGTTATACAGGGAGTGAAAATAAATTCGACGAAAAAATTTTTTTCAAGTTTTCCATTCCTGGTATGAACGAGTATTCAATAGTGAAGACCATTTTCGGCCTCGATGTTAAAAATTACAGACTTTTAGGTAAAACGCTGTTATGCTAGTTTTCTAAAGTAGATCACAAGTATAGATAAACCAATAAATTTATATTTGGAGTCGGTAGTTCCACCTCTGCCTTTTTCTGACGAGCCACCACTGCAGGACCCTGTATTTCAGATGGCGTTAAAGAATATAGCGGTTCTCTCATTGATATAATGGTTCATATGACCACACTGCTATGGTCAATGATTTCATCTCAGACATACATGTATATATGCATGTCTTAATTTTTCTAGTCCCCTTTATAATCAGTGGAGTGGTGAACGTACGTACACAACCAAAACATCAATTAACGGCTTCTCCAAAACGATCTCATAAAATTCACGAGGAAGTTAAATTTCAATTATATCATAACCGTTAGAGAACAATGGATTGGGTCAGCTGAAATTATTTTTTCTGAACGAAAAATTTTCAGCTGAAAATTTGGTTTTGAGGTTTGAGATAATGATGAGCTGTCTAAAATAAGTCAGTTATATGTCAGTTACACAGAGCTATGTTATACTAATACACCGGCCACGATTAATGAACAAACCTATGTCTCAAATAAAGAATTTATTACTCACAATTTTTCTTAAGATTTACACGAAGTTCAAATTCCCTTTACCTAAAAATGTCACTGATTTTCTGAATTTTGACAACGTACATTATTTCTCCGTGTCGAAATCATTTCGATTAACCTTCCTTCAACTGCAAATATATTGAAAAGTCCGATTGATGTTAATCGAATACTACATACCTGTGAAATTTTCTAGTACTGAAATTTCTTACGGACTTTAGCTCATTAATCATTTCTGATTATACGAAAATTTCTGTATTTTTAGACGAATAATTAGCCATTTTTTTTGACAGAAATATGAGATCTTAAGAGCATCTATACATTTTTGTTTGAATACATATGAATGTGAAGTTATCCACAACCACAAATGATCTAAAGGCCGCGCACACCATAGGATTTACCCTATCAAAAGAGAAATTTTTTTTTTTGATAATTGATATTTCGGTGAAAGAGAATCGGTAGAAGTAATTTTTCTTATCTATAGTAACATTACACAAAAATTTGATTCACTGAATACAGAGAAGTGGCTTGTTATGATGAGTGACCTATTACACCATGGGAAACTAAACCGTTGAAGTTGATAATGACACTCGGAAATGATAACTACTATTCGTTCCTACAATCGATAAGAATCGAAGAAAAAATCTCATCAAATGTACACACGTCAGTGGCGTGCTATGAAGGAAGGAATATTACACATACGAAAATTAAACATATTTTTTTCTGTCAAAGTTGACGATATCACTCGAAAATGATTACTGCAATTAATTCCTACAATCAATAAGAATCGAAGAAAAAAATCTCATCAAATGTACACCCGTCAGTGGCGTGCTATGATGGAACGAATATTACACACACGAAAATTAAAAATATTTTTTTCTGTCAAAGTTGAAGATGTCACTCGAAAATGATTACTGCAATTCGTTCCTACAATCGATAAGAATCGAAGAAAAAAATCTCATCAAATGTACACCCGTCAGTGGCGTGCTATGATGGAACGAATAATACACACACGAAAATTAAAAATATTTTTTCTGTTAAAGTTGACGATGTCACTCGAAAATGATTACTGCAATTCGTTCCTACAATCGATAAGAATCGAAGACAAAAATCTCATCAAATGTACACCCGTCAGTGGTGTGCTATGATGGAAGGAATATTACACATACGAAAATCAAAAATATTTTTTCTGTCAAAGTTAAAGAGGTCACTCGAAAATGATTACTGCAATTCGTTCCTACAATCGATAAGAATCGAAGAAATAAATCTCATCAAATGTACACCCGTCAGTGGCGTGCTATGATGGAACGAATATTACACACACGAAAATTAAAAATATTTTTTTCTGTCAAAGTTGACGATGTCACTCGAAAATGATTACTGCAATTCGTTCCTACAATCGATAAGAATCGAAGAAAAAAATCTCATCAAATGTACACCCGTCAGTGGCGTGCTATGATGGAACGAATATTACACACACGAAAATTAAAAATATTTTTTTCTGTCAAAGTTGAAGTTGTCACTCTGAAATGATTACTATGATCAACTGATAACACTGATTAGAATGAGCGAAAAATGTTTTATTAAATGTACACCCGTCAGCGGCGTGCTTTGATCGCAGAAATATTACACAAAGGAAAACTTAACACAATTTTTTCTACCATCGATAAGAATATAATAAGAGAGTTTGATCAGATCCACACCAGTCAGTATCGTGCTATGAGGAGAGTAATGAAATCTTTTTTTATGTTGAAATAGAAGATTTCACTCAAATATGATTATCGTTTTCCATATTTCTCATTGACAAATATAGGGTAAGCGATGTTCACTCGTCCGAATGTTTCATCACGGAGATCATTTTTGGGAAGGAAAGTAAAACTCAGCGACATAATCAATTCAATTAAGGAAGAATTCGTGGGTGGTTCCGTAGAAATGTAGATCAGCAGAAAAAATTTGAGGTTGGTAGATACTTGCTTCTGCTTATTGGCTTCTTCAGGACAAGGCAACCGTAAAATCCAAAGAAATTAGAAGAACATCAATATCACAGGGGATTACAGCAGGTGCGAACGACAAATTGGTGGCAGAGTGACAACTTCAACTTTGACAGAAAAAATATTTTTAATTTTCGTGTGTGTAATATTCGTTCCATCATAGCACGCCACTGACGGGTGTACATTTGATGAGATTTTTTTCTTCGATTCTTATCGATTGTAGGAACGAATTGCAGTAATCATTTTCGAGTGACATCGTCAACTTTGACAGAAAAAAATATTTTTAATTTTCGTGTGTGTAATATTCGTTCCATCATAGCACGCCACTGACGGGTGTACATTTGATGAGATTTTTTTCTTCGATTCTTATCGATTGTAGGAACGAATTGCAGTAATCATTTTCGAGTGACATCTTTAACTTTGACAGAAAAAAATATTTTTAATTATCGTGTGTATGATATTCGTTCCATCATAGCACGCCACTGACGGGTGTACATTTGATAAAATTTTTTTCGTTGATTCTTATCGATCGTAGGAACGAATTGCAATAATCATTTTCGAGTGACATTCTTAACTTTGACAGAAAAAAATATTTTTAATTTTCGTAAATGTAATATTCCTTCCAACCTAGCACGCCACTGACGGGTGTACATTTGATGAGATTTTCTTCTTCGATTCTGATCGATTGTAGGAACGAATTGCAGTAATCATTTTCGAGTGACATCTTTAACTTTGACAGAAAAAATATTTTTAATTTTCGTGTGTAATATTCGTTCCATCATAGCACGCCACTGACGGGTGTACATTTGATGAGATTTTCTTCTTCGATTCTTATCGATTGTAGGAACGAATTGCAGTAATCATTTTCGAGTGACATCTTCAACTTTGACAGAAAAAAATATTTTTAATTTTCGTGTGTATAATATTCGTTCCATCATAGCACGCCACTGTACATTTGATGAAATTTTTTTCGTTGATTCTTATCGATCGTAGGAACGAATTGCAGTAATCATTTTCGAGTGACATCGTCAACTTTGACAGAAAAAAATATTTTTAATTTTCGTATGTGTAATATTCCTTCCATCATAGCACGCCACTGACGGGTGTACATTTGATGAGATTTTTTTCTTCGATTCTTATTGATTGTAGGAATTAATTGCAGTAATCATTTTCGAGTGATATCGTCAACTTTGACAGAAAAAAATATGTTTAATTTTCGTATGTGTAATATTCCTTCCTTCATAGCACGCCACTGACGTGTGTACATTTGATGAGATTTTTTCTTCGATTCTTATCGATTGTAGGAACGAATAGTAGTTATCATTTCCGAGTGTCATCTTCAAATTCGACGGTTTAGTTTCCCATGGTGTAATAGTTCACTCATCATAACAAGCCACTTCTGAGTATTCAGTGAATCAAATTTTTGTGTTATGTTACTATGGATAAGAATGATAACTTCTACCGATTCTCTTTCGCCTAAATATCAACTATCGAAAAAAAAAAATTCTCCATTCATAGGGTAAATCCTATGGTGTGTGCGGCCTTTAGATCATTTGTGGTTGTGGATAACTTCACATTCATTGAATACATCCTATATCTTCTGAGGTATAAAGCATTAAAAATCATTTCAAGGAATTTTTAGAGCTTGTCGATTTCTGCGAAAATTTTCAAACCTATTTGTTTTGATCTATTTCGAGGAGCTTTCATGTAACAACTTGATACGAAGGATATTCTAGAGTCATTAAGGAACAAAATTACAGATGCTCACAACTCTTGAACAATTACACGGATTTGGACCCGTGTGAAGTTAGCAGCCGATATTGAAATGCTGGCTGCTGGGTCGTAACAGCCGAACTTCGTTTATGCGCACACCTTTGGAAATCTCCAATTGATTTTTAAGAAAAAAGAACTAGAGGGGTTAAGATCCTATTGTTTCATGTGGAATATGATCCTCTGAAGTCTTTTTCAACAATATGAAGTATTTCTATTTTGAATATTGGCGAATCAGAATTATTATACAACAGATTCGAAGAGAATACGAAAAAATGTTGTAAAACCACAGGAAGAAAATAAAAATCAGAATCATGATAAGGAATTGAATGTAATTCTAGGATACACCTACGAATGTATATTCACTCTCTTCCAAACTACTTAATCAATACTATTTCGGTCAATTCGTACTTTTATTAATTACTCCTTATACATCGAAATGGATAGTGCTCGAGTTCAAAGTTGCCATAAGGGTTGAAGAAACAGATGTTTCACCCTAAAAAATTAAGTATGTTGTAGGGAATGCAATGTTCTTTCCTAAAAATAAACCGAAAATCACTTACAAGCCGTCGGTATATCGGAAAATTCGTTCTTTGAATTCGAGCACTAGCCATTCCGACGTATTAGGTTAATTGAACAAAGTACGAATATTTTTATATACCGACGGCTTGTAAGTGATTTTCGGCTTATTTTTGGGAAAGAACATTTCATTCCCTTCAACATACAAAATTTTCAGGTGAATCGTCTTTTTCATCAACCCTTTCGGGAACTTTGAATTTGAGCACTATTCATTACGACGTATAAGGGTAATTGGACAAAGGACGAATTTTCCGATATACCGACGGCTTGTAAGTGATTTTCGGCTTAGTTTTCGGAAAGATCATTTCATTCCTTCAACATACTTAATTTTCAGGGTGAAACACTTTTTCTTCAACCCTTGTAGCAAATTTGAACTCGAGCACTAGCCATTCCGACGTATAAGGCTAGTTACACACATCAATTTTGGACGTTCGATAAAAGTTCTTACGAACATTTATCGTACGTCCAAAATTTAAAGTAGCTTTCAGACCTGTCGATTTTGTATCGTGGACGTACATTTTCGATGATTCGCTTTTGAAGTTGCTTGTCAGCATGAACCCTTTCAAGACTCGTGTTCTTGCTATGTGGTTGTTGTACCGTCGGCGTAGATGAAGGCGTAAAACCAGGAGTTACTGGGTTCATCGTATTAATCAGAGAAGATTAGATGCAGGGATTTTTCACACGCTTTATGAACAATTTCGAAGTGACGAAGAAAAGTTTTTAATTATTTTAGAATGTCAACAGCAAGCTTTGATGAATTGTATGAGAAAAAACTAAATAATTTCTCCAAACACACTGCATTACTTCCTTCTCTGATGGTGGTTAAATCGCAACTAGTAAAGCCAAGCGAACTTCGGTCGTACGAACGAAATTCGATGTGTGTGAAGACGCCGTTTTGATCACATGCGCCACTGTTTTCACGATCACTAGACGGCGGTCGTGTATAGTCGAGACAATGGACGACCGCAACACGGCGTCCGTACGATAACTTTTGAGAATCGATGTGTGTAAAGACACAATGATTTCTTTGCGCCACTATTGAATTTGGTCGTACGAATTTTTATCGTACGTCCAAAATCGATGTGTGTGTAACTAGCCTAAGGGTAATTGGACAAAGTAGGAACTTTCCGAAATCCCGACGGCTTGTAACTGATTTAAGGCTTATTTTTCGTATAGATGGTTTCATTCCTTCAACATACTAAACTTTCTAGGTTAAACATCTTTTCTTCAACCCTTATGCAACTTTGAACTCGAGCACTATCCATTCCGACGTTTAAGGGTAATTGGGAAGAGTACGAATTGTCCGAAATAGTATTCATCAAGTAGTCTGGAGGGAGTGAATATACATTCGAGGTGTATCCTAGAATTATAATCAATTCCAAGTCATGATTCTGATTATTTATTTTCTTCCTATGGTTTTACAACATTTTTTTCATATTCGCTTGAATCTGTTGTATAATAATTCTGATTCGCCAATATTCAAAATAGAAAGACTTCAGAATACCATATTCCGCATGAAACTATAAGATCTAAAGCCCTCTGGTATTTTTTCTTAAAAATCAATTGGCGATTTCAAAGGTGTGCGCATAAACGAAGTTCCGGCTGTTACGACCCAGCAGCCAGAATTTCAATATCGGCTGCTAACTTCACACGGGTAGAAAGAGAGTACCTATACGATCCTGTATTTTTCATCAGTAAGTTAAACCAACTCAAACGTAATATCTATGCCAAATTTCATGTTGAGTATCTTGTCAAGTATTTATACTATCAGAAAAATATTTTTTTAAAAATTCAAACTAAAACACTTATCTCGAAAACTAAACGTTTGCGATCCCATGATTATTTTTTAAACTTAAGGAATCTGCCCTTTGTCGTTCTTGTTCACCCGAACAGAGTGCCTATCATTTTGCCCAAATGTCTGTAATTTTCGAATATCGAGCCAAAAATGGTCTCAATCGATTGGGTTTGATTCCCTGAAGAAGAATCCGTGGAGAAAGTTAAGTCTGTCCGGCCGGCCGTATCCTCTCTAGCATCCAAAAGAGATGAGCTAGAATTTTCATATTTTCAGAATAGGTTAGTTGTCCAAATATCTTGGTCAAGTTCGTTATTGGGCCAATTCCGTCGGATGGTTCAGTAGTTATGAGCATCTGAAATTTTGTTTCCCCAATAACTACTAGAATATCCATCCGATCAAGTTGATACTTGAAATATTTGTTGAGAAAGGCTGCAGCAAAACGGCTCGCAAAATTTCGCAGAAATCGTCAAGCTAGAAAATTTTTAAAAAGTAAAAATTTTTCAATACTCAATATCTCGTAAGATATTTTTCGGATTTCAATAAAAATTCGTGAATATATATTGAGGTGATGGATATCTTACTCATCCTCAAATTTCATTGTCGTAGCTCTTTTCCATCTATAGATATGGTCATTTTTTTTCATTTACTCTCGGTAATTTTCTCTGAACGATGACCATCACAGATCGATATTCGATTGACAAATGCCAGGCTCATTGATCAGTGTCAGTTGGCGAAATATTAATAAAAAAATTTTATAACGGGAAATCATAGAGATAGAATTCAATGTCGGTGGCTGAAGTAATATACGTTGTCAAAATTCAGAAAAGCACTGACGTAAGTTTTTAGGGGAAGGGAATTATAGCTTCGAACAAAACTTGGGGAAAATTATGAGTAGTTATTTTTAATTTGAGATATAGGTTTGTTCATTCTTTAGGCGTTCATATTTGCATCACATTGTCCCAGAGTACGGGAAAAGACTATTGTTCACCTGATCAGAGTGCTAAATTTTTCATTTGTACATTCAGTTCAGGAACTTATGGTTAAAAAAATTTAAAAAGCACTAACATGAGATCAGGAGTTTCTGCACAATTGTTCTAGAGTCTGCTCCCGTATTCTGTTTTCTGTGTTATACCAATACAACTGCCACGATGAATGAACAAATTTAGATCTCAAATTAAAATTAATTACTCACAGTTTTCCTCAAGCTTTGTACGAAGCTCAAAATCTCTTCTAAAACTCGATCAAAAGTGGGCATATCAAATACACCGGAAACCATTAAGAATATTTTTATTTCACTAAGCTCTAGTTCTTTTAAAATACCTCATTTTACGTGCAAATTACAAATATCTTGAATTGAGAATAACCAAGCTAACATGTACTTCAAAATATAATCACTTGAATACAATATGGCAAGATAATAAAGAAAATTTATCTATCGATAAATAAGGTCTTCTATCATCATTCCAGAATTTACCACGGGAAAACATTTATCCTTTGAAATACCTTATTTATGGCCAGTTTCTGAACTCGACAGATAAACGTCAGATAGTTATCCAGCCGTTAACTGTGGTTAATATTTATCGGCTCGATAAACGCCGCACAGGTTTCCGATGTCAAATTTATGCTTCCGTTAGCTATCGATTGATAAACTCGACGGTATCGACAGTATTGTTAGTTCATAAAAGTAATAATAGATGTCACTGTAATCAAACCTGACATATTTTAAAAGATTCAATATAATTTCAAAGAGAGACTAATTTACAACTATAAAATAATCATTCTCTTATAATTCTATTTGGAAAAAATTCGTATTTACAAATCATATCGAAAGCAGAACACAGAATCAAGAGATGGATTCAACATTCTGAAACGTTCTTTTGGCGTCAAAGATTGTGAATTCAAATTCAAAAACAAACGAAAAAAACAATTACGCAACAAAATGAGTCGACAAAGGGCTAGAAATTTCACTGAGTGTGAAAAAATTTTATTACTGGATATTGTTAGAGAATTTATAAGTACATCTGATAACAAAAACAGATGCCAGTAATGTGAACCAGAAAACCAGGCCTGGCAGAAGATAGCCGCAAAATTTAACGCCGCTGGAGAGACTGGTCCGCGGAGCGATAAACAGCTGCGTGCTTTATATGACAAATATAAAGCAAAAAAAAAATTTTGCCGACGACAAAGTAGGTATAATCAAATTTCAAATACATAGGTAAACACAAGCAAGAGAATTCTATTGTTTTCATAATTTCTATCGATTTTCAGTGTGAAAGATTCAAAACTGATGGAGGGACCTTCACACCAAAGGCAACGCAAGTTGATGAGAAAGTAATGGGTTTGTTGCAGCATCACTTCACACCACTAACAAACCCTTACGACTCGTCAGCTGCGTATTATGAACTTAGTGAGTATGATAAGGAATCTGGATTACACTATAATTATTGCGCCTTCAACGAAATATTGCATATAATAAACTATGAACTAAAAAATAACATATTTCAGATGAGGAAGAGAGAGAATCAGTAGGCTCTGCCATTGTGCTACCTCCTGCAAGCCCTGAGATCTGTATAAACATGCCTTCAACCAGCCAGCAGAGTATGGTTCAATATCTGCAGGAAGAATCATCCTGTAGTGCTACTGAGCAAAGTGAGTAATTCTTATATATATGAGATTCGTAACAATTGAGATATTCGAATCAAACAGGTAAACCATAATATATTTATTCAACTAAAATACATTGCAGATATGGAACTGAATTTCTCTGAGGAGGTAATTCTCTCACAGGAAGAACCTTCTACACATAATAGTCCTCTGGCGACTCCTGAAACTCCTAGAAGGCGACCAGGTGAAAAAGACCAGCATCTAGTCGATTAGGTTAACTGCAAACAAAAAAAAAAAGCCCTCATTACAACAACAAACACAATTATCAAAAGAAAAATACAAAGCAGGCCAATGAGGACTTATTAACAGCAAAAAAGTGGAGTTAATACATAAACAGATTGATATCGAAAATCTGAAGGCCAAGAAAGAGGAACAGTTGTTGGAGGCAGAAGTAACGTTGAAGTTATTAGAAATAGAAGAGGTGAAATTGTGTTTGGAAGTGATGAAAAGAAAGTTATAGGAAAAATAAATAACTTAAATTAAAAGTTCTCTCATTTACCCCTTGATTAAAAACACAGGTATGCTCTTACATATTGTAGAGATATAGAAAGTTCTGACGTCTCTCTCATACAAAGTGACGTTGTCTGAGTTGCAAAAATAAGCTTTCAGTTAAGATTTGTGAACATTGATATCATCATCTATAACAATTTGAAAAGTGCCTGTGGCATAGTATCGTAGAGCAATGCACACTTGTTCTAAAACAGATAATGCCACTTTTCTTTGAGATGTTGGGGATAAAACTGGGTTCAGTTGATCACATAAATATCCCACTGTGCTTTTGTTCAGTCGGTATCTTTGCCTAAAAAAAATTTGAAGAATCAATATCATATTACGAGAATATTTCTGATAGAAAACATCCAAGATACACTTTCATAAACAAATGTTTAATGTTAGATTTTTGTGAAACTATGCTACTGTGTATTTTTAATAGGCTGAAAGACCTCAGGTCAATTGGCCAATTGCTTGCAATAAAAGACAGTTACTACTACTTACCTAAACTCTTCATCTGAATACATTTCCATCGGAGATCTACGAATCCTTATCTGTCGAGGTATTGCTATATTATTGATGAATTCTAGAATTTCTTCATCTGATGAGGAACTTGAAAATATTTCTTTTGTCAATTCCATGTTTGAGTTGTATATGAACTTAAATTTTCGAATTTTCGGAGATATAATTTTGAGGTTATCTTGGAACTGTCATGTAAATATTGAATAGTTAACGTCGAGATAACCCGTCATCGGGACGAGTTAAGATAAATGGAGTTTATGTGTAGTTTATCTGTCGGCGCGGTAGTCAGAAACCCAATTCGATAGTTATCTCTCGTTTAACTTTCTCGAATAGATAAACTGAGTTTATTTTGACTTCAGAAACCGGCCAGTTATTCATATCCAAATTAGACAAAAGCGATTGATGAGTCCCAACAATGTCATTCGAATTCGTATCTTTGAAATCATCGAGAATTGAAATTTCTGACGATTTTACGAAAACTTTTATTTTTAGACGAATAATTTGGGGCTTTCTATGAGTTTGCAAGTAAGGTGCCAGGAGATGGAAAACTTCCTGTAGTTTCGTTTTCGACCATTTCCAATTATTCAATCATCGAAGAGTCGACACGGAGAGTAAATGTCAACGTAATTAATAAACATTCAATGTAAATACTGTAATTGCTAGCTCTTGAATGAAAAAACAATCATATCTTCTGGTGGAAGAAATATACGTCAATGAAATATGTAAGAAATCAATTACGTTCATATATGCATTTTAATACGACGAATATCTTATTTGGTGTAAAGAATTGAAAATTTTTTTTGGAAATTATTTAAAAATTCTTTAGTGTGTCGATTTCGCGAAATTTTTCAAGCCCTTTGTTACAACCTAGCTCAAATATCTTACAAGGTACAACTTGATCCGATAGCTATCCCAAATTTCATATGATTATAACTCTTGTACCATAGGATGGATTTGACCCAATGACGACCCTGACCGAAATATTTGAACGAGTATTTTATGAAAAATATGAAATCTCATCTCTTTCGGAAGATCGAGAGTATACGGCCAGCTGGACGGACATAGTCAAGTCTGACCCTGTATTTTTCAGCAGGCATCAAACCCAATCGATTCGGACGATTTTCAAACGATAGCAATGTTCTACTAGAAGCGCGCTATAATGAAAAAATCATAGCTTCGAGAAAAGAAAGCATGGAATTCTATCGCGATGCAATGTTGATATAATTTAAATAAATGCATAAGCTGATGTCATATATTTTCTTGAATACGCTTCTTCTTGCCAAACTTTTAAATTACGTCAATATTTCGCCGGAAATGGTTCATATGCCACTTGTATCATAGAATGGAATACAAAAATTGAAATTTATTGTCTGTAACTCCTACAGAACACATCGAAGTTTGTCGGATGCAACAAATAACTGTGGAAAAAGTCTTCTTCTATGGAGAATCATTTTCCATCGTTATCTCAATTTCTGAACGTTTTTCCATAGTAATCTTGAGTTCTTAATAATCGTGAAAATAAAATGGTATTTTTTTGAGGCTAATTACATGGCGGCTTTAAAATTAATTACATTTTTTTTCAGTCATCCCTAAGGTCATCATTCAGCAGCTGTGGCAGTTCACCAATTTCAGCTAGTGATATTCTTCAAAGACATTCCATAAATTCTCTATTGATCAGCACGATATCTTATCTTCTCCTGATACAGAAGGTGAGAATAAATAACTCAAACATTTCTTTATGCATCCACTTTTCTAATTTTTATTAACTATCGATTTGCTAGAATACTTTTTATTTAATTATTCGAAATAGAAACATAATGCCGATAAAAAGTCAAATTCCTTCTTTCAAGAAGTATCGGCGAAGATGGCAATAAAAGAAAACGCATATGCTGAGATAAGAACCAGATGTTTGCGGCAAAAAAAGTTTTGTTTCATAAACGCAGGTCATTTCTGAACCCAGTTTTTCGTTCTCGATCACAATTCATTATCAAGGTGGCAATGTGCTGTTTGTAATGTCATATTGTAGAAAGTAAAGTGAACGCGTCCAATATATTACGCTCAGTAATTTTGACTTAAAATTTTAACTATTCAACTCGGAATTAGTAATTCGTCTTTTTTAAGAGTTTGATTTTAAACTTGTTATATTATGGCAGGTGAGACTATGTCCATCTCAGATCTACTGGGATTAAATTCCCCTCGTGGCTTGCTGAATTTTGAAATTCGCCACCCGGACTATGCACGCCATCGCCGGTAAACTCAAACTTTCAGGTGAGTATTTCTGTTTTATCATCCAACAATTGAATTGAGAATTGTCGCACCAGATAACAATATTTTCGATCGAATTCGTATTTTTATTTTGAAATTTTGAAGATCGTAGTAACTTCAGTGTTACCAATACATCGTTAGTAATTTTTTAGAATTCATGATGGCTGCTATACTTCCTGAATTTGAATTTGCCGCTCTAATGAATAAGAGTCAGGTTTCTTCAATTTTTCATAGTTATATTCTGATATAAGTATGTTTCAAATGATATGGTTTCTTTGGAAAGATTCTTATTTCAGCATGTCGACGCTGAGTTCATTGAAATTCTTCAATTTTAATTTTTGAGGATGGTCCGAATGTTATCGAAAACGACCAATATCACCTGTTGACAAGAATATTGGTTATGTTTGAATAATTTGATTGGTATGAAGTTACTTTAGGAAGTTGGATAAATAAAAACATAACGATATGATTATTGAGTATTGTATTCATTTTTGCCTTTTGGTTGAAACGTTGTATTTCTGAGATCTCTACCATGTACGTCTTGTTTATTCATTCTAAAAAAATTCATTACCGTTAAGGCAACTATTTCATTTCTGATGTTTTCTGAGTTGCTTGAAATAAAAATTATTCTTTTTCAGTTCAACTTTGAGGATTTGAAGCTACAATCGACTCCAGTAAATTATGCTTCTATTGCTTCTTCTGGAAAACCATATGCTGGGAAATTGAATTTGAGGAATACTCATAACAACAATTACTTTCACTGCTCGTGCTTTACTAAGCACATCTTTGAGGTAAATATGATTTATAATAAAAAGTTATTTTCATAAAAACAAATTTTTAGCGATTCATGTGGAAGCAGCAGTCCAATAGTTGGTGACCAGTCCTTGTTGAGTAATGCTAGTCGCTCAGATTCCCAGAATCAGATAGTAGCGCTAGTATCAACCCCAGACGGAAGTCTTTCAGATATATTGGTATGTTTGGTGCTTTATTGGTTATCAGTTGATATTTTAAATGTTTTGTTCTTCCAGAACTCATTGACTTTGAATGATCCTCTGTCCAGAAATATTTTTAATGGTAACAATAACAACAGTCCATCGAATGAACTGGATATATCGAGTATTCAAAATTTACAAGCCATTCAAGCTTTGAAGTATTTTGCAGCAACCTCAGTCCCTGCTTGGGTCTCTTATACCTTCCGCTTGTTCAAGATAAGGTATTTATTATTTTAATTTTATCCTTTCAATATTATTATTATTTAATTTGAGTAAGTTATTATGAAAATAAATTATGATTCCTTGAATTCTGCAAAACTATTCTATTTTCAGAGAGTATATTTTTGAATTTTATCTTGAATATGGTGAACTGGAGGTTTCATATTTGCTCTGGTTATGTATTATAAAATGGTACTCCAATATTATGGGTTTTTTCAACCTCCTATTTGGCTGTATGATATCTGTTTGTTCCTAGCGTTATATTCATGTCATTCTAGATGCTTCATACAGGGTGTCTCAAGTTCGAGTGCCTATTAGACCTTTCTGGGGAACAAGACATATTTGAAATCTGGGATTATGATATTGTTCAAGTTCTCTACAGAGCTAAAATATTTTCAAGCCCAAAACTTCCGGGTTATACAGGGAGGAAAATTAATTCAACGAAAATTTTTTTTCAAGT
>JARTUT010001356.1:0-177708 GCA_030674115.1 Micraspis discolor
TTAACGAGGGAAAACTTTAGAATAGCGCAAATTTCGGCGTTAGTGAACTCCATGTTTACACGTCTATAATATCCAAACTCATCATGCATACCGTCGTTTTGGAGGTTATGCCAAGACCTTTCAAATGATATATAATATTGCCAGTTACGAGCTCTGTAGCGCTTTGTACATAGCCGCGAGATTCAAAAGACAAAAAGGCGGAAGGGAGATATTTGGCAACCTATTAAAAGGTGTAGGGTATTTGTAAGTTCAATAAAACCAAAAATATTTGTGAGCAATAAAAAGTTTATAATTTATCATTAACATATTAATTGGAGAATTATTTGGAAAAGATGATGTTATCCAAATGATGACCGTTGCGTTGCTGGCACTCTTCTAAACGGGAACGAAGACCGATAACACGTCGACACATAGCTATTGATATGGCTGCCATTTCTGACTTGATGTTTTGCTTCAACTGGGTTAGATTCGTCGGATTATTTATATTAACCTTACTTTTAAGGTATCCCCATGTAAAATAGTCAAGTGGGCTAATGTCAGGGCTTCAAGAGGTCAGTTGATGTTGCCCCTTCGCGAAATGACTTTATTAGGGAATAATTCGTTAATAACTTCCATTGAATTATTTGAGGTATGGCAAGTGGGCCCCATCTTGCTGGAACTACGATCATGAGTTGAAACCTGCAAACTCCTGCAACTCTGGGACCAAATAATTTCGCAACATGTCTCCATAACGGACACTATTCACATCAATTGCTCGGCCTCGTTAATCTTCATGGAAATAAGGACCGATAATGCCTTTAACAGACATATACTACCTTTAGGCTATACAGGGGTCGTTCATGCTATCGTCTCGGATTCTCCACTGCCCACTGCCGACAATTCTGCTTATTATAACATGACCATTCAGGAGAAAATTCGCTACCCCACCAAACAGTATGTGGTTAAAGTTGTTAAATCGCTGCAGCATTTCGTTCGCAAAATTCAGACGATTAGCATATTCCGCATACTTCGATTCTTGAACCAATTGAATTTTATAGGTTTATAGATAGTCATTCTCTAAAATGGAATGTGAAGATGATTTTTTATGTTCAACGCTTGGCTTCGCATTCGGATGTATAAAGATGGATTTTGACGAACCGACGCCTCAACTTCTTTAATTGTTTCTTCATCGCGAGCTCAACGAGGACGACCAGAGTTTTGAATTTTAACTGTAGCACCTGCATTCTCGAACATCCTGATCCATTTCCTAATGCCTTCGTCACTTGGTGCGTGGCGTGTACGATATTCCGCACGATAGAGACGTTGAGCAGTCATTATTGAATCACCATTACGATAATACGCTCGTATGCAAAATGGGCTTTGCGTCTCCGAGTACTAATCCATCGTGACTAAAACTCCACAAAAGGCGGACTCTATGATCCCCTCCCTGTTTCATTTAGACGGCCCGTATGACTCGTGTCGTATGACTGGTGATAAGTAAAGAAAAAACAAGATCTTTAATTAGTACTCAAAATAAAACTTGGGTATTCAGAGAAATAAGCCTATTTCAAGCGAAAGACCGCTCATTATTTTGGTCTTTCTAGTGGTCATTGCTTATGACACAAGATGTAATAAATGACCGCTAGAAGGACCAAAACGATGACCACCAATGATCAGTCTTCCGCTTGGAATTGATTATAGTAAACTGAAGTAATTAAAGATATTTCTCTCATCTTCAAATGAAATTTAACAATTATTAGTGAGCCTATGTATCACATACCTAGAAGTTCAAGAGTTACGAATGAAAATTGAGAAAGCCGAGCATGATCTGCGTATGAATATAATGAAATTACAAAAAAGTGAATTTTCAAGAGTAATTACACACAATCATAATCAAAATACATCGAATAATTAGAATATAAACATTTTCGAATGAGAATATCCCTTTAAAATTTTTGACAAAGTTTTGACCTATTATTTTTCAAAGCATAAAAAGCAAAGAACGAGAAATGATCATTTACCAAACAATTTATATAACACTCAAGAATATTCCTTCAATTTATGTTGATTCAACAGAAGGAAAAAAAGTTATTACTAGAGATTTTGGAAGTACTAAGTGATCATACTAAAATTTGTAGACATTCACTTCATATCTGAATATCTCTTTTTAATTTATCGTACTCTCTCATTCCTTGAATACTGGATCTATTCCTTGATCTTAATGTCAACAAAACTTCTCATTTCTTAGAACTGTTTGCATATCAAATCAGTAATCAGTTACACATATTTCATGAATATTTCTTCTATTACCTCCTCAATTAGTCATTTGACTATGCCTTCATATAGCTAAGCATACCTTAAAATTTCTCTTCATTCCATTTCAAAAATTCATTATCTCTCGCTCTGAAATTTTGTGGAGTTTTTGGAAACATTCCTAATTCGAGCACCTAGAAAAAAGTTTTAGACAGTTGCATTCAAGTAACGCAGTCTTATTTCTTGGATATTTAAAATTTATCTATTTTGTTTTCAACCCTTGAAAAAATTTGATGAGTGTTGAGTTGAACTAGCATTTTTGATTTTCTGAAAAAAATTAGTTTTCTGATTTGTGGTGTTTATTTTTATTCCATTTAGTGTTCTAGATATCTCACAAAATACAGAAAATGGGCCAGCTCACACTTATCGAAAAATTATCTTTAAACGAGTGAAACGTATTGTACTACAACACCTACTGAGTTGTGCTGTTGGAATTTTTGAAATCGTTCAATTTCTTGTAAAATTAAGAAAAATGTTAGGCAAGTTCTTCTGTTTTTTCTAATCGCCAATAAGAGCGCTACATTTGAGCCGAATTTTGCTGTAAACATCTTCATGGAAATAGGTACTATTTGTATGTGGAAAAAATGTGCTAGGCCTGAATGAAGTTAAGCTACAAACCTTTCGACAAAAATCCAGCTAGTTTCCGAATAAACTGGAGAATCGAAAACAAAGTTTCTTTTAAATGGAGAAAAATTGAAAAGTCAGTGGATTGGTTGAAGAATACTTTTAAATGGCAACACTGTTCTGAAGTTATTCTAGCACTTTTCGACTTTCAGTGGCTTAATATTCATCATACGACTGTTGGTCGTTGTCTCCGTTGGTTTATGGATTCTGGCTATCGCTTTAAAAGATCAGGCGAAGGTCGACCAAGATCTACAAACCAAATAGACGACCGTTTCATACGGCAACAAGTTATGCGAAATCGGTTTCTCACTAGTCAAAAATTGCCTTCGAGATATCCGAAATGATGCAATTTCATCAAAAACTGCAAGAAGAAGACTTAATGAGTCTGGCAAAAGCCCTCTTTTGATCGCAGCCCACAAGCAAGTCGGGTTGGAGTTTGTGCTAGAGCATTTGAATTGGGAGCTAAACGATTGAAAGAGGGTGTTGTTTACCGATGAAGTAAGAGTGGGTTTAAAATCGTCTGATGGATGCATATTTGTTTGGAGAAGGCAAGGGAACGATTTAGCGAAACATGTATGGTGCCACATCTGGCCTTCAATGGTGGATCTATAATGATTTGGGGCAAAATTTTCTTGGATGCTCGCACAGATCTTGTAGCGATTCGAAGCGAGACACTAAAGTCTTCGATGTACATTCAAGAGATTTTACAAGAACATACTGTGCCTTTTGGACCATACATAGGCCATAATTTTTATTGATGGAAGATAATACCAGACCGCATCGAGCCCATATGGTGAGCAAATTCCTTAACGACGTCGAGATTCAACGTCTACAGTGGCCGGCATGTAGTCCTGACCTCAACATAATTGATCATGTTTGGGATCAGCTCAAACGGCGTATTCGGCGTCGAAACCCGGCCCCTGAAATCTTGGCTGAGGTAAAAATGCAGTGATCGAAGAACGGCATAATATTTCCCAAGAATTTATAACTACCCTTTTCAATAGCATTCAGAAACGTCTGCGAGAAGTCATTAGAGCCAAAGGGTTAATACCCGATATTAAAACATAATTTTTTCTAATTAATATAATTCATCCAAAATGAATAATCGTGCTAATTTCTAAAGTTTTCTTCACTTTCAGATTCTTTTCATTCAACGTTGAATACGCAGTTTAAGCTAATCCCAAACGTTTTCGATGACGTTTAGATCAGGACTATAAGCCGACCACTGTAGATGTTGAATCCCAACCTCGTTAAGGTATTCACGATATGGAATTATCGTGCATCAGCAAAAAATTGTCGCCTATGTATCTCGCAGAATTTATTGCCCCTTCTCGGATCGCTACAAGATCCATACGAGTAATCAGGGAAATGCTTTGTCTTCTCAGGATAAATACCCGTCAATCAGCATATATCAATTTCAAGATACTAGTTTTAATGCTATTCACGATGTTTCCGATTCTCTCTTGAAAGTGTTATTAACTTTCAAATAAATTTGATATGTATAGTTTTTGTATTGAGTTTATTTTTCCGCTTTTGTCTTTTCATTTTCCGATTCAATATGTGTAACTTGAAGAAGCCTCTGTGTTTATTGATAGAAGACCACTCTTGAATAAAGAAGTCCCTCAAATATATTAAAGCTTATTTTGTACACACAACAATACCTATGCAGGAAGCCAGGGTTCTTTTTCACTGGGGTTTTCCTAGGCTTTCATGTCATACACCGAATTGCATGGCACCCAGTCACCAACCCCAGCTAATATTTGTTTTGTAAACCAAAATAATATATACTACTATTATAAAGGAGAATGTATGTTTGTTACACTTTCACGCAAAAACTACTTAACCGATCATCATGTATCTTTGTAAATATACTCTTGAAGGTATTAGAAATTAGAAGTAACATAGGATACTTTTTATTAAAAAAAATTTTTAACGAAAGATTTTATGAAATAACATTGTCAAAAAATCGGCAAATTTATCTACTTCATCGCCATTAGCATTAGAGTGATGAAGTTTCAACTCTGAATACTGTAATACCGTCCCACTGTATTACCTATATTTATTGTTATTTTCTTTTGTCGTTACTATTCAAATTTTTGAGGTTAACCCTAATTTCTGTGGTTAGCTGTAACTTTATTATTCTAGATCTTACTCGCTGATGTTAATTCGTACTCTGCTTTTCTTTGAAAATGCCTCGTAGGCGGAAATTTATATTTAATAAATATATTTCAACATTTGTTGTTGCATTTCAATGAGCATATTTTAGAGGTTGAAGCTTCTTTGTATGTAGTAATTTTTAAGAAATTGTTGATCTCAGCCAAGCAATAAAATTTGGATATCATATTGATTCATTTCTATTGTACCGTTATCCTTTATCTCTCATACTTATTTAATGGCTCCACCATGGGTAATATATATTTGTGAAATCAGAAAAAATGAAGCTTCTAGAAAATGGCGCAAAAATCAAGTGTTCGAATGAAAAATAGTGCAAAGAAAAGCACACTGGATTCTACGAAAAGTGCCTGTATAAGGTTTTAATTCCAAAGTTCCATCATCAGCAGAGATATAATTTCATTTCGATATCGACATATTTTCAATTTTCGCTTATAACTGCAAAATAAAAGAATAAAGCCCTAAATAAATAATACTCTTGATATCTCTTATGTACATCAGTTATGTAATTAGCCTCTCGCCCAGTACCAGGTTATCATCGAGTATTGGGATCTCCTTTATGGAACTGAATGCCGCATTCTTTTTGAAATGCGGAAAAAAAACGGACCGTTTAAACCTGGCTTTACTGTAAGAGACTTCTAGCAGTTAAATGGAAGAAACAAATATTTCAGAGTGTAGTGAGATGGCCAGATGATATATTGAATTCGATCATTAAATATTTTGAAAATAAAATCATATTTCCTAATTAGTTTCGTTTTCATTCCTGGAACTATTATGACCAAAATACACCATATTTGTCAAAAGAAAACGGTGAAGATACATTAAAAGTTTTCTCAATGTTTACTTACATCAAATGAGAGTTCCTGCTGAAGTATCACAGTAGTATTCGGATTGGCCACACAGCAAGCCAAAAGCGTAGGAAATAGAATTTCCGACAATGATTCCTCCGAAAAATACGGAAACGGTAGAGAACATAGCTGTTGTAGAACGGATGGTGATTGTCCACTCACCAGTAGCATCTGCAAAGAACAAAATTTCATCAACACCCTAAAATTTGGAGCAGGATTTGTTAAATGTATTGAAATCGAGATCATGGTCTATAAGACGTTTTTCGGAAAACTCATGAGAATATTAGGGTTAATATTTGTAAACAGTGGTTAGAGATAATGATCTCTACTCCTGAAAATTTTCAGACCCTTCAGACAGTACTGGAAACTGACTACTTCTGACTGATTCTCAATTCAAATATGCTGAAGGACACCTAGTCGATGGCCAGTTGCATAAGCAATTCAATTAAAACACCCAGTAAATTATAGCGTCATAGAAAACTCTTTTGTTTGCAATTTCAGCAAAATACTGCGAATTGGTCAAAAACTCAACAGTTCACGAGTTTTTTTAGTGAAAGTATTTGTCACTTAGGCCCGTTTGCATCAACCACACTTAGCGTTAAGCGTCCTTAAAATGAATCCTTAACTTAAATTGCGTTGCACCAACTGTTGAGCGGCACTTAAATCACTTAAGCGAGCCTTAAATTTAGATGCTCACTCATGGCCACTTAATTATTTAAGGGCGGATTCTACCCATAGAGGTAAATGTATATTCATTTTGTATTTATCTATGATTCTAACCTAAAATTATCTGATTTGTTTGGTTTTCCAAATATTTGTCTACTATTTTTTGTGATTTTCGAACAAATGTGATGTGACTAAAATAATATTAATTGTAATTGTAATTATAACTTGTATCATGGACTTCTTTAATGAATTTGATGCATTTTATGACGACTTAGAAATAGTAGAAATTGTAGAAAAAAGAGTTTCAAGGCGTATATACGTATAAATTCTTAAATTAAAACCATATCGGGCTTGTTTATTTATATATTAATTTATAAACAAATATTTCTGTCATAGAGTAGACGAAATATTTAAAACTTCTCTAACCACAGAACATCAAATATTACGTATAGCCAATGATATCGCTTTATTGGTCTAGGGAGAAATGATATACTGAAATGTCACTAGATTGAGAGAGTTAAGCGTCGCTTAGTTAAGTTTCTGTCAAGTGACAGCCGTGCAACTGGAGATGAATTTAAGCGACTCTTAACTTTAAGCGGCACGTTTTGTCCAAATGTCCTCAATTTTCGAACATCGAGCCGAAAATAGTCGCAATCGTATGGGTTGGGGTCAAACTTGAATATGTGCTGCCGTCCGGCAGTACTTATAACCTCTATAATCCGAAGGATATGAGCTGGAATTCACATAATTTCAGAATAGGTTCAGCAGTTATGAGCATCTGAAATTTGGATTCCTCAATAAGTCCTAGAATATACATCGGATCAAGTTGTGATTTGGAAAATCTAGATAGCACTGACATGAGGTCAGATGGCTTTGGCGTTCTTGCTGAGCTACTTGTGAGTTAAAATCCAGACTAAAATAAATCTATAAGTGTCTCAACTCTTGAATAAATTCGTCTGTGCAAAGACCTCCAGTGTATCGGTTAAAAATACTTCAAGGTATCCTAAAACTGGTTTTCCTTATTTCCGTCATTGAAATTTTTCAATGATTGATTCCTGGTATAATACATTGAAAATGGAAATAATTTTTATTGTCTGTCGAAAGTTTGGTTACAAGAACAATAAGAGATAACGGTTATTGCCCAAATAATAATTCTACTACATGGTCAATTTGGTTTCATCGTTATCAACATATGTAGAAATCTTACCCTCAAAAAAAGCACGGCATTCTACAGACACGAAGTAGAAATGATTATTGAGGGCAGAGACCTTCAAGATTGTCGGATTGCGTATCAGCCCAATCACATGGGTCTGAAATAACCATTGGTCGGCTGTCTGAAGTCGGATGGCGAGAACAAATTATTATATCGAAAGAAAGGTATGTTATTAAGTATAAGAGCAGGGGAATGGCGCCACCTTACTATCTTAATGTCGGTCCCATAACCGGCATCCACTCTGGAATGCATTCTAATACTGATACCGACGTACACGTTCGATATAGATTTCCAAGAACAACTAACAAGAATCGAGAAGATAATTGTGGTGTCTTATGAATGTCAAGAATTCAGAAATCACCGAGGCCGACGTTGAGGTTGATGCTCTACTCTTATGCGACAAAATTATTAAAAATGTAGAAAATTGTTGACGCGAGTTTAGGAGCTTTTGCGCACTAGCTCTGAAAGATTTTTCTGTAATCTGAGACAGTGTGGTAGCAATACAACCGCCACAATGAATGAATAAACTCCTGAAAAGAATTCATTCTGATCAAACATCAAAGGTTGAGATAACGGTATACGTTAATCTTCTGGCAATTTTTTTACAAGCTCCATTGATCTGAAAGAATTGAGAAAAACAAATTATAACTAGTTTGATCAATAAAGGTAGAAATTCCTCTTCACTTATTTGTGAAGTCAACCTTCTTATGTAGGTTCAACATCTCCTCACACATCACATTCGACACCATAAACTGTATTTTCGTTTATCAAGGATAAAAAAAAAAATATCATGGCATTCATACTATTCTTGGTAAAGATTCCCTACCACCACTAGCTTTGCAGATTCCTTACATTTCATCTGCAGCTATTTTCTTTACCTCTCTTTCGATTTTCATAAAATCGCTAATGAGTTCTCTAGATCGAAATATTCAATAACCCTATGAAGTCAAATTTTTTGGGGCGTTGGTGGGGTCATTTGCTGCCTTTTCAGTCTTGGAACCTGGGTCCTTAGTGTTACGGTTACGGAGGTATGATTTTTTTATAAGGTTTTTTCTAAATTACCCAAAATGTACCCTTCGAAGCCACATAACTTTTTTGCGTGGGCTTTTACATGCATTTTTTTATTGTTTTAAGTCTACATGAGTGTGTGTTTAAAAAAACGTTTTTATTGTTGCAGATAACACCACAAAATTAACACGTGGGCCTTTTATTAAAAAAAAATTATGAAAGTATGAAAACATCTCCACTCTTATTGAAATTTTAAAAAAAGTTACAGCTATTACAAACTTAGTTTTATTTTAAAATGTTCTTTGTTTTATAACGTTGCTAACCATATGCTATTTACGTAAGTCAATAAAAAAATAATACTGCGAATAAGGTTTTAGTCAGAGTGAAGAAAGTCGCACCTAAATAAAAGTAAGGATTTCGACACAACACAGCGAGCAAGGAAATTTTACCTGCCCGTTTTAGACGCGTGTGAATTATTATTACTATTTCTTTCCTTAGGTTGGATTGGGTTAGTCGCCGCTGACTTAACCCTACCGTCATTCGAGATTTAACTGTCTCTGCTGTTGGAAGTGTCTGTGTCACGTTGTTTTTTAAATTTGTATTTTTTTGTTTTTGTTACTTTTATCGACTTTTTGCTACTGTTGTTTTAATTTTAGTTGTTGATATGCCTAATTTCGCCAACGCTGAGTATGCTGATATGGCCATATGCCATCACCATATCAGCATACTCAGCTTTATTGCGTATTGACTTACGTAAATAGCATATGGTTATATTATATCGTTATAAACCAAAGAACATTTTGAAATGAAAGTTTGTAATAGCTGTACCTTTTTTTTTAAATTTCAATAGGAGTGGAGATGTTTTCATACTTTCATAATTTTTTTTTAATAAAATGCCCCCGTGTTAATTTTGTGGTGTTATCTGCAACAATAAAAACGTTTTTTTAACACACACTCATGTAGACTTAATACAAAAAAAAATGCATGTAAAAGCACACGCAAAAAAGTTATGGGGCTTCGAACGGTACATTTTGGGTAATTTAGAAAAACCTAATGAAAAATCATACCTCTGTAACTGTAATACTAAGGACCCAGGTTCCAAGACTGAAAAGGTAGCAATGACCCTACCAACGCCCCAAAAAAATTTGACGGTCCATGTGCCGAACACCCTGTATACTTAAGATCATCGTAAGTGAAAGCATTGTTTCACACACTTTAATTCTTCACGTGAGGGGGCTAAAAGTTGTTCATGAACGACTGTTATGGTCGAGTTTCATTTAAAAAAAAATATGTGACAACAAAATCCTGAAACAGGTCTATTTTTGTTACACTTTTACCCGATTCTCATTAATTTTAGAAGAATTATGTTTCACCATGTGCCATCCCCATCAGTTCTTTGAGTCTAGAGAATAGAGAAATTGTGTTTTTTTTAAGAGATGTATCTTCTTCACAGGTGTGTTATACATCCTTAAGATCATCGTAAATGAAAAGCATTGTTTTCCACATTCTAATTTTTCATGTGAGGGGGCTTAAAGTTGTGCATGAACGAAACTGTAATGGTAGAGTTTCATTTCTAAAAAAAAACAATTTTTGGCAACAAAATTCTGAAACGAATTTTTTCTACACTTTTACCAGGTGTTTTTTTTTGGCAAGGCCTTTAACAGAAACATGGTGCATAAACAAGCATATGACTAAAATTTTATGGAATGTCGTAAGGCAAAAGCTGAATTTTTTTTGTTATGTTGTGGTGGCTTTGTCCAACTTGAAAGAATTGGAAAAAGTGATATAGGAATGAAGTGTTTTTTTTTCAATTCACGAATTAGTAGTAAAAATTAACGCACTGGTCGAAGACTCGCTCTGTTCCTCAGATAAAATCAGTCAGTTGAAATGTAACAAGGCCAAACAGCTGTAGATGGAAAAATAAACATTTTTGGAGATTGAAACCGTCTCTTTTCAATCAGATTACTGCAAAATCGAGGAAAGAACGGCTCTTTGCATTAGTAACTTCCATTTATGCTATAAATATCTCATTCTGGAAATTCTAAGCCACATTCTCACTGCTCCGGTTGTTCCAACAATAATAATCAATATCGACGTCGTTATTATAATTGTTCAAACATGGCAGGTAACGACGTCGATCGTAATCCTGGATGCGCCTTTGTTCCGAATCAAAAAGTCACGTCGTATATGACATACGAGGGAACGTTTGATTGGCGGCTACAAAAACAAAAAGTGGAAATATGAGGCGATGGCTGTGCGACAAGATAAACATGTCATTTGTCGCACGGTAATGAATCCAAAAGGCAAATATTATTGGGCTCTGGGCTCTTTGACGGCACCACTAACGCGTGCCGTCCGGACGTCGTTACTATCTACGTCGAACTCGTTTAGTCGCCGTAATCTAATCAGGAAAACCGACGGACGTCGTGTCTGTTCCGAGGTAGGGGTGAATTTTTGATTTTCCGTTGCTGATATCAACTACACGATTTTTAGTTTCTCACCAATTAAGCGATCGGCCGTATCTGGATGACGTATCTGATTAAGCGGATGAGGGGAAATCAGGGACTGATATGAATCTAGATTTCTTACCGTCTCTAAAGAGATTCTAGTCTAGAACAGTGCGATATAAAGAAAATGGAGATAGATAATTTGAAAAAATCAGAGTGGAATGAAATCTTTTATATCATTACTAGCTGATCCGATGAACTTCGTAACGTCTCACAGACTCTTCAGTTTATTGTGCTATTCGTTACGCCTGCTCAGCATATTTTATAGAGTGCGACCACAGCATTAATTTTATCTACGGAATCATGAAGCGAAAAGAAACACCTTAGTCCCCTTCCACTTTTTCCAATTCTGATCCGTTGCGAAGTTATGAGCGATTTAGGGTTTCAAATTGGGCTAAGTCACCACTGGATTCCTTTCGAGATTACATTCAGCTTTTGCGTTTTGATAGTCCATAAAATTTTAGAGACATACTTGTTTAGGCACCCTGTCCTGATTCAAGGCTTCAAAGTGTAATATTTATGACGAAAGCACATATTTGATGCTTTTGTAATTATGTTACAAAATTTTCCATTCAAAACATGATTTCCACTGAAAATCGAACTGAATTCCTTGGTAAGTGATGTTGCAGCGAAGTATTGATAAAAAAATTATACTTTTGCAATACTCCGAATTCTATGAATTTTCCAAATTGAATCCACACTATTGCCATATTTTTGCGCCCTCGTTCTAGTAGAACAACGTGCTATCTTTTGCCGAAATGTCTGTAATTTTCGAATATTGAACCCAAAATGGTCTCAATCGGTTAAGTTTGACTTCCTGATTAGAATACAAGGTCAAACTTGAGTATGTTCGTTTGCCGGCCGTCCGGTCGTATACTGTCTATAATTTAAAGAAGATGAGCTAGAGTTTTCATATTTTCAGAAAATTTTAACTGTACAAATATTTCGGACAAGTTCCTTATTGGGCCAAATCTGTTCAGTAGCATATAAAATTTGGTTTCCTCTTTAACTCGGAGTGGAAAGTTATGGATGGCCCACCCTGTATACTTTTTAATTAATATTTATATTAAAATTCGAGCTATAACTAATATTAAAAGAACCAATTGGTTTGAAATGTCTGCTTTATTTAAATTTATTTTGTTGAAGCCGGAAGAAGACGGCAGTTTCCGCTTCACATGGATTGTTATATTCTGATGATTTTCGAATGGTCTTACAATTTTAATTTTATTTTAAATTGAATTATCCATAAATCCTCCAGCCACATTAGACATTAGGTTCTCAAAAGTATGTGTATACCCATTGGCTGAATCGAACATTGTTCTTTTTTCTAATTCAAGAATAATCTGTTATGTGGAGAGTAGGGATGGTAGCAAAGATGAATATTTCCTATACAACAACAGGCTTTCTTGCCCAATTACGACTTAAGTTCTCTCATTATCTGTTTTGGAATCCGGTATATTCACAAGCAACATGTCTTCTTTGTCGTTTATTACATCAATTGACATTTTTGTCCATTCTTTTGAATATCTTTTACCTTCGCAACAAAACAAGTGAATGAAACAGAAACATATGATCTGTTGAAATCTGTAAAACATTTGAGAGCTTTTTTATTGTTGCGTCAAAATTGCTACTTTCAGTTTTTATATCGTACTAGCTGACCCGACAGACTTCGTCCTGTCAAAAAGATTTGTAATGTGGCAGTTTTTGTACCTACGTATTTTAAAAAATTCTCCTGAACAGAACCGTCACCCTGGTGATAGGGCGTTGTGAATAAAAAATAATTAAATAAAACATATATAAGGATTTAAAAGTAAGTAATCGCTTTATTGTTAATCATGTGGATCATAATTATTATTATTATCATTGAAGTGCATTGTGGTATACGATGTTTTTTGTTTGATTACCTGGCGCATAGATAAACAAATCTGATGATTTTCCAACACGGGAACAGGCAACATACAATTGACCATGTGAGAAACATGGGTTTTCTAGATTAATACCATAAACACTTAATGATTGCCCCTGGAACTTGTTTATAGTCATAGCAAAAGCAAGCCGCACTGGAAACTGTAGTCGTTTAAACTCAAATGGCACATCAGTCGGAATCATTTGGATGAGCGGTATGAGAACATCTTCTCCTTTATACTTTCCTTTGAGTATAGTTGCTTCTATCACATTGTTTAGTAATTTTTTTATCGCTAACCGTGTACCGTTGCAAAGACGCGGTTGGTTGATATTTCGCAACATTATAACCACCGATCCAACCTTTAATTGAAGATTTTGAGGTGGCAATCCTGGCAAATCCAGCGAGTTTAAAAATTCCGGTGGATAGTTTTCTACATCATCTTGATTAGTAGCCGAATCAACTGATTTATATATCCTCAATTCGCCTGTAATTTGTTCTTGAATTTTGAAATTTAATTTATTTACATCTATGTTTTTTGCACCCAGTATAGCTCGTTCGCTCAAACAATCATGGTTTCTGTAATTTTGAGAAACATCTGGAAACACCTTCTGAATAAGTTCATCTTTTGATCGAGTTAACTGACAAAAACTTTGAGGAAAGTTAATGCAGCCAGTCAACATGTCTATAGGAAATTTGCCATTACCAATGTCAATGAGTTGTTTAGAGAATATGTTTCCAGATTGGTCATTTTGCTCGACACGCATATTCTTGCTTAATGACATGTTTCCACAAATTGGAGGACTTTAGACATGCATTGAGTTCATCAGCTGGCGTTGATCGTGGAATCACTGGCAATGTTTGACGAAAATCTCCTGCTAATAAAATCATTGCACCACCAAATCGGATATTATTGCTCCGTAGATCTTTTAAGATTCTGTCTAAAGCCTCCAAAGATTTTTTATGTGCCATCGTGCATTCATCTCAAACAATCAATTTACATTGCTGCAAAACCTTTGCCATTGCAGAGTTCTTCGAAACATTGCAGGTTGGAGTTTCATTGCTTTGCATATTTAATGGCAATTTTAGTGCTGAATGGGCTGTTCGACCACCTTCAAGCAAAGTTGCTGCCATTCCCGACGAAGCGAGTGCCAGTGCAATTTTATTTTGTGAGCGAATTGTTGCTAATATTAATGAAATCAAAAAAGTTTTTCCAGTACCACCAGGTGCATCTAAGAAGTAAATCCCTCCAGTTTCATTATTTGTTACTTTCATAAGAGTTTCAAATACATACTTCTGTTGTTCATTTAACAGTGGAAGATTTGTTTGAATTAATTCTTTCAAAGCGTTGAGATCATAAAGTTTTTCTTGATGCAACTCTTGGTTAAAAGCGTCATGCATTGGACGATTGGGCGCGATCAGGCCTAATTGAATTAATAGTTTGTTTGACATTATCAAGCATATGTCCTCAATTGAAAGCCAATGCTTCATTGTAAATTTCTTCACTGATTTGTATGTTTGGACTCAAATTGACTACGTTTTAGTTACAAATCATTTGAATGGGAAAAAGAAAAGGGCTATTTTTAGGGGTTTTCCAACAATAATTCTAATTCTTCTCGCCGTAAAAACCATCCTTGAACTTCAACGAACATTTTAAAAAAAGATTTGGCCAAATTGGTCCAGGCGTTGTTGAGTTATGCGCTTACCAACACATTTTGCGATTCATTTTTATATTATAGATGAAATATATGTTGCTTTGAAATAGATTACTTTTTTCTTCTCGAATTTTCGTCATGATACTTCAATTTCTACAAGTTGCCATTCATGTTATATATCTGTTTATTTTTTTTTTGTATCCATTGTATAAAGTGTGGATGAGTGGAATAGCGTAAGCTAAACTCCGTCTCGTAATTGTATTTTATAAAAATGCAAAATAAGAAGCCCTTTATTATTATCACTAGAGGTGGGCGATTACGAATGATCGGCATAATCGATTATTTCAATACTACTAATTTTAATGATCGATTATGGAATTAGTAACTAATAGATTTTCATAATCGAATGATATTAGTAGTTAGAACAACTTATGGCGTTTTATGATAATATAGCGTACGATTCGATGCTGTGAAGCGTATAAGTTTTAATTTCAATGCGATTACGCTCAATAATAATGATATTATTATTATTAACATTCAATTTTTATTGCCTGAGTATTTGCCAATCTGCAAATAACACAATAGTTCGATGGTATAATCTCCAAATTATTATAATATGATTCTCTAATAAATAACTTATATCCAAATTTCAAAACATGGAGTACACTATTATGTGTGGCTGACAGGCTGACTCGTATAATCGAGTCGTATAATCGTGCGATTATACGGCCGAAAGATCGTGTTGTCGTCTATGTCTCGTCTCCACTCCCCACGCACCTGTACTGTACAGATTACTATAAGCATTGTTTAAAGAGAACAATGGTATTAGTAACTACTAACCGTTATTTATAATCGAGATATCTCGAGAAATTTCTATAATCGAATGATTTCGTTAGTATATCTCATAATCGCCCACCTCTAATTATCATTATTCATTCACAAGCGTTACCTAGATATGGAGAAAAAATGATTTCTACTAATGTCTTTGAGCCGGCACCGAAAAAGCAATATATTAAAAAGGAACGACAATAGCGAAGAACCGTGTTGCGTGCTGGTCATTATTGACGCATGGTAATCTCAGAGAATCAAGACCTCAGGTGTGAACCAGTTTCGAGGTGACAGCCTCATCAGCACAGTGTGGCATTGACAGTCTTGAAAGAGGTTGCTAGACTTAACAAAGAATGTGATGAACTTTTCAGACATGTCCAGAAAGAGCGCCATCTACGTCTTGAAGACTGGAACCAGACTCACTTTCTTTGCAGATCCATACAACATATGACTTCCCAAAATCCCAATGGAACGATGGCTCTTCGTAATTGTCGTTCTCATTTCGCAAGTGGTACATTGATGAATGTTAACACATTCGATGACCACTGGTAGTATTTGAATTTGGGAAGTCATATGTTGTCGCATGGACCTGCAGAGAAAGCGAGTCTGGTTCCAGTCTTCAAGCTATAGATGGCGCTTTCTCTGGACATGTCTCGAAGGTTCATCACTTTCTTTGTTGAGACTGGCAGCCTCCTTCAAGACTGATGAGAGGCAGTCATCTCGAAACTGGTCTACAGTTGTACTTGGGGTCGTGATTCTCTGAGATTACCATGCGTCAATAATGACTAGCTCGCACCACTGGAACGATGGTTTTTCGTAATTGCCGTTGCTTTTTAATATATAACTAAAATACACTTTTTCATCGAGGAAACAATGATTCGTTATTAAATTTGCCAACTTTTCTTACCAAAGGTCTGGCTTGTTTGAAATCTGACGGAACATTAACACACTCAACTATGGGCTGAACCCAAGTTTCAATAATGACAAGGCTCACTTGAAAGACTATCAATATAGATTAATATATGACACATACATATGCTACATATGGATCGACTACCTCGTTCACACTGTATTTATATCATCTAGTAGAAGTCATTAGGTCAAAGAAGGTTTCTTAAGAAAAAATATCAATTCTAAAATTAAATACGAGTACTCTAGAAAATAAACATTATAATCTTCAATGATCTTCTGTCCTCTCAGATCAAACGGCTCATATTTTGTCACATGTGCTTCCCACAAAGTTAGAGCTCCATTCAACTAGTTTCAGAAGCTGAATCCTCTTCATAATTGAAGGTATATGTATGTAATGTCTAGAAATGCAAGCAGTACAAGTTGCACAACTCGTGTCTCTCTTTTAAAAGTTAAAAATCAGTCGAATATAATGATGAAAGTAATACTGGCTGTCATAGTGTTCTAACTAGGACTTCAACAGCATAGTCAAATTGGCGGAAATTTTTCTCATTCACTAAGAAATAATGAAAATTGAGTACATGACCAGCTGTTTTCCCAGTTTGTAATTTTCTTAATTTCATTAGATGAAGTCAACCTTCAGAAATTCGAAAGATGTTTCAACAATCAACTTTCTCCTGAGCAAATCCCAAAAACCAACCAGATGTCCCATTTCATAAATATACGAACCGCCTGTAGACTTATTTTTTGAGAAACTAAGTACAGCGTTTTTTATATAACTTTAAATCCCGCCTTTACAGTAATCTAGAGTAGATATGATGACCGTGTACATCAGAGGATAATGACCGCAGAATAAAAAGTACATTCGGCAGTGAATGAAAGATATCAGCGTAATTTCCATCACAAAATACGCGATCGCGTGCCAATATTTAATCATCGTCCTACGCGCGATCGTCCGAATAATTTATGCATTTAATATAAAGTCCTATGAAATATTCACGCGCTGGTACCAGCGAATGTGGCACGTGTAATTACGCCGGATAATATGTGTGCCATACACCAAAGGTAATTTGTAGAAAACTTTCGGAACGAAACCTTTTAGCTGATCGAATGTCGCTACTGATTGCTACACCAATAACACCCTACTATGCAGGTTCCTAATAGCTATACGTGGAATTGAAAATAGCTAATCAATAGCAGATATCGTCTCACAGTACAGGTTGATTTACGGCTATAATATGTTTGCGGTGTTTTGATGCTGCAATGATCACCAGAGAAATTACCAATAAACTAGCTGACATGACAGAAGTCCTGTCTTAACGATGAATATTTGATTCGAATTGGTATCGCCTATTAAAAAAATAGTTATTTATTATACAAGGGAAAAAGTATTAGATTTTAGCTCGAGGTTATGTTGTCTCCCAACGCGAAGCGGATTTTTCTTGAAATCGTTGGTAGATACGACAAAACTACATGAGACCGAAAAGTTTAGTATAAGAGCAAAGCTTCTTTTAACATTTTTTCAAATTAACAGTTGCTCATCAAAAAAAAGTTCTGCAGAACAACAGGTGGCAGTGTTCCAGAAAAAATATCACCCTGTAGATTATCTATCGAAATTTCCAACTCACGTGGTAAGAACTCTCAAATGTAATACCTATGCCAAATTTCAGTTGAATAACTTGTTAAGTGTAGATACTATGAGAAAAAAACTTGAAAAAAAATTCAAAATTCAACACTCTGTATCTCGAAAACGAAACGTTTGCGACCCCATGTTTATGGGACTTTTTTTCTTAAAATGACTTAAGGAATCTCCCATTTTCGTTTGTACGTTCAATTCAGGAACACCCTGTATAGACAGAGCAATTAAACTTACCTCACCAAGTTACAGACTTCTCATTTTGAATCAAGTAGGCTAAAGAAAATTAACTCAACACTAATAAAGAAACTACATTATAAGATCACATAAGAACATGAAGAAGAAGAACTGATGATTTCGGTGCATTGAGACAACTGTCAACAAATGATAAAAAATTCTTAAGTTGACAATTCCAAACATATTTGGAAAAAGGTAATGGATCTCTATTTATTCTATTGTATATACAGGGTGAGCCTTTGACCACTGCGTTAATTTTAACCATAGGTTCTTGAGATCAAAAGAAACACTTTTTCCATTACGGTTTTTCTATATTCAGCTGCGTTGAAAAGTTATAAGCATTTTAAGTTTTCACATTGGGCAAATACCCCTCTGTAGTCCAGTATAGTTTGAATGAAAAATACTTTCCACAGCATCCACTATTGAATATGAATTGTTTAAAAACATTATTTTCCCTCTAAGAAATGATTCACTCACTCATGTTTCATCCGATGAGGTCCATATCCAGAAGGAAGATACAAAATACTAATTTTCTGGTAAAAAAAATTCAACACCATAAACATAGATTTTTGTTGTTCTACTATATTTTCTTTCTACTTCAAGATTATAAACCATGCCTTTCTAGTGAGAAATTCCAAAAAAACCTCAGAATTATTGGGTGTTATCATCATACATTTGTAATTTTCTTCTTAAAATTTCCAAGGCAAGAGGTTGTCACTGTGCTTTTTTTTCACTCAAAGACAGAAAAAATCATCTATGATTTTACAAACACTAATATTTCTGAAGTTTCTTCTCCTTGACAGAAATCAGTGAACAGGTCTATGAGGTCTCTTGATATACTGTTAAAAATATGAAAATCTTTTTTGAAATCTTCAACAACAATGAATTATGTCACTACGAATAATCATTTTAAAGTGATGTTACTTTGCTTGATGATTATTTTCTGTACTGAATCCCACTAACAATTTACCTGGATAGATTACAAGTATTTCCAGATTTAGGTGTGCAATTATACTTTCTTGAAGAAATACCTAAATTTGATTTTGAAAAATTAACTAGGTGTTTTTTAATAAAAAAATTTTTGTTAAATCATTAATATGAATCTATTCTGTTTAGACTATAATTACTGATTACTAATTTTTATAATCAGAGTATCTGTTTTATTATCTGTAATTACGTAAACAAGAACCAAAATATTGAATAATGGTTATTCATAGATTATGTCAAATTTCAATACCTTACCATAGAATATTAATTTATTACCGAACCCCAGGAGCGAAAACATTAATATTTGCAATGTTTTTTTTAAATGAACGATAATATCTGTAACTATTATTGATCTTTAGTTATAATTTTCCTCAGAATAATTAGAGTGAATTATTATCACATTAAAATATTATAACGTCTCTGTGGTGGGTAGTTCCAAATAAAAAAGTGTTCTGTGCTTCCTTATTGTTTTGATTCTGTTTGAAACTGCCAACAGTTATTTGTAGCTTTCTTTCAGAAAGATGTGGAAAATATAGGAAGGATAATATCGATAGTTTTAAATTATTCAATTCAGTATGAAATGATTATGGTCAGAAAATGCATTCTATTCTAATCTTTCTTGTTTATGAGCTTCCAGTTTCAATATGGATTGAATTTTAATTAACCATGCATCATAACAAACATTCAGAAATATTAAAACTAAGTCAAATTCTATTATCTCCTAAGTTTGTGAACAAGGTTGAATCGGTGTATGAAATAAAGATAATAAAGGTATAAAACAAATCTAGGAGACTGGGTGCTGACAGAAAATACTTTACCTATTTCAACGGTCACAATATACCGAATAGTGATGAAAAAACTTTTTCTCTATTTATTATGGAATATTATCCTGGATTAAAAAAGAACAAGGTTTTAGACATCATTAACAATGAATACAGCAAATGGCAATTTAGATTTTGTGGTGAATGTAAGACAAAAATTGTTCAGTGGTTAATTTCATCTATAGTGTTTAGTGGTGCAACCATAGACTGGAGAGATTTCCCCAACCTTTTGTAGAAATATTTTATATAAACATAAAATATGGCAACATTGAACAAATCTGATTATTGAATCATTTCAGCACAGAGTTGGATTTGGGAAAATCAGACAATTTGGACAAAATTATATCGATTCAATTCCTTTCAACTTCAAATATCTCAAGAATGGTGCAATTTAGGAGAAAAGATGAGGAATGATTTTATATGCAAAAAAGACTAATGATTCCAGGAAGTACGAGATACGGACCTTTAGTTCAAGCGATATTTGTTTTTCATGCAATGTAACCAATCTGTAGAGTAGTAGTGAGAAACCCACAAGAAGTGGAATAAATTTATTGATGCCAAAATATGCACGAGTGTTAACAAAAACCTTCTACAAGAGATCATTTCAATTGATATTGTCGTTTGAATATTACAGGTGAAAATGCAATTTTTTTATGAAATTTCAACACCCTATATCTTTTGAACGGGGCCAAATTTGGAAAAATGTTTCTTTTGACGTCAGGAATCTATGGCTAAAATTAACGCAGTGGTCAAAGACTAACCCTGTATAATAGGCTATAAATTCATCCGTTGACGGTGTGATAATGATCATAATAACTCGGTATTTATATCCCAGTCCAAATTAATAATAAAGGGCACAGTCCGAAACTTCGACTGGCACTTATAGAAATGAACATTCTAATATACATATATTTCGAGTTCTGAACTGCAAGTATAGCAATGGCATTTCACCGAAAGATGTGGTTCTTACCTGGTTATCATAGTTGTTAACAGCAAAATATCCAGTTACTGCAATAACCTCATGAAGAAGAGTCTGGCTAAGATTTTCTTCGGAATCATTTTCACAGCTCTCAGTGATATTGGCTGATGAACAACTCCAAATAAGATGACTGGCGATATGCCGAAATTGCAGAGATATTCCTTCAGCCCCTAGTACTTCCTGCAATTATAGAAATCGAATTAATGAGTACTCATTGTCTGCTTCTAAGATTGTTAAAAGTCGTCGGTATTTGCTCGCCTCCAATAGCCAAAAAATAAGTATCTTAATAGGAATTCGAATGAATATTGAAGACAATATAACCAATATAAGTACAAGGTTTCTTCACTAGAGAAAATATTTTATACTAAAGAATTAACATCGAGGGAATCATTAACCAGTGAAAAATAAACATTTGATGTTCAAATCAGAGTTCAACCGGATTGAATAAAATTTAAACTACGTATCACAATGAAACTAGCAATGTAATACCTGCTTCGCTACGTACAAAGTGAAACAATAAAATAATTTATTTGGAATATAAAATTCATATTCTCAAACAGAAAAATATTCCATTAATTGCTGCCTATTTCAAAACTTAATCCAAAACATAGGATAAACAATTATTCCGAGTTTTCCATTTTGTGCACGAATAAACTAACGGCTGGAGCAGGCAACATAAATTTGGCCATGTGAAAAACATGATTCTTCCAAAATGATGAACTGTCTGCCGATGGACCTTGCTGAAGGATGATATAGCAAATAATAAACACACAGTATATTATGATCGCTTGAATTATAATGACATACTGGTTGGAATTATAAGGATACTCGGTATCAAACAAACTTCTCTTATAATTCAACAGTTTGAATCGTAATTTGGCAAATTTTTTTACTGCCAATCTGGTGCCATTTCAAGCCCAATTTCAGGATCTATATTAGAAAATTAATAGCATCTGATCTACTAATTTTTCGCGATTGTTCTACCTTAAAAACTAGTGAATCAGCGTATTATCATTTTCCCAAAATGTCCAATTAGATCGTTTTCGACTACCTGATGAAAAATCCGTGTTCAGAATTGAGTATGTCCACTGTCCGACCGGCCAGGAGTATCTCAATATTCCGAAAGAGATGGTATACTGGTATGAACTGAGTGTTTTTCTAAGAAAATAAAACACTAACTGTTAATGAGAAAGTAAAAAAATTCATTCAAGGTATTGGGCGTTATTTTCTACACATTTTGACCACCTTTCTGGAAATTTGTGGATACCACGTCAATAAAATTGTTCGTCTTTTAAAGCAAACCAACCAGACACCTAATTTTAGACCTCCTCTTAGGAATCAAAGTGCTGCTCAGACATCGATGAAAAAATGGTAGTCGGAAAGGAGCCAAGTCTGGTGAATATGGCGGGTGGAGTAGCAGCAAAGTGTTTTTATTATATCCTGAACCAGTTTTGCTTAATGTGCAGGTGCATTGTCATGGAGCAAAATTACCCTGCCGTGTCTTTTGGCCCCTTCTGGTCGTTTCTGGATCAATGCATGGTTCAAATTGATCATTTGTTGTCGATAGCGATCAGTATTAACGGTTTCACCAGGTTTCAGGAGCTCGTGGTACACCACACCTTTCTGGTCTCACCAAACACACAGCATTGTCTTCTTGCCGAATCGATCTGGTTTTGCAGTCGATGTTGATGGTTGTCCCGGATTAACCCATAATTTTTTTCCGTTTGGCATTCTCAAAATAAATCCATTTTTCATCGCCACTAATAATCCGATGCAAAACCGATTTTGTTTCGTGTCTTTGAAGCCAAATTTCCCTAGTGTTTTTTCAGTTTTTCATTCAATTGATGTGGCACCCATTTACCACACTTTTGGATTTTTCCCATAGCTTTTAAACAGTCAAAAATTGTTCGTTGTGCAATTCGACGTCTTCAAACTTTTTAGTAGTCTTTCACGTTCTCGATTTCTCACATCAAAATCATTATTTCTGGACCGTTGAAACCATCTTTTACATGTTGCTTCTAATAGAGCATGATCACAATATGCCTTGACAACCATTCGATGCGATTCTGCAGCACTTTTCTTCAAATGAATACAAAAATTAATACTTTTCACAAATCATCATTTTCTGGTACAAAATTCGACATTTTTAATTTAATTAAATATTTTTCACAGATGTCATAGCAAACAAACAAAAAAATAAGGACTCGTTCATAACAAATGTTCCCAATCGAGACATTTGTATCTTGACGCTCACTTCATACCGGTATATCTGGTATATTATGTTCCACTTTACATATATTAATAATTATTCGTTCAGTAGATGAATGATTTAGTTGCGCATATGCTTATCTTCATTTCTTGCATATGAGGCTCGTTCACAACAAATGTTCCCTATCGAGACATTTGTATCCTGACGTTCAGTTTATAGTGGTCTTTCAGAATGGGTTTAATTGCCCAGCGAATCTCTGTCGAGTTCATTACAATGTCAAATTCGTCGAAAAGTTCAGCAGCTGAAATTTGGCTTCGTCAATAACACCTGGGACATCCATCCCATTAATAAATTAATTTGAAAGATGTTCAAAAGAGGTGTGGAAGAATAGGTATGCAAAATAACGTGGAAATCGTCGAGCTAGAAAATGAAAACAAAATTTCCACAACTTTGTTCTTTTCAATCACACGATATCTCAAAAGATAATTATCAGCTATGTATCCGCTTATTGCAATAAGCTATGAGTTAACCATATTTTTTGAAATCTTGAAGCATAAAAATGAAAGGCAGCCTCGTTTGAGATCATCAATATTGGGATACGTATGTTTTCGTATTTGTCAAATTATAACATGAGTCAAGAATTTCCTTTCCTCTTTGAGCAGATCTCAATAGTAATCTCCAGGTTTTGACTTCAAAGGAAAAAAGCTTACTGGAATGATGATATCGATTTCTGAGTGATTTTCGATAAGAAAAAACCTTTTATTTAGTTTTCAAGAAGATTTCAAGAAATTTTTGGGTGAATATTCAGGAAAAAGAAATTGGAGCTCGAACAAAATTGAAGGAGAATTGTTGGTAGAATTTTAAATTAATGATATAGCTTTGTTTATTCATTGTGGCGGCTGTTCAAGAGTCTACGAACAGACTATAGAAGTTGCACGCTAAAGCTTCTGACCTCAAGTCAGTGCTTTTATGAATATTTCATGAGACATCAAATATAAAAATCAGGTTTTTAAAAACTTTCCATGAAATTCTGAAAACTAATATACAGAGCCAGTAGAATACTACATTAATTTCAAGCATAGATTCTTGAGACCAAAACGAACACTTTTTGGCGCTCTTGTTCACCCGAACAGAGTGCCTATCATTTTGCTTGAATGTCTGAAATTTTGGGATATCGAGCCGAAAATGGTCTCAATCGATTGGGTTCGACTCCTGATGAAGAATTCGTGGCGAAAGTTGAGTCTGTCCGGCCGTATCCTCTCTAGCATCCAAAAGGAATCAGCTAGAGTTTTCAAATTTTCAGAATAGGTTAATTGTCCAAATATCTCGGTCAAGTTCGTTATTGGGCCAAATCCGTCGGATGGTTCAGTAGTTATGAGCATCTGAAATTTTGTTCCTCAATAAATACAAGAATATCCAACCGAACAAGTTGATAATTTGAATTTTATTGAGGGAGGCTGAAACAAAACGGCTTGCAAAATTTCGCAGAAATCGTCACGCTAGAAAATTTTTAAAAAATTCCCAAAAAAAAATTTTCAATACTCAATATCTCCTAAGACTTCATTTAGATTTAAATAAAAATCCGAATATATATTGAAGTTACCGATATCTTACTCATCCTCAAATTTTCTTGTCGTAGCTTTCCCCCTTCTGAAGATATGATCATTTTTTTCATTTACTCAAGAGAAAAATAGAAATGTCATCCGAGCTTTGTCATTAAAAGATTTGCCATCACAGATCGATATTCGTTTGACAACTTGCGGACCTAGATATCAGTGTCAGTTGGCGTAATATCAATCAAAATTTTCATAGAATTCATAGAGGTAAAATTCGATGTCGATGACGTTGTCAAAATTCAGAAAAGCACAGACGTAATATCAATCAAAAAATTTTTTATCATAGAGAAAGAATTTGATGGCGTTGTCAAAACTCAGAAAAGCAATGATGTAAGTTTTTAGGAAAAAAATAGAACAAAATTTGTTGAAAATTATGAGTAGTTATTTTCAAATTGAGATAAAGGTTTGTTTTTATTCATTAGGCTTTCATATTTATATCACATTGTCCCATAGTAGGGAAAAAGACTATTTTTCACCCGATCAGAGAGCTTATAGATTTGTTAAGGTTTGAATATTTACTCGCAAGTAGCTCAACAAGAGCGCCAAAGCAATCTGACCTCACGTCAGTGCTTTCTAATTTTTTCCATACCATTTTTTGAAATCCGGGTACGATAAAAAGATACAGAGAGTTGAAATTTCATCAAAAATGTTTTTTGCTTATATCTTTGTTGTGACTCATCTGAATGAAATCAAATTTCGTAGGAGGTTTCAAACAAATGGGACAAACATTACACTTCTCTATCCCCAGTTAATTAATCTCGAAATCGTAAAACTATCAAAACTTACTATAAAATAGGCAGTTACTAAAAGCATTCTAGCAATTTCTGTATGCTTATACATTTTAGAAGATTTAATCATTCCACACTTATCTTCCTAAAATGCACCGCTTCCAAGATATTCGATGTTGAATGATTTGAAATTTAGAAAAAATTGAGAATTTACTTTTTCCTGATGCCAACCCTGACTGTAAAAATGAACAACGAGTCGAATTGATTCTACGTTCCCACAATTTTCCATTTTGGAAATAACTATCATTATTATTAATGTAAAAATTTTCAACTTTTATGTGGATCGAAGGAAATGAAGAAGATATATCTACTAAAAAAGTTTCTTGTCAATGGTGGATCAAACATAAATATTTCTTCTGTTTATAATTCGATAACATAACACTTTGTGTATTTGAACATGCTAATGAATATTTTCATTTTTGTAAAGTCTAATAAATTGTAGTGAAGATTAAGTTAAGTAAGGTTACCGGTTGATAATGAGGAAAACTACTACTAGGGTGCGAACTTTGATACACCGATTTTGAAAAAGCAGTTGCAGAATCAATTCAATTCAGTACTCTTTACTATGTTATTTGATCAGTTAAAATTCTTTTATATAAAATTCTGAATACTGAATATTTCATCTCAATTCATATAAATATTTTTATTTGTTTCTCATTAGTAAACGTCAGTTTCCAAAATTACAATATTAATCAAGAAAATTTATTTTATCAAGTCACTAACTTGAAAAACTGACAGTTAACTTGCAAAATTTTACAATTTGGTAGTATTATTTACATTAGAAAATTTTCTTTTATTGTTCGGTACATGGACCGTCAAATTTTTGGGGCGTTGGTAGGGTCATTTGCTACCTTTTCAGTCTGGAACCTGGGTCCTTAGTATTACATGGTTACGGAGGTATGACTTTTTATTAGGTTTTTCTAAATTACCCAAAATGTACCCTTCGAAGCCCTATAACTTTTTTTGCGTGTGCTTTTACATGCATTTTTATTGTATTAAGTCTATGTGTGTGTGTATTTGAAAAAAAAAAACGTATTTATTGTTACAGATAACACCACAAAATTAACACGTGGGCCTTTTATTAAAAAAAAATTATGAAAGTATGAAAACATCTCCACTCCTATTGAAATTTACAAAAAGTTACAGCTATTACAAACTTAGTTTTATTTTAAAATGTTGTTTGGTTTATAACGTTGCTAACCATATGTTATTTACGTAAGTAAATAAAAAAATAAAAGTGCAAATAAGATTTTAGTCACAGAAGAGAGAAGAGTGAAGAAAGTCGCACCTAAATAAAAGTACTGATTTCGACACAACACAGCGAGCAAGGAAATTTTACCTGCCCGTTTTAGAAGCGTGTGAATTATTATTACTATTTCTATCCTTAGGTTGGATTAGTCGCCGCTGACTTGACCCTACCGTCATTCGAGATTTAACTGTCTCTGCTGTTGGAAGTGTCTGTGCCGCGTTGTCCAGTTTTTAAATTTGTATTTTTTGTTTCTGTTACTTTTATCGACATTTTGCTACTGTTGTTTTAATTTTGGTTGTTGATATGCCTAATTTCACCAACGCTCAGTATGCTGATGGCATATGGCAAGGCCGATGGTGTTGCTCGTGCAGCTCAAAGGATTTATCAAGCCAAATTGCCAAATTTTCCAGGCATATCAACAACCAAAATTGAAACAACAGTAGGCCGGTGTATAACTCTATAGGTCTTTTAAAACTAAATATTTCGATATTTGCTTTGGGACACCACCAATAGTGTGCTGGCCAGCATTAAGCGAAATGCACTTATACTAAATTTTTGTTTGCCGCAATGTCACAAAAACGTATTTTCCCATATCTTCTACATCATTCATGTTTACGGAGAAAATTTCGTCACATCGACAACATCCAAAAATCCCAAATATTAATACAATTTTTACCAGCAACCTCTGGTCATCAGGAGCATGTGCAAAAAATTTTTAGTCTCTTCTTTACTTAATACCTTGACCTCTTTTGGAATATAACGCTCATTTTTGCGTTTCAGAAACGCTATTGCCTGTTGAAATCTCCAAATGACAACTAAACGTCATATTTTTCAATAATTTTTTTAAGAAAAACAAACCTGTGAACAGGGGCATTTTATTTCATTTCTAAGCCGCTTTTCAGCATAGACCATTTTGCCCATAAAGTACTAGGGCTGAATCTAGCAGAAAGTTGATTCAAGTAGACCAACAAGACATCTTCAGTTACCCCAGTCACACTATTTTTGTTTTGCCACTATTTGGAGTCGTCGTATTCTCGTTCGTACCTTGGCTGATTTTGCAGGTAATGAACTTGAAGCTGCACTGCTGGCTGCCTCAATAATTTCTTTTGGTACATTCATTTTCGCTTTTGGTAAAACAAATGTAAAGAGAAATAAACAGACATGTTCATGGCAACGCTTCAAGAGCTTACGATATTTGCGACAAATTATTAAGATTTTTTGGAATTTATCAAACCTTTTTACAAATGAGAAACAAATAAAATATAAAACAATACACCCAAGGTAACGCCTGCGGCTCGTCAGTTATATCCTCCATTCGCCAGTAAAAACCCTCTTACCTTGCTAGTAATATTATATACTATATCCGGTGACAATTTAGATTCTATTCTATGACAGAAAACAAGTTGTTTATTGCAAACTAATAGAAAAATACAATATGCTACATGAATTTTTAATGCATGTTTTCTCTTCTTTGAATTTTTAAGTACAAATAAATCACATGAAATATATCTATATAAAATATTTGATAATCTTGAAGGTAATTTGAAAAGAAAACTTTTGATCCATAATGCTGTGAAGAAATGTTTTCAGTCTTAACATATACTTATGACATTTATCTCCAAAGAGAAAGTACATTTGTTTGAGTGTTTAAGAGTGCTTCATACAGTTTTGAGAAGAATTATTCTTGTAGAAATGATAATGAAAATCTTCTGAATTTCATAATCTATCTCCAGTATTGTTAAGTTAGTTCAAAAATGGCATCAGCATAGGATTTGAAAATATTGCATCTCATCGAATTGGTTCTTCTGTTGGGAACCTATTCAGACTTCAAAATAGGATAAACTTCTTGCATATCATAACTTGTCATTTGAATTCCATGAATTATTAAAACAGGTTCAAAATAGGACATAGAAGAGAACATAGATAAAAATCTTATAGTTATGGAAAATTAGAAAACATGACAATAATGTTGATTTGATGATCTAAGGAATCGGAAAGACTCATAGAATAGGGAAATTTAATAATTGATATGAGTAATTTTCTTGTGAAATGTCCAACTGAATTCAGAATAGAATCCAGAATTAATACTTTCACCAATACTTTGCTGGAAAATCACTTGCCATGGAATTCAGTATGATTTTCAGCTGTAATACTGATTTGGATGGAAAGATACGTGCCATTTTCCGAAGAGCACTAAAAATGTGTATCGAGCAACAGGGTGCATCAACCAGTACGCACTCTACAATTTCATGTCAGAATACAAAATCTTAATGTTTTGTGTGATCTCGGAAGGTATCCAGTGGTGGCTTAGCCCAATTCAAAGCCTTCAATCGCTTATAACTCCGAAACGGAGCAGAATTGGAAAAAATGGAATAGGAATAAAGTGTTCGAAATTAAAGCAGTGGTCAAAGTATACTGTATATTGCAGGAGTTATTGAAAATACCGAAGTTCAGTTGCTCTTAATTGCTGAACCATTCAACGGATTTATCCCAATAACTTGACCGAGATGTTCGAAAAATTCACGTATACCATAAATATGGAAATTTTAAATTATCACCTTCAGAATACGTTCGCTCGTTCAGGCATACTCAAACCTGACTACGGATTCCTTAATCAGGAAGTCGAACCCATTGGGTTCTGAGATAACTTTCGGCCATACATTAAGAAATTACAGACAATTGGGTGAAACGATAGCACGCTGTTCCGATGGAAACAAGAGAGCAAAAGGCTTATTTTTTTTTTTATTTAGGAGTGTGATATTCTTGATAATAAATTATTGTTATGAAGAAATATTGGGCATCATACAAGGTTTAAAATGATTTATCCCAATATATTAAAAACAATAAGGAATATTTCTGTGGTAATCGATGGATCGATACAGGTAACTACCGAATGAGATCAAAAAACTTTCGGTTGGCGAGGGGTTTAGAAATACGATATTTCGAGGTAGAAAGGGGAAGGCGATCTTGCGGCGAAGCGAGCACCGTAAAGTTCTTAAGACGGCCTTTCGTTAGGTGCATTTCACACGCCTTTACGGCCACGCTAACATTTCCAAAAAATTTATCCAAAACACCGATTTCCCGGTTTTTCGCAAAAGATGGCCCGGTAAAATTGAAAATGTTTTTTCCACTGACGCGATCAGGAAAAGCCGTTTTCATATGTGTCTTCCCGAGAATCGGACGTTTGGATAGGGCTATTCATATCTTCCAATCGCAAGTAAAAATATTTCAAATTAATTGCTGAAAATAGCTTACTTCGGTTCAAATAAAAATTTCCAGATCATCAGTCACGTCCTACGTTCAAAGAACTTTGTCAGATCATTCCAATTACAATATAAACCGATATCTCGTATAATATTTTGAAATTTCTTCAATTCATAGGATTCGTAAGAGCCCTGGTGAGGTACTCTTTTATAGTTTAACAGTCTACGATATGTATTTATGAAATTCAAAAATTTACCCAGCATAGAACCAGTTTTGCAATCCCTAGCCAATTCATTTCACCCTGTCGATTCCTACTCTGAAATGAAAATTGTCGTTGGCATTCCAATCTTATGTAAATTCTTATGTCATATTCTAGACGTAAATCGGACCCACTTAGTTTATGCGTGAACGAATGGAATGAAATTCAGAAGTAATCGGCGAGGCACTATGTTCATGGTCTCACTTTTAGACCTTTATCGAATAATTTTTATTTTACCTTTGTAAAATTCACCAAGCGCGAATCGTTGGAGTTGAAACGATATTCTCTTGTTTTTTTGGTGGAAAAGCACCCACTGCGAATTAATTATATATATGTCTCATATGCGTTGCCTATTTCTAACAGCTACCTTCGATCGAGTTATTTCGGCTATTTCTGCTTACGGCTTCTTAATTCGATAAAATATTTTCGATTCATATACAGGATCTTACATCTGACTTTCACGAGAGTTTTTCTCATGTTTTCGTGTTTTTCCGCATATGGGAGCTAATTTCAATAAAACGTCATACAGGGTGTGCAATTAAGAATGAATTTGCGATCGATTGATATACAGGGTGTGAAATTTACAAGTTCTTTCGAGATTTTTGCGCGCTTTCGGTTTTTTGTGTTTTTCGGGGTTTTTGGGTTCCTTTGGATTTATTCGTTCTTTCGTGTTACTTCGGGTTCTTTCGTGTTTTTCAGGTTCTTTCGTGTTTTTCGCGTTCTTTCGTGTTTCATCGAGTTCTTTCGTGTTTCTTCCAGTTTTTTCATGTTTTTTTCGCTTTCAACGGGGTTTTTGCGTTCCTTCGGGCTTTTCGGGTTCCTTTGGGCTTTTTGCGATCTCTCGTGTTTCTTGGCGTTCTTTCGTGTTTCTTCTGGTTCTTTCGTGTTTTTCCGCGTATCTTCGTGTTTTTTCCAGTACTTTCATTTATTTTTTTTTCAACGAGTTTTTTCGTTCCTTCGAGTTCCTTTGGGATTTTTGCGATCTTTCTTATTTCTTCGCGTTCTTTCGTGTTCCTTCGCGCTCTTTCGTATTTCTTCGGCTCCTTTCGTGTTTTCTCACGTTCTTTCGTATTTTTCGCGTTCCTTCGTGTTTTTCACGTTTCTTCGTGTTTATTCGCGTTTCTTCGTGTTTCTTCCAGTTCTTTCATGTTTTTTCGCTCTCAACGGTTTTTTTTTGCGTTCCTTCGGGTTTTTTGGATTCCTTTGGGCTTTCTGCGTTCTTTCGTTTTCTTTCGTGTTTCTTGGCGTTGTTTCGAGTTTTTTTGCTTTCAACGGGTTTCTTTACTGTGTTTCGTGTTTCTGTACGCTTCATTGATCTATCGTCTATATTGATCTATGGTCTATATTGATCTATGGTCTATATTTATCTATGGTCTATATTGATCTATGGGCTTATTGAACTACTGGCTTATGGATCTACTGGCCTATAGATCTATGGGCCTATGGATCTACTGGCTTACTAGTTATTATTAAATAAACCAAAGCTGTATGCCATTGGAGTGTAAGATATAATTTGATATTTACATTGAAATTCTATTATGGCTGAATTACATTTTTTATGCGCCTGTTACTATTAGAATAGCATGTTATCGTTTTGCCCAAATGTCAGTAATTTTAGAATATCCAGCCGAAAATGGTCTCGATCCATCAGGTTTGGCTACCGGAGGAAAAAATGTCCGCCCGGTCGGCTGTATATCACAAGAGTTTTCATATTTCCAGAATGAATTTGTTTTCCAAATATATTAGTGGAGTTCGTTATTGGACCAAATCCTTCGAATGGTTCAGATGATATGAGCATCTGGAATTTGGTGTCCTCGATAAATCGTAGAATATCGATCTGATCACGCTAAAAATTTTTTTTTAATTTCTTAAGATTTTTGTTTACAAATACTTCATATTTCGTAAGTAATTCATTATTGATTCCGAAAATACATCAAGGTTGTTGTATCCAGGAAATCCTTCAATCTCAGCATTGTACCATTTTATTTGGAGAAGTTTGGCTTCTTCAAGATATGAAGACATTTAATAATATATGATGACATTCAATGATTAATTCCATAGAAAAGTCTAGAAGAATTGTGTCTTATTGGTTATGAAAATATTATAATTTCATTCAGCGAATATATCGACTAGAATTTTTTTATTGTCAATTTGAGTTTTTGTGCTATGATCTTGTGATTGTGTTATGGAAATAAAACAAATTTGGAACTAGAGAGATTATCATTAAAATCGAAAAAGAGGTGAAGAAAATTGCTGCAGAATAAAAAAGAGAAATCAGCGAAACTTGTGGTGGCAGGTCATCTCTACAAAAAAAGGATGAATGCAATAATATTTTTGTTATTCCTAATGAATGAAAAGATAATTTATGGTGTCGAATGTGATTTGTGAGTAGAAGTGGAACCTACTAACGAAGATTCACTGCACAAAGAAGTGGATAATTCTATCAGGAATTTCAACCATAATTAAGAAAATGAGGTATAATTTATTTTTCTCAATTCTTTGAGATCGATGGAGCTTGGCATAATATTTTCCAAAAGATTCACATAAAGTGACATACATTTTAACCATTGAGAGTTGATTATTCTAGAGGAGGATTGTTCATTCATTCGGTTGTGGAGTATGGAAAAATACTCACCTAGCTTATCAATATTTTCATTCATTTCATAATCTCTATATCAAATTAGCCAAATCTCTCTATGATATAGCAATCAAGAAATGTTCCAAACCAGACGATAGAAATAAAGAATTCAGATCAATAGAAAAACCTTAAATGAATGGGTACTGCAGAAAGACCTCAGAAAATGACAAAGAACAAAAAGAAAATATAACCGTACAATAACAAATAATTTCGATTGAATGTTATTTTGTATACGATTGTACATGCTCTACTTTGTTAATGGATTCTATATCAGAAATTTGAACAAAATCGGTGGACACAACAGCCAAAGATCTCTGTTCCACCAGAAAAAAAGGCGCAAAAATAAGTGAATATTCATAATAACTAAATAGGCATTCATCTATTTCTTCACGAATATTCATCATAACAAGAACTTCGGACATATTTGCAAAGTGAAATGACTGTTAGAAACAATTTATGGTTCAATGAATGAATAAATCAATTGGGACAGCTGAAGGGGCCGTGAGGGTTCATACTTATGAGAGTAAATAAGATTCCTGACCGCAGAGCAGCACAAGGAAGGCCCCAAGGGATTGATTCCCAGAGGTGATCAAATGTGTGGGAAAAGATAGCAAAAGTATCTGCACGCGACTACCCATATCGATTGTGTGGGACATACGCACAAGTATTAAATATTTCTACATTAAAGATAGAAGAAGCAGGAAACTTAAAGCATGAATATGATGATGAAATAAAGTACAAATTAACCAAAATATCATTAATAAGAAACAGATAGTTTAGAGCAACGAGTCTTCGAGCACTGCGATAATTCGAAAAATGAATTAATTTTTGGTGATCTTGGTTAGAAGAGAAAATACAGAATTTCATAAAAATATATATCGCAGAATATTCAGAATTATGGCATAGTAATTTCTAATCGTGAGAAAACAGAGAAGTCTTTCTATATTTGCCGAGATCACGTTACCACAAAAACTGATTTTTTCATTAAATGACAAACCTAGATGGCGAATTTAATCCATACTCTTTGGTCTTGTTTGAAATTTTAAATGTTGGCTTTTATGAGTACTCAAGCTTAAACCATTCGTGCTGAACCACACTTCGACCTGTTTCATTGATACATTTGTTAGATCGTCTAATTGATCGTTAGAAGGTACAGCATTCAGAAAACTGGTGTCATCAGCGAAAATAATGGTTCTGCTGCTACAAATATTGTCAGGTAAGTCAATCATATATACTAAAAAAGTAATGTTTCCAAGATGGATCTTTGTGGCACCCCAAGTTTGATTATTCAACTCTTCAATAACCCGTTCTTCATTCCACCACTTGAACTCCGATTAGGTATTTAAGAAGACAGGGCTAAATGTAAATATGATATTTATTTCTATAAGAAAGGTTAACATTCCTTTGGTAGATTTCAAGAGAAGGGAATACGAGTTTTTGAAAAAACTGAAGGATATCTGTGAGTGTTTATATTTTATTTGAAATGCAGGTTTGCTGATCCATTCACATTCTTCGCGCAAGGGCTCTTGACCTCATGTCAGTTTTATTTGTGAACAAGTTACACATAAACATATCACTAAACTTATTGGCTAAGCCGTTGTGTCATACACTGAATTGTATGGTACGCCCTTACATCAACCTCTGATCAAAACTCAACCCAAACAAGAAACATGTTTGATAACTGAAATATTGTAGGCTCTGGATTGAAAGAATTTATAAATAGAATTAATTAAATTCTAACTGTACCACAGTTTGATTTCTTTCACAACCTGAAATTTAATTGAAGGCGAACGATTTTTTCCCACACCTCTTGCATTTGCCGAAATCTGCCTCTTAGATTGAAATATCTCGAATATTATTTGTCCATTCTCAAAATACTACCAGCCTTCATCATCGACATTAGAAAACAAACAGGGATGCGGCGAGCCGGTTCGCGTGTGTGTGGATCCACTGTGTGCGCTGTGCACACAAGATCTTCCCGCAGAGATGGTCCCTCGGGAACAGCCGCAAATTAACTCGGCCCCGGATTCGACATAAAGCTAATTTTCAATTGAAACGTTGCTGATTCAATTAAAACACAGCCGCCCCGCATTTTCGTTGTGTACCTTCGCGGCAACAGCAGCGTATCATCGGGGGTGGAGATAAACAAATCGAGATTCGTTTCCCGATTGTGCAAATATCGACGATACGCGTACAGAACTGATTATCGGTATAAGTTTGTTCAAGATATTATTAGCGCGTTCTTCTTTACGCAGTGGTTATTGCGATGAATGCGAAATGAGGGACGCATGAATTATATTTGAGCACTGGCGTGAAGTCAGAAGCTTTTGCTTTACGGTCCTCTTTGGTCGTATATTGAAGACTTTGCCCTGAAGAGATTTTCAATCATTCTTTAGTACTGACACATATATATTCACATAACAAAAAACTTCTTATGTTGACCATTCCAAACAAATTAATAAAAAGGTAATGGACCTCTATTCACTTTAATTTATACAGGGTGAGTCTTTGACCACTGCGTTAATTTTAACCATAGATTCTTGACGTCAAAAGAAACATTTTCTTCCTATAACATTTTTCGAAATTTGGCCCGTTCAAAAGATATAGGGTGTTGAAATATCATAAAAAAATTGCATTTTCACCTATAATATTCAAACGACAATATCAATTGAAATAATCTCTTGCAGAAGGTTTTTGATAACAGTCATGCATATTTGGGCATCATCAGATTTATTCCATTTCTTGTGGGTTTCTCACTACTACTCTTCAGATTGGTTAAATTGCATAAAAACAAATATCACTTGAACTAAAGGTCTGTTTCTTGTACTTCCTGAAATCATTAGTCTTTTTCGCAGATAAAATCATTCCTCATCTTTTCTCCTAAATTGCACCGTTCTTGAGATATTTGAAGTTGAAAGGAATTAAAATGATATAATTTTGTCCAAATTTTCTGATTTTCCCAAATCCAACTCTGTGCTGAAATGATTCAATTATCAGATTTGTTAAATGTTTCCATATTTTATGTCTCTATTAAATATTTCTACAAGGTTGAGGAAATTTCTCCAGTCTATGGTTCCACTACTAAACACTAAAGATGAAGTTAACCACTGAACAATTTTTGTCTTACATTCACTACAAAATCTAAATTGCCATTTGCTGTATTCATTATGTATGATTTCTAGCACCTTGTTTAATATTGAATCCAGAGTCATATTCTATAATAAATAGAGGAAAAGATTTCCATCACTCACATAGGTATTTGGGTATATCTTCATGATGACCGTTGAAATAGATAATATATTTTCTGTCAGGACCTGTTAAATTGAAGACTTGTCTCTATGAAGAGCTGGTTCTTTATAGCTTCAGACTTTCACGGTTCATCAAATTATATCTATTTCAACATAGGAATGCTTCAAATTAAGCTCATATGAGTTTTAAAAACTTTGAACCCCGTCTCCTAGATTTGTTTTGTGGCTTTAAAGTTTTTTTTTACATCTTTATTTCATACACCGATTCAACCTGGTTCACAAACTTAGGAGATAATAGAATGTGACTTGATGTTAATATTTCTGAATGTTTGTTATGATGCATGATTAATTAAAACCCTATCAATATTGAAACTGGAAGCTATAGGCTCATAAACAAGAAAGATTGAAATAGAATGCATTTTCTGACCATAATCATTTCATACTGAATTGAATTATTTAAAACTATCGAAATTATCCCTAAAATACCTTCCACTTTTTTCTTGAAGATACAAATAACTGTTGACAGTGTTGACAGTTTCAAACAGAATCAAAACAACAGGGAACCACAGAACACTATTTTATTGGAAACTACCCACCACAGAGACGTTATAACATTTTAATGTGATAATAATGGACTCTCGTTATTCTGAGAAAAAATATACCTAAAGATCAATAATGGTTACAGATATTATCTTTCATTTGAAAAAACTTTGCAATTATTATTTTTTTCTCTCCTGGGGTTCGGTAATAAATTGATATTCTATGGTAAGGTATTAAAATTTGACATAATCTATGAATAACCATTATCCAATATTTATGTTTTTGTTTACATGATTAAAACAGATACTCTGATTATAAAATGTAAAAATTTACGCATGTTCAGTAATTAATTATATTCTAAACAGAATAGATTCATATTGATGATCTAACAAATATTTTTTCAAGCAAGAATAATTGCATCTAAATCTGGGAATACTTGTAATCTATCCAAGTAAATTGTTATTGGGATTCAGTACAGAAAACAATCATCAAGCAAAGTAACATCACTTTGAAATAATTATTAGTAGTGATATCAATCATTGTTGTTGAAGATTTCGAAAAAGATTTTCATATTTTTAACAAAAAAATCAAGAGACTTCATAGACTTGTTCACTGGTCTCTGTCAAGGAGAAGTGTTTGGAAAATCATAGATGATTTTTCCTGGCTCTGAGTGAAAAAAAAAGCAAAGTGACAACCTCTTGCCTTGGAAGTTTTCATAGAAATGATGGTTTTCATGATTTGGAAATTTTAAGAAGAAAATTACAAATGTATGATGATAACATCCAATAATTCTGAGGTTTTTGAATTTCTCACTAGAAAGGGATGGTTTATAATCTTGAAGTAAAAAGAAATTATAGTAGAACAACAAAGATCAATGTTTATGGTGTTGAATTTTTTTTTACCAAAAATTAGTATTTTGTATTTCTTCTGGATATGGTCCTCATCGGATGAAACATGAGTGAGTGAATCATTTTTAGAGGGAAAATAATGTTTTTAAACAATTCAGATCCATTAGTGGAAGCTGTGGAAGGTATTTTTCATTCAAACTAAACTGGACTACAGAGGGTATTTGCCTAATGTGAAAACTGAAAATGCTTATAACTTTTTAACGCAGCTGAATATGGAAAAACCGTAATGGAAAAAGTGTTTCCTTTGATCTCAAGAACCTATGGTTAAAATTAACGCAGTGGTCAAAGACTCACCCTGTATATGGTTCATTTTAAATTGTAAAAATAATCATTGTAAGTATAAACAACCATCAAAATTTGAATAGAATGATAAGAAATTTATGTATCAGTAAATAAATACAACGAAATGAATCTTCTTCGGAAGGGACCTGTTTCTTTCTTGAGAGTGAACTGCTTGCAGCGACAGGGCTAAACTCATATTTGGACGGCTTTTAGCTAAAGGAACCAACCCCAAAAACAAGTTATTGAGTATTTAAGGGTTATAGTTTTGACAATTATAAAGAATTAATTACACAATAAAGATAAATTTAATTGATAACATAATTGGGCTTTAAATCTGCATATACGATATGAATTATTGAAAATTAAAAATATTACATACTTCGCTTGAATTTTTTGGTTTTGTGGGTTGGTTCTTTTCTGTAAAATAAATGTTAGCACTTTTGGTTACAGATACTTTATTGCTTAACTAAATAGGTATAAAATACATATTGTTTTTTTATTTATTCATCTATTATGGATTCCACTTCAAAATCAGGTGCTCCACTGAATCCATCCACATCGTCTACGATGTCTGTGCGGTTATATTTTCTAAAATTGCTTGCAATCGTTGGGAATTAAGCGCATCACAGATTTTAAGTCATCTACCTTTGGATGTGATATTTTTTTACTTCAGGCCACATTGGTATTAGCAAATCTTTAAATAAGGCCGGACGACCTATTTGTTTTTTTCTGATATCTATTTCAGCATACGAGTTATCTTCAAAATTTCTTTTCAGAAAAATTGAAAATAGTTTTTCTTTATGAAGAAGAATCTCACCTGTTTTTAACCAGCTAATTTTTATATTCTCAACATCCACTTTTCTATTTACTATTTGTTTTTCTAGGTCAGTGGACCCATAAAATTCAGTAGATAGCATTCGCGAAACTTTGAATTTATTTTTCGTTCGAGTCTTTCATGATTTTTATATAATCATCTGGCAGGTAAAGGCGCCGTTGATGTTTAAGTCCACATTCGACGTCGGCAAAGTCCGAATCGTTCGGGAGAAAACTATGCCCAGATACAAGAAAACGCATACGAATTATTTTTAAAGAGAGGTGTGCCTGCAGAACAGCTTTGAGCATGAGTGTCATCTTAATGTTGCGGTTTTGACCGCCACAGGAATCCGACCATAAAATTAACTCAGTAACGTCAAAGAGGTTTTCTTTAATATGTTTCAATAAACATGATCCAATTTCTTGTGCTCCCCGAACTGCTTCGTTTTCAGTCCAGATATAAAAATGACCCTTATTGGTTGAGCCGGAATGAACTCCCAAATTGTAGAGCCAAATTTGTCTCTTATAAAACAATATTCCAGTTGCTAATCGTGGTAGTGGCAGTGTTTTTTCAAGATCGAATGTTAAACATTCTATTTCTTCGTTTTTATTTACCTGATTACAGCTTCTTGGGCTTTCATCTCCTGTGCAATCTCATTCTCCATAACCATTGCAAGAATTCTTTGAGATCTACTCTTGTTAATATTAATTTTGAATAACAATAATATTTATTTATCAGTTTTATTTCACTTGTACTTCTCATTCACTATCCCAGAAAACAAAGAACCAAATACTGGCATCTGTCAACAAAACTCTCTTCTTTATTGTTATGTAGAAAAAAACCAAGCCGCTTGGATCTTTTCTGCAGGTTGGTAACTTGCTTAACAAATTTTGTTGGTTGGTTCATTGGTCAACAGATGGCGCTAGGTACCAGAATGTGGCTTGGATGTTTTTTGCAGTAAAGGTTACGGCTATTAATGTAATATTGTGCTTAAATCCAAAAATCACAAAATTGTGGTTTCAGCTAAAAGCCGTCCATTTATAGATGGCGCCTAAATGTTGAAGCGCTACATGAATGTGAAAATTACCATATATAGTCCGATCAGCGTAGCATTTCTTGGCGACACTTTGAAGGATTGTGAGCTTTTGTGGCGCCTGAATGTGAAATGCGAACATTTGTAATGCTTTATTAAGAGATTCGAACAAAAATTTGTGTATGTATGGACGTTATTGATATCCTACATATTCTCTAATTTCATTGTCGTGGCTTTAGGACAGGAGTCACAGAATTTTAGTTATTTGGAGGTTGTCAATATTGACAACCTCATCAACAAAATCGTGCTCTGAAAAAGTTAATTGTAACGCCCTCGGAGTGCTTAGTGAAAGAAATATATTTAAAGGGTTTTGATGAAGTATATATACCTATATTTGGTTGGGGTTCAAGAAAAAGTAATTTGAGCATCGAACAAAACTGAAGAAAGATGGTGAGTGGATATTTATGATTCAAGATATAGGTTTGCTCATGCACTGTGGCTAATGTATTAGTATTACACTGTTACAAAGAACGGAAATACTTAAGAAGTAGCTCGCAAAACCAACTGATCTCACGTCAGTGGCTTTCTACATTTTTCAGCACCACACTGATTTAGTGAATGAGAAAAAGGGTAATGTGAGATATTTTTGATTATTCATGGGCTATTTCCACATTCGTTATTAATATTTTTCATACTGACTCTTCAATCGACATCTTCTATCATTCTCAAGGTAAATTTGCTACGAGAGAATCAGGATCTGAATATTTTTCATATGTCATTGAATGTTAAGATTGACATAATGCGAATGAACTAATAAAACGCAATGAACTAAACTACAAATCGCTTGAAGACAAACCGTATTCACCAGATTTGGCTCCCAGCGACTGCTCACATAAAAATCCTGTAACGATTCGTTCATGGAAGCCGTTTTTCGTAGAATAAAGAAGTCATTGCAAACGTAGAACATATTGTGGCACGCTCTTGATAAATCATAACAGATACGACAAAGAATCAATGGACGATCTTTGAGCCAAGTGTATTGAGATTTCCAGAAAATATACTGAAAAATGCAGGTACTTTCGGATCCATACATTGTTGTTTTCATTATCATTCTGCGAACGTTTCAACCAACTTGTATCATAAACGAAGTTAAAGGTCACCTTGGCTCAGCTGAACGTATTTCCGTATTAAATTCAGCATGAAAACTGTCAATTTCGATTAGGAAGACCAAGAGCATTAAGAAACGATACCAAACTGTTCTGTTCAAGAATAAATAGCAAACAAAAACAAGACGCTATACTGACTTCCATAATTTCTCAGCAACTCGATCCTTAATTTCCATATTTCATACTACTTACCTGAAATTTCTTGAGATCCAATTCCGCAATCCGTTTCAAAAAAAAAAAGTCATATGAGCAAGTTTGAGACACATCGTTGGAATAACCGGAGGAACTTGACCTTCGGTTCTTGGTGTTGAGTCTGGCAGAAGCAAAGAACCGTAGAGCATGGATACACAACCGAGCAGCTCAGTACCGTGAAGAGTGCACACCTGCAAAGGAAAATCATGTGATGAATGAACAATTATTGAGCCGATCTATAGAAGCCTCAGTATAATTCAGAGTGAACCGGGTGTCCAAAATTGGTTAACTACTGAGAGGTCCCGGAAACGCGATGAGCTAGAACAAAATGAGTGCCACATTTTTTGTACTAGATTTCTGAGAGGAATTATTTGGTGGAAACCGCAATATTTCAAGTCAAACCGTTGTCGAGCTATCAGAGAAAATTGAAAAATATCATAGAATGAAAAGTCCTAATAACTTCTTTATTAGGAGCCGAAGTTATCAAAATAAAACTGAATCATTTTTTCAGTGGATTTCATTAAGGTAATTCTTACAATTATTTCCAAATTTATAATACGCTTGAATTCAGATGGAAGTCTAATTCAAAAAGTAGTGATTACACTAGTCAACAAAATAAAAAATTTTATGTAACATGAAAACTTTCGTCTAGTTAATTTTAGGACAAGGATAAAGATACTAGAAAGAAAATTAAAATGCTTCAAATACGAAATTTTTTTTTTGTAATACCATTTTATAACATTTCAGAAATTGTGAATTTTTATAAACAAAAGAAGTTTTTCGATTTATTGCTCCATTAATATGAATTTACTTTATAATTTTTGTCTGTAATTTGGTTCAGGAACGTGGTAGTTCCTAATATAAAAATTGTGTTCTGTGGTTCTCTGTTGTTTTCATTTTGTTTGACACTTTTACATTTGACAATTATTATTTGTTACATTAAAAATGTGCAAAATATTTCAAGGATAATTCAGTAATTTGAAATTTAAATTGAATTTAATAGGAAACAAGAATGGCCAGAAAATGCATTCTAATATATCTTGTTTATGAGTTCATAGCTTCCAGTTTCAATCCTAATTGAATTTCAATTGGTAGACATGCATCATAATAAATATTCAGATATGTACTGAATTGCTAGAATATCTAGGTTGTATCGGTGAATGAAATAGATATGTGGAAAAACTATAAACAATTCAGGAGACTGGTTTCGAAGTTTTAAAAAATTATATGAGCCTAATTTGGAGAATTCCTACATCTGAATAGACATACATAAGTTGATGACCCCAGAAAATCTGAACCTATAAAGAATCAGCTCTCCATACAGATAAGTCTTCAATTCAACAGGTCCTGACAGAAAATACATCTATTTCAACGATCATCACAAAAAAATAAACCTATGTACCTATTTGAGTAATGGTAATATTTTTCTTTATTTGTTATGGATTATTACTCCGGGTTGATATTAAACAAGATGATAGATATCATCAATAATGAATACAACAAATGACAAAAAGGACGTTTTGGGGTCAGTTTATGGTTGGCTTTGAGTTGAAACGGAATATTTGCTCACCAATAATATCATGAATCTTTAAAAAGATAGATGGTTCGGTGTATTGAGGCAACACATCGAAACATTAATAGGGAATCTGCCGTTCAATGAATCATAAAATATGTGTTTCCAACAGGATAGTACACCACCGCACAACGGATGAGCCATGACGAATTTTATCAATGAAAATTTTAGACCCAATTGACTGAAATCTTCTGATTTAGTACGACGACCAACAAGATCTCCAGATTCAACACCTTTAGATTTTTTCCTCAGGTCATAGATGGAAAACAACATTTATTATTATGGAAATGATAATGTAGAAATGTTGATCAGTAACAACGAAAATGTGTTATGAAATGTAGCCAGGATACACGTCCAACACGCATTCCGTAACCTCAAATGAAGATGTGAGTTTCTAGTTCTTCACAAAGGGCTTCATTTCGAACCATATTTATGAATATTACAATATCTATATTGTACATGTAAACTTCGAGTTTCGACAGTTTTGTTCTTATATTTTACTTTTTCATTGTTATTTAATTACGTTTTAGAAAAAATCAGAGAAAATATATGCATATTATGTGTTAATGAATATTTAGTCAACTCAAATATAATAATATCTATATTTTCAAATTGCCTCATTTTATTATTTGCATGCACATTCAAATTTTTTCTATTTGACGAAAACTTGTTTCAGCAATCTGGGCTATTGAACCGAAAATCATCAATTACAATAAGGTAACAAAATAAAGCTAATTTGTGAATTCACAAACTATAATACATATTTGCCTTTCGAATACGATATCAGATTGTCTAGTTGATTCCCATCTACTTCAAATCCGTTACGATCTGGTGTTGTCTTCTGTAATTCGCGTAATTGGGACTGTCAATCATTATATGCTTCACTTTCATACTTACGCCCGGTTTCACAAAGTATAGTTAACCTGTCGGTAATTCGACCAAATACTTTCTAGTTAACTAATAGTAAACTGTGAAAACGTTTCACAACAATTAGTAACGGTATTGGTCAAATTACCATGGGTTAACTTAGGTTGGCAATGGTTGACATTTTTCAAACCATAGAACCATATTATTTACCAGTCACTTATTCGAAAGAAAAGGAAAAAGAAGAAAATACCTCATAGTCATAGATAAATAAAAGTATAGTATTTGTTGTATACAGTTAAAAATCTGAGGAGAGCTCCATCAGAGAAATTGAGGGAAAAATTTTAGAAAATTAAAAAAGTTAACTACCACAAAAATAATAGGTAATCCGTCCACTACCCTAATGGAACAAAAATTAGAATTTGTAAAACATCAAAAAGAAAAATTTCTTCAGGAGCACAATTTAAAAATGGAACGTTTAAGAAAAAGCATCTACTTATAGATGCGCAATTGGCTGAATATGGCATCAATATTGTAGATGTTAGCAATAATGATGTTAAATAAATATATGTATATAATAAAATTGAGATATTCACTGAATTCTTTTTGCTGATTCCCTGATGAAAGTATTTATTTTGAACATATCGATATCATTGCGTATAAATTGCATTTATACATATCTCTCACCGGTATGTGGAGTAGGATGCATGAATGATTTGTGCTCAATTTGATCACATTTTTCTATTAATATTCTGTTTTAAGAAATCATAAAACACTTTCAACAAGTAATTTATTCGATATTAAAAATTCACATAGAACACAGGTATAACCATGAATGCAATCAATAAAAATTATATATTGGCAAAATAATTTATAAAATTATTTCTTGTGAAATTGTTGCCAACATTTTCATTTAATGCCGTTCCAATATTATTTCCCAATTCAATAAGTCTTTCCTGGTCATTGCCTACTTCGGGTACATTTTCATTTGCATCACAGGCAATATTATGAAGGATGCTACTACGATGGCCTGAATTGTGTCCAATGATACCCTCATTCCCATTGAAAGAGCTGGAAATCTACGTTTCCATACTCCAATTTGTCTCTCAACGACATTACGTCTTTGGATTTGTGACTCGTTGAATAAAGCTTGAGCTGCAGTTATCACCTCATCAAGAGGTGTTATCATGTAACTCTTTGAGGGGTATGCACTATCTCTTAATAAAACTGAGTCACCATATACACCATCCTCGAACAATTGGTACAATGACGAATTTCTGAATATATGGAAGTGGTGAGATGATCCAGGCCACCTTGCGTCAATATTCCTAATTTTCAAATTTGGGTCTGCGACAGTTTGCACATTGATCGAGAAGTATTGCTTTATGTTCCTAAATATTTCAGCATTATTACCCCCTGGTGACTGAAGTTTTATGTGGGTACCGCCAATGGCACCAATACATCTTGGAAATTTTGCTATGTTGTAGAATGCCTGTCTAATCGAAGGTATTTCTGCATCTTGGGGCATTTTTTATATAGCTTGGGGCTAGAGATGCTAAGGCCAAGCTAACTCTTCTGACAACTCTGCTAGCAGTTGCTTTGCTTACACCTGACATGACAGCAGATGTCCTTTAAAATGAGCCAATGGCGTAAAAATTTTAAGTCAGCAACACCTGATTACAGACAATCATTTCTGAAAAAATAACAGTATTTAATAATGAAGCTAAACTTACTGTTATTTCAAGATTTACCTTCCTGTATTATGTTCAATCTGATCACTTATTTCATCTATTACGTTTTCTGCTGTTCTGGGAGTGAGTCGAAAGCGATCGAAGAAATCCCTTTTATCATATTCTTCGTAAAAGTTCGTTCTTGGTCTGGTAACTTTTGGCCGCCGTAGACCTTCCTCCTCATCACTGAAGGCGTTGACATCATACAAATCCATCATGATATCAAAGCATAACTCTTATTTTATTAAAGTTTGCCAATATATTCGAGAGTCATGCTACAGTAACACTGACAAACAGTAAAAAGTGAGGTTAAGGGATTATAGTCAGCAGATCAGCTCTTAACCATCGAATTATCCAGTGGTCAAAAATACTACTGGTTAACTATTGGTAAATGTGTAACCAACAACTGTGAAACACTTTTCGCTGGTTTTAGCTTAACCCTTAGGTTAACTTTTGGTAACCAGACATTGTGAAACCGGGCGTTAGTTGGCAATGGGGATTTTCTGCCAGAATCATGTGTTTGTGAGTTAGTGTGGTATATCCAATGCGTAATTTTCTTTGCAACTGTTTGACGTTTCCTGCCAATTCTACTAGGTATATGAAAAAGTTTAATTGAGTCAGTAATTTTCTTCAGTTTGGAAGATGATCTTGACCAATCTTGTTTCCATAAGTCATTTATATCAGTTGAAAAATGCTTTTTCGAATTTGATGACTACTGTAATTGTTCTTCATGCAGATGGATTTTCGCTGCTTGCTTTCCTTTTGGTCAGTCTATTCATTCCCAGTTATACCCATATGAGAAAGTACCTACGCCTGTGTGAACTATAGTGAGGGATGGGAGACGGTTAGGTTGTAGAATACTTTTATGGTAGTAACTGCCGTAAAGGTTCCTTTCCTATTGTGAGATGCATCTGTGTAAGAAATGGTTTCGTAATCTTTTGCATTAATATGGTACCTCTAAGAGATCCATAGTGTCTATTCTGAGGCATTTTTACGTTCGAATCGAGGAACCATTTTCAAAAGATTTCTAATTGAAATGATAACTGAACGTGCTTTGTTATACGTATGCGAATCGCAGAAAATGAATGCATGAAAAAATTGAATTCTTAAGTGTTCTGCTCTCCACAATACAATATTTCAATCATCTTAGGTTTCAAGATATTCACTGATAAGCACCTGATTTTTTTTTTTTTTTCATAGTTTGCTATGAAATTCATTCATCCTTATAGATATTTGCAAAAAAAAAAAAGAGCACCTTATTTGCTACAGACAGAACTTGGTTGAATTTAAAAAAACACAAGTTGTATTATAAATTCGGAAATAACTGCCATGAAAACAATTTATTACATCAATGAAATTTATTGAAAGAGTTACCTTGATCAATTAACACTATACTACATCGTCCAATGAAATCGCTCAATTTTTGAAAACGGATCAATAGAAACAAACTGTATCTGAAAACACTCAACCTCACAGTGTTTTCACTTTTAGAAATTTGTTTTTATCAAATGTCTAATTTGCATAGGAATATTAATACGCTCGGATAGCTTTGGCCGTTGGTGGAAGTAGCGGTCGTCATGGTTACGATAAACAAACAGTTGTTAGCGATAACTTCAACAGCACAGCAGTTCTGTCAGTTTATTTTCGTATTTTACCATAAAGTAGATAAAAATGAAACGTTTTGGGAATTGTAATATTACTTCAATTGAGGAAAGTGCGAAGAAAAAGTGTGCCGCTTAATACCGTGAAGTCAAGATCCTACATTTGGAAACAATTTGAAGAATTCTGTGCTGCCCGGGAATAACTTGTAAATGAAAAAACAAGTTTGTCAGAGCTCAATAATATTATGGGGCTTTCAATATGAAGAAAAGAGATGGATCAGACTACAAGGAAAGTGTCGTAAAACCTTGTGGAATAATACTGCCAAACAGCTGCAGGAAAAATTCTATTCCGAATGGGGCGTTAGGTTCGATCCATTCACAGACGTGGCTTTTAAAACGGCGCAGGATGCACGAAATGCCAAGAGGCGTATTTTGCAAGTAGACCCTGAGGAAAGAAAAGTTAGTGCCAAGGCGCTGTCTTTGGAGCAACACAAAAGATGGTCAACTTATGTAAAGAAGATAATCCAGATGGTTTGAACAGAAAATTTTATTTTATTGCTGCATTGGAGCTTGCTTGGCGCGGAGGAGAGGGTTCATCACGCCTAATTTCGCATTTCCAATTCGAAATTGAAAACAGTGGTAATCCTACAGGCCGGATTGCCTACAATCCGATATTTTCTGAAATAAGACAAGGTGGTGCCCAAAAATGTGCGGCAACGAAATAGCTGACTCCCAATATTGAAGAAGATATTTGCCCGGTGAGGTTATATAAGATACTTGTATCCAAAAGAACTGCAAACATAACCACTGAAAGACTATTCCTTACTCCACATAAGAATTGGAAATATGGTTCCTGGTTCAAAAACTTCCCAGTCGGTCCCAATACGATAGCTAGATTGACAAAATCGGCAGAACTCATTGGCATCAACAGAACCAAGTCGAAGATAACCAACCACTCGCACCGAGCTACTGCTGTCAGCCAATTAGCCAAAGCAGGGATTGGCGAGGAACAGCTGATGAAGATAACAGCCCATTCTTCTGCAGCGTCAGTGAAACCGTATCTCCAACTAAACCAACAACATCATAAAAAAATAATCACAGCATAAGGAATGAAAAAATGTCCTTCAAAAACAACATCAGTATCTACTTCATCATTCGAAAATAATGCTCGTAATGTGTATAATAATTGTACTATCAATAATTTTTATTTTGAGAATAAAGATGAATAATTTGTTGTTATGCTTCTATCTGGTTATTTTTGAAAAAAACTATTTTTTATTTCGTTTGATTTATATTGTTGAATGATCTTTCCAAATACCACACGAGATTAGAATTTTTTTTGAGAACAGTCTGTCGTTATTTGAAAATTATACAAATTTCACTCAACAAAGTGATCCCGAAGTAGCACTCGCCTTCGGCTCGTGGTATTTTAAGGATAACTTTGTTTCGTAAAATTTAAACGCATAATTCCCAAAAAACAAGAGTGTTAATTAATAAAAAAATTCTCCTCTAGTGGTATTACCCTTGATAATATTTTAGTTTAATGTTTACAAGTTAGTAATGAAAAAGTTACGAGAACTTCTCATTTGACGCCATTTTCCAAAACTGTTTATTAGCTCGGAAACGGTTTTACTCAGAAGGTTCTTTAAAAACCGGTTTCATTTTGTTCTAGTTCATCGGGTTTCTTACGACACCCGATACAAAACCATATACCTCTACTCACCAAATGGGTTGGATCGGAATCCTCTGGACAATTTCGAGCTAGGGCTGCTAAGAACTTTAGGGTTGCGAGAAGGAAAGCACACGCAGGAGCTACATCGTGGACAGGACCTCTGACAGCTAAACAACACTTAGATAGTTGCTCAACCACTCCAACACATACAGCAAAACTGAAATTAATGAAATAAGCAATCACTGAATCTGATTAATAAAATATTGAGATTATTTCAAATAATATAAGTTTATTCCATTCCAGGCAATATAAATTCTCGTTCCCAAAAATTTTATTATTAATTTATTCCATTCCCTACATGTTAAGCGTAGTCCTAACTTCTCTTTAAATATTTTTAGACAAAATTATTTTGCCTGGTTCTAGTGAAAGAGCGTGCTACATTGTTTCCCAAATGTCTGTGATTTTTGAAAATCGAGCAAAAAATGCCTCACTCAATTGGGTTTGACTGCCTGATGAATAATTCAAGGTCAGATTTGAGTTCTCATATGTTTGCGCATATATGTAAATATGAGAACTCTAGCTCATCTCGCAAGATAGAGAGTAAACGACCGGCTGGACGGACATGCTCAAATCTCGCTCAAGTTCGTTATTGGGCCGAATCCGTCGAATGGTTAAACAGTTATGACATAAAATATATGTATATGAAATATCTCATAATCATGAAAGTGAAAAGCTATTTCCACTCCTGACATGTACCTACCATATGAAATTCATCTTCTCAGAGAAATGATTGCAAATATTATAATCCTGATCTAATGTACAGATGGAATGAATAAACATACATATTGAAGTTGCTTCAATTTTTTATGGGAGCATCATACAGTTTTAAGAAAAATTATTGATGTAGAAAAATGATGAGTAGACTTGACAATACTGTATTTCTTCGAACTAGTTCTTAAGTCGAGATTTAGATTTCAAAGCATGAGAAACTTCTTGAATATATTATCTTAGACATTTTTATTCTATGTATTATTTTAAAACACTGGAATTCACAGGTTCTGAATAAGACATAGAAAATAATACAAATAAAAATTTTCATAGTTATAGAAAATAAAAACCATGGCAATAGATTTGATGATCTGAAGAATTGAAAAAACTCATAGAGTATTGGGAAAGTAAATTAGATATGAGTGGCTTCTTATGAAATGTTCAATTAAATTAAATTAAAGTAATTTTAATATTTTCACCTATACTCTGTTAGGAAAACAATGGAATTCAGTATGATTTTCAGCTGGAATAATGATTTGGATGAAAAGTTATGTGACATTTTCCGGAGAGCAATAAAAATGTTTTCTTATAATAAGTATTACACTTCGCAGCCTTTAACAGGAACATGGCGCATACAAAAAGTATGTTTTGACTTTATTATAGAATTCCATAAGGTAAAAGCTAGATTTCTATGGAATCTTGAAAGGAATTCAGTGGTGGCTTAAGCCAATTTTATTCTTCAAATCGCCCATAACTCTGCAACGGGGCAAAATTGGAGATAGTGATATACGTTTTAGTTTTTTTTCGCTTCAAGAATCAGTAGTTAAAAATAACTCGAATTAACCCTGTTTATACAAATTTTGTCGAAATATAACGAAAATCTTCTGAGTTATAGAATATATTCTAAAAAGGTTTTGAGGATTCCTTAAAATTTTTATAGCCTGACGATTCGACAAAGTCTACTACTACTACTACATTCGTCCAACACCACTCGAAAGATTTTTAAGTAACATCAATCTAGCTTGAAGATATAATTCAAGTTCATGAGAAAACCTGATGAGATGACTCAGGAAGCATTGGATGAGTTATACCCAATAATGAACCAGATCGAGATAGTTAAACATTCAATCTATTATGTAATAAAAACTCTAGTTCATCATCTTCGGATGATAGAAAGTATACGGCTAGCCGAATGACCGGACATAGTTTACTTTGACCATGGATTTTTTATCACAAAGCCCAGCCCAATCGTCTGAGACCATTTTCGAATTTATATTACAAAAACATGAAGACATTGCTAGATGTTCCACTAGAAATAAGCGCGCAATAATCTCAAACTTCCATTTGAAACGGCTACACTGACTTACTACGATCTAAAGGAAAGAAACAGCCATATCCTGGTGACAGCGAGGAGCTAATCTGATAAGGCGAGTGAATTATAGACGTGGGAGCTGGAACAGTTGCCTTTTTCTATACCGCCACTTCTTCAGTAATAAGATTATAAATGTGTCATGTGCGTAGGTAAGCGGGGTTCCATCTCGTTCCACGCACAAATTCTGACATTATTTCTTCATTAGTGTCGTTTTTCCTAGTCCCAAAAAAATAGAAGAAATTGAATTTCTGCCGTTTTCTGAAGGGGAACTCTGTTGAGAAAACACCTGCTTCAACTTTTCTTTGACTGAGTAGGGCGCAGCCGTAATTTTGCAATGAAATTAGAAAGACAAGAGTATTATATTCTTTGAGACCGAACATACGATGGAAATGATTCATACGCAGGACAAGCCGGAGGAGAACAAGATGAATCGAAATCATCGGATTTTTATTCTACCTACACTCTGTTGAACTTTACTTAGTAACGCGGGGTTCATACATAAACTCTTGCAGAACACTTAGGATACTTGTTTGACGTGAGAACTGGAATTATGGTTTTCTATGAATTGAGTTGAGGTAGGATTTGTCGATCCACATACGACATAGAGAAAACAGAGAAAATATCAATACAATTAAATAAAGGCATGTTGAACCGATCTGAAATTCAATGATCGCAGATAACTCAGAATCTGAACAAAAAAGGTATGGAAAGACGTATAGAAAAATTGTAGAGTGGGTTATTCTCATTCTGAAAATGAAGAAACCTACTGGGTATCTAATTTGAAAAAATATAACCCATTACAATTCTGTGTGAAGACAATTGGTAATTTTTTGAACATTCTGTATAACATAGAACGAAAACGATGTTGCAGATCGAACTACAGTGCAACCTCTTTAATCCGAACAAATGTTAATCCGAACATCCTGTAATCCAAATGCGCCACCGAAATGTCATAGTCCGAACGCATATTCGTTAATCAGAACGTGGCCTGTAGGAACTTGTTGGTCTCGGTTGATCTCGGTGACACGTTCGCCACACAGATTTATTTTAGACAGAACGTTGTTACTGTAATGTTCGATGAGGAGAACTGATCTCGGAGTCAAGACAACAAAGAGTTGTCCCTTCAGTACTTTTTCACTAATTAAAGTTAATATGGCTGAATAGATAGGTGTTCTTGACCTCATGTAGTTAAAAAGAAGGTTTTATAGAAAAACAGAATAAATCCTTCTATGAAGACGTATAGATATAATAATTAATTTCTAAACAAGACACTGCATTTCTAAAAATAAAACTTCTACTCTTCGATAATCAACAAATAGCGTGACTATTCGTCAGGAATCATCTATCAAAATGGAATAATTCAGATGATGAGTGATCTTGGCTGGATCCACATTTTATAAGGGTTTTTATCTCTTTCTTTCGTTCGAATCTTGATTGTTTGCTTTTCTTCGATTGGCAAAAATGATTTAGAGTTAGCTTGGCATGGAAATGAAATGACAAGATACTGTCTACCCAATCATTGACTTAGTAATTGGATTCCAACATCGATCCTAGACCTTTTTTAGACAGGAGAGAATAAAATAACAATTATCCCATAAGAACTTTTTCATTGAAGACTGATCAACAAGTTCTGAAATGTACCAAAGAGAAATAGGTAGCATTTGGGCTGATTTTGGTATCAGATTTATGCATGATGAATGTACAAATAGCTCATCCGGTATATGTTGAGGAGCAAATTATCATTATAAAAAATTTCTCATCATGCATCAAGAAGAATATCCGATATTGGGGTTTCTCTATCATTTATGGTGATTTCTTCAACATTTTGAATCGATTTCAGGGTACCAACAATAATACTTATGATTGCTTCAATCAATAATCTCTCTGAAATATTTGGTTGGAATACATAAGTGACTTGGCGGCAATTTGTGGATACCAAGCCAATAAAATTGTCCGTTTTTTGACGCGAACCAACCAGACACCTCAATTTTCGACCACCTCGTAGGATTCTAAGTGCTGCTAGGCCAATGCGTGTCCCATCCATGAAAATAAATGGTAGTCGGAAAGAGCCAAGCCTGGTGAACCCGGCAGGTGATCATTTGTTTTGTCGATAGCGATCAGTACTAACGTTTTCACCAGGTTTTAGAAGCTCGTGGTATCCACACTTTTGTGGTCCCACCAAACAAACAGAATTGTCTTCTTGCCGCATCGATGTGATTTTGCAGTCGATGTTGGTGGTTGTCCCATATTAATCCATGATTTTTTCCGTTTAGGATTTTTAAATTAAATCCATATTTCATCGCCAGTAACAATCCGATGCAAAACCGAATGTCCTTCGTGTTTTTGAAGTAACATTTCCCAAGTGTTTTTTCGGTTTTCCATGTCTTTCATTTAATGCATGTGGCACCCATTTTTCACACTTTTGGATCTTTCCCATAACTTTTAAACGGTCAGAAATTGTTTGTTGTGCAACATTTAACATTTCTACCATTCGCATCTGATTCAAAGTGTCATCTCCATACAATATCGTTTACAATTCGGCGACTTCGGCAAACTTTTTTGGTGGTCTTCCACGTTCGTCATTTCTCACATCAAAATCATTATTTATAAACCGTTGAAACCATCTTTTGCATGTTGCTTCTGATAGAGCATGATCCCCATATGCCTCGACAAGCATTCGATACGACTCTGCAGCACCTTTCATCGAATGAAAACAAAAAAATACTGGTTTCCGCAAATCATCACATCATCATACATTTTTACGAGATGAAAAAATATGATGTGGTCTGTTCAATGACTTGATGTATACTAAATATGTTTCACAGATGTCATAGCAAACAAACAAAAAGAATAATGGCTCGTTCACAACAAATGAGATAATTGTATCTTGACGGTCACTTCATACCGGTATACGTGGTATGTCATGAACGGAAATTACATTATTGACGGAAGGGAAATGTCAGTCGTAAGTTCAAATAGTTATACTGCATATTCGTTCCCTAATGTCAAATGATCGTTTGAAAGCTTCAATATAAGTCATTCGATACATTCACTGTTATCAACTAACAAGTAACAGCTGTCAGCATGCTGCCTACCAAACCGGCAAATATACAAACCATCAATTCATACATAAAATGCCGAATCCAAGAGAATACTCTAGAACAGGCGCGCAAAATCTCCTGCGCTCTTATAAGTTCTTCCGAACATTGTTTGAGCCTACCAACAACCCCAATAACTACCTCCTAACCGTGGACTTCTTCTATGTCCTCCAGCAGGGGAGTATTTCACGTTGCAGCGTCGTAATCGAATTACCGCCCACACGTTAAGGGTAATTCACACGCGTGCGGCTAACTGCGATTCACGAGAGTGTGTCGACCAGTTTTCTAATTAAGAAACAGTCACATCTGGCTACAGAGAACCCAATCAACGTTATCGTCTGACGATTTATAGGTGACGATAAAATCGAGTTAGCTCGTCTACCACCGAGCACACAATCGAATTCACGAAATAAATTGGACGGATGAAACCTTCATTTTACTCAACAGCAAAAACTCAACCCCATGAAATTTTGTGGTAGTTCGTAATCAAATGAATTCGTCAGTTCGGAACGGAAAATTTCAAAAAATGTAGTGGTTTTTTTAAACGGGGCGAAGAAAAAACATGTTTCATTCGTGATGTTTCATATTTGAAATTGGAACAAAAAAAAACTACAGGAAAGCACTGATGTGAGGTCTGAACCGTTTACGCACTTGTTCTGAACTCAAGTTTTTCGACACACATACACACAAAACGCATCTTTACTAGTTTCCTGAGCTCGTGAAAAAACGCCTTTATCTTTTAGTGGGTTTACGAAAATCAACTCTCAGAATACGTTATACGTAAAAATCACCATGAATGCAGAATTTTTTTGATATCCAACGAATATCTTATGAGTAATCGAATATTTTCAGAAATTTTTTTAGGGATCTAAGAAAAAATTCTAGCCTGAGGATTCACATTCATTAATTTTAAGTGTAATGCTTAGTGCTCGAGAAACCGAATAACTTTTTCAAAATTGGTAGGTATTCTGGAGTCTTCTGTCGAAATCGTTGCTTAGATATCGAGACTCAAAGCCCTCATTTCCTAGTGCTTAATGCTCAAAGAAATCACAGATGTTCGTCAAGTAAGTATTTGGGGAGAACCCAATGAGCATGATATCAAGTCCCAAACTAAAATAGAATATTCAAATCTTAAAAAAAACATTGAAAATAATATAAACAGTGATCCTAACACTTTCGGGTCGTTTGTAAAAAAGAAATCAGGAAGTGGAGGTACACCAACAGAGATGGACTTTGGTGGTGAAGCGTTAACTACTAAGCAGAACATTGCAGATGGCTTCGCGAGTGATTTTCAAACGGTTTATGAGGGAGGTTTGCAGGGGCAGATGGTAATATTTCACGGAAGTGGTCTTGATTTTCCTGATGTCACTGATGATGATATTTTGTCCAGCATAAAAAGTTTGAAACCAAAAAAGCGACTGGTTACGACAACATACCCTCATACATTTTTAAAGGATATTCTGCTGGCTCCTCTGAAATATATGTTTAACCTCTCTTTTGAACAAGGGTGCTTTTCAGATAGGCTTAAGGAGTCGATTGTCACACTAGTTTTCAAGAAAGGCAGAAGAAATAATATAATGGATTATCGGCCGATCAGTCTGCTAAACAAACATACCTCTGTATTTTCTGTGAACATGTGTCAAATGCAATTTTAAATAATCAACAGCAGGATGTCATCTATATTGACTGTGCTAAGGCATTTGACAAGGTCGATCATGGTATTGATGATTTGAATTTGGTACTGAAGTGGCTTAGGAGGAAGAAGTAGACTGTCAATGGACTGAAGTGATGTGTTGTGTCGTATACCCGAAGCGTGAATGTGATAATTGAGGATTACCATGTGGATGATGTTAAAATTAAGAGGTGCGATGAGGTTAAAAATTTAGGGGTTTTATTTTAGTCCGAGTTCAACCATCACTATAGTATAATCATAAATAAGGCTTATAAATTACTCGGATTTGTCATGCGGAACAGTAGAGAATTTAATGTTGACACAACCCTTGTGAGACCTCATCTTGAATATGCTGCCAATGTCTGGTCACCAACTTGCTATTTCCACAGCAATGAGATTGAAAAGGTGCAGAAACAGTTCCTGAGGTATCTCCATGTTAAGAAAAATGGAAGTTATCCATTCATGATTTCCTATCGGTCTATGTTGTTAGTTTTCCGCCTCTCTTGATGTCCGGAGAAGGACCCAAGCTGTGATATTCTTTCTATATAATATAGTAATAAGATCGTGAACCAGAGAAAATTTTGACAGGTGGTCCCGTTAGGGACCACCTGTCACGCATGTGATATACGAGGTGCTCAATTCACAAGTTAATTTGATTTTTTCGCGCAAATTCGAGTTTTTGAGTTCCTTCGGTGTGTTTTGGTTCTGAATTCGATAAAATATATTCGATTCATATACAGTGTGTCAGATCTGAGTAGCGCTGACATTCACCAGAGTTTTTCTCTAGCTTTCGTGCTTTTCCGCGTAAGGGAGCTAAATTCAATGAAATCTCATACAGGGTGTGCCATTAACAATGATTTCGCGATCGATTGATATATAGGTGTGCAATTTAAAAGTTCTTTCATTATTTTTGCACGCTTTCGGTTTTTTGTGCTCCCTCGGGGTTTTAAGCTTTCCTTCGAGTTTTTTTGCGCTTTCGTTGATTTTGTGCTCCTTCGGGGTTTTTTAGTTCCTTTGGATTTTTTCGTTCTTTCGTGTTACTTTGGGTTCTATCATGTTTTCCGCGTTTTCTCGTATTTGGTCGGGTTCTTTCTTGGTGAAATGCACTGAACTTGAAACGATAGAGTTAAAACGATATTCTTTCGGTTTGTTTTTTATGATGAAAGCACCCACTGCGAATCAATTATATACTGGGTGACCAAGTTATCATGTTTTTTCACGAGTGGAGCCTAATTTCGATAAAATGTCATACAGGGTGTGCGATTTACAATGAATTTGCGATCGGGTGATATACGGGGTGAGCACTTTACAAGTTCTTCTGTTTTTTTGCGCGCTCTCAAGTTTTTTCAAGTTTTTTGTGTTCCTTCGGGTTGTTTTACGGAAAAATTATTTTCGAAACATATACGGGGTGTTACATAGGAGCTCCATAGAATAATTTTGATACTTCCTTCGTGGTAATTACTGAACTCGAATAGATGGAGTTACAACGATATTCTCTTGATTTTTTTTTTCACTGCTAATCAATTGTATACTGAGTGTTTCATATGCATTTCTCTTCAAGTTTTCTAGGAATGAGAGCTGATTTCGATAAAATGTCATACAAGGTGTGCAATTTACAATGAGTTTACGATCGGATGATATATGGGGTGTGCAATTTACAAGTACTTTTGTGTTTCGGGTTTTTTCAGGTTCCTTTAGATTTTTGTGTTACTTGGTGTTCTTTCGTGTTTTCTCGCATTGTTTCGTGTATAATTTCGGTTTCTTTCGTGTAACTTTGGTTTCTTTCGTCTTTCTTCGGATTCTTCCGTGTTTTTCGCGTTTTTTCGTGTTTTTTCCAGTACTTTCATGTTTTTTCGCTTTCATCGGTTTTTTGACATGTTTAGTGTTTCTGCGCGCTTCATTGATGTATGGGCCCTATTGATCTATGGTCTATATTGATCCATGGGCCAATTGAACTACTGGCCTATTGAACTACTGGCCTATGGATCTACGGGCCTATTGATCTACCCGCTTACTAGTTATACATAATATTGTAAATTCTTTGAATTATTGTGATTGCTATCTTATTAACTTCATTAACTTCTGAGTGCCAAAGATCCACCTAAGGATGTTATCTTGTGACCTGTTTTGTGTCGACAGGAGTCCGTTACCTATCACTCACCTGCTGGGCTTTTGCAATGCGGTGTTGTTTAAATGTTTGTTTAGTTGTTATTTTTCCTTATATTATTAGATCTTATATTTCTAGATTGTGAATTCAGCGAATTGTTGAAAACTTTTGCATGTAATTACCTTTGGTGTATGTAAAGTGAAGATAAATAAATAAATAAATAAATTATGAACATCAAATATTTGATTGAAATCTGGTACTTGGTAATACAGTGATATTTAATGTGTTTATGAACATCATGGCTATACCTTTCAGTGAGGAATCATTTCATAGATATGGGTCCAGATATTTCAGAGATTACTTCTCCAATATTCGTATGAATTTGAATTAGGATCGCAAGAACTGATTAGGTGTCTCGCTTTTCAACATTTTCATTTCATAAGAAGATGATTTCTGTTAAAAAAAAACGGAATTAAATTGAAGTTTTAACTCTCAATTACATCCCGACGGAGTAGAAGTTTTCTTTGTGAACCATCCACCGCTTCGGATTCGGCTCCTATCTCCAGAGAGAGAGAAAGAGAGACGTACTAGAAGAGGCCACTTGAAAAGTTTCTGGAAGCTGGAACCGATGTGAAGTTTGTTTGTTTGGGCTCGGCCCTTGATGTCAGATATTCCGAGTGGCGAGAAAAGACTTTACATAAATTAACTCTCTCGAAATTAAGAGTGGATCCGACTGAAAGGGTTTATTGACTGTGGAAACTGCCGACTAGGTTCTTCGATGAATATACATACTTGATCTAGGAATAATTGAACGCGATCCAACCGATAATATAATATAACTTTGGAGGATAGTTCTGAGGGTTCAAGTGCAATTTGAGTCATGTTGAATGATGAAGATCGATTCAACGTAACTACAACGGGTTTTTCATTGGGTTGTATTATTTTGAATAGACCGCTATTTTGGAGACTATCACTTTTGGAGCTGCAATTTTTCGACATCTGACAAGTAGAAATATCGTTATCGATAAAAACATGTAGAAAAACACTGACGTGAGGTTAGGGTCGAATCTAGAAAAAAGTTGATTAACCGAACACTTATCGTAGGAGCTGTACATTTTCCGAAGTCAGTATTTTTGTAGAATTATAATTTGAGCAAAAACCATCCTCTCTCACCAACGTTTGGGCAGACATCTTCTGTCGTTTTCAAGACAGAAAATTAGCTTTTAGAAAAGCTGATAATATTAGAAAATTTTTCAATAAATGTCGAAACGTTGGTAATAAGCGATGATGGATATCGCCCAAATAATAATTCAACACGAGTAACATCATAAAATGTTTCTTGTCAAAAATAGGTATGTTCGTCTCGATTTTTGGTATTTACGCATATTAATTCCATTCCAAATCATTTTTCCCGTACATGAGATCCCAAGTTTAGGCTCAATGTCAATGCATATTTTTTTCACATTCATTTCGAAAAAAAACTATAAAAACCCTTGGGAGACAATAAACCAGTTTAGGGTGGATCTACCACTGTTGAGTTATACTAAGGAAATCGAGGATATTCAGTTTTTGAAGAAAATACGACAACACTTGAGCGTCAAGAAACAACTTGAGGGTGGTTTTCACCCTGTTATTACCTGCTTACGAAAGTAAGACCAGATTAGTCGAAAGCTATCTTCAACGCAAATTTTTTGCGAGCTTTAAAGTTCTGAAGAAAATACCAAAAACCTCTTGAGAGTCAAGAGATCACATAAGGGTGATTTTAACCCTGCTATCCCCAACGTAAAAGAAGAGAATGTTCTATTTGTAGGGATCTCAAGTGGCGGCACTCCAAAAGCCCCACATAGCAACAATAAACAGCGCTTCGGTAGCCGAAAGGTTAGACCTGAGGTTTCATACTGACTAGGTGCCGGGTTCAACTCCCGGCGGTTCCCACTCTCAAATTTCTCCCCCTGTGTCTATGGCATGACGCACATAAGCCATACTGATGAGTCCAAATGTGTGCGCCAGGGACGAAACGCATAAGTAGGGATAACACACGATCCTACATATCGAAAGCTATCTTCCTCGTAGATTTTTGCGATTTTAGAAATTTTTGAGAAAATATGATAACAACCCTAGAGGGACCAAAAAACACTTAAAGGATGGTTTTGACCTTGTTATTCCTTAAGCAAGACAACAAGGCTAGGTTCAATCGAAAGCTATTTCGATGCAGCACTCTCAAATTTTGAAGAAAATACGATAACCACCTCTTGGAAGCCAACCAACCCTGTTTTCATCTACGTAAAAAAAAAGAACAAGACCAGGTTCAATCGAAGGTTGTTTTGAACGTGAATATTAAACGCGTTTAAACATTTTTAAGAAAGAACGATAAGAAACCTTCAAAGCCAAAAATCCACTCAAAGGTGGTTTCAACCCTGATATCCCCTATATTAAACAGTAGAAATAGGTTCCATCGAAATCTATTTTGAACGAAGTTTTTTTGTGCTCCTGACATGTCCCTTGAGTCAAAAACCCACTTGAGGATGGTTTCAACCCTGTTATCCACAACGTAAAAAAACAGAAGTAGGATCAATAGAATGTTTTATTTTTTGAGAGTCCATAAACCACTGAAGGGTAGTTTAAACCCTGTTACATTCTACGTAAGAAACCAAGGCTAGTTTCAATCGAAAATTGTCTTAAATTGAGATATTTTCCGCATTTTCAAGAAAATATGAAAACAATACTAGTAGGGGTACTTTTAATCCTGATATATCCTAGGTAAAAGAGCAAGACCAGGTTCAATCAAGTTAAACGAAGACTTTTTGCGCTTACGGAAATTTTGAGAAAATACGATGAATAATTTAAGCGTTTAAAGGTGAATTGTACCCCGGTAATCCCTACTGAAAGAACGGACTAGACTCTCATAAAATAATTACTGATTGGGCGTCTTGAACTTGGATTTTTCAAAAATGAAAATAAAACCTCAAGGGTCATTTTTAATTTCACCCATGATTTAGGCGATGTTAGGATTAACAGAGTAGGATCTATTCGCCATTGAAAGTTAGTCGTAAACGTAAAACTTCTATTGAAAATTTTCCATAGTACCTATGGGTCTTCGGGTGTCATCAGAAATTTTACCGGCTATCTTAAGACGGGTAGTAGCGTCGGGGTATGCCAATAACGCTTGATGATAAATCTGGCTCTGCATCAGTAGCATGTATGCAATTCAAGATATATGTTGACTCAGAATTTTTCAAACTATCGAATAGTTTATGATTCACATTGAATTAAACATGGGACAATCATGTTGAGATAATTACATTAAGGGTCGGAATAAAAAGTAGCACCAAAAAAAGTCATTTGAAATGCTGAGTTTTATTACTGAAAATGGCTCAAAAAGTGCCTCAACGTTTGAGATGTCCCAAAAATAAATGAAAACAATAGTTCTGGAGGAGGTTCTAATGCTGGCAATCTCACTTTGCCATTAACACAACACATGCCAGGCGTTTGACCTGGAAATTTAGCCGAATCACAATGTGGGCGTCCAATGTATTCCTACATACTACAATCACTGTGACTGTAGTAATTGAAAGCAGTACGCATCATTTCAACAAAAACAGTACGTATTCGCGATCGCCATGCGAGATTCAGTACAGGTACGGGGTCAACAGAATGGCTGACAATTTGCTTTAGTCAAAGCACATCCAAAACTAAATGACATGAATGCAAAACAACATGCATGCATGCTTCAGCAAAGACACTAGACGACATGTTCAAGTTGATATTGTTGGTGAAAATCAAAAACACTATGGATTGACTTATGTGGCGGATCTTTCTGAACAAATAAAGAAAAAAATTGCTTTCAAATCTTCCAACACCAACAGAAGACTTTTCACCCTAATAAAAAATAGCACTCCTAAAGAGCTACGTAAGTGACGTAATCTATAAGATATCTTGCAAAGATTGTCAATCCACCTATATAGGACAAGACAGAATATCGTAACATCAGAGAGATACCCTAAATAAACTAAATCCATTGAAAAAGAAGAAGGAAAATAACACCGCGCTGGCTGAGCATGTTTGAAATACTCTCCACTCCTTCGACTTCAACATCCAGTCAATTAAAATATTGTGACATGAGAGAATTTTAAAAAAAACGTTTGCTGCATGAAATGATTTCCATGAAACAAGACGGAAAATCAATTAAAAAACGACGGATACAGAGAACTTGAAGACCGCTTATTTTTATCTGATTAATAAGATCAAAGACAAAAGTTAATCACAGATATTCATAGTTAGAAATTTATTTTCACATGCGCAATTTTAATCAGCACTTATTGAATCAATATGTTAATTCCTTTCCAGCAATTATTCTTTCCATGTGTATTGGGGTGTACTTGTTTTAATTGATTTATTACATGACTCAGACCATTATAAAACTGTAAGTGAATTCCATCATTCCAGGTTCAGACTTTCATTTTAACGAGTAAATGAACTATAGCTATATATAGGAAATTTGAATGAAAAAAAGAAAATATTATCTGAACATTGCCGTTTCCTACTTTTTCTCTCACTGTGATGTCTCTGTTCCTTAAGATTCTCGTTTTATTAGATAGATATGAGTTTATTCAACATAATATATTATACAATATGTAATATGCAGTAAACTCTGAGAAAAAACTGTGAGCTATTATTATATAACTGTTTACAGTTGTGAAAAATAAATTTGATTCTAACGGCAGCTGAATTGTCATCAACATCGAAATTTGCCGATTTTTAATCTAAATCAATCCTCCTTCTTTTTTTCTTTGTCACATTTGGTTTTATTTCACTCCTTATCAGATATCCTGTGTCAATCGGGTCTCTCTTTGTCGCAGTTTGGGGTTTAGTCTTGATAAGTTCGGGAATTTTTGTTATCATCCACTATTTGCTCCTCAACTCTTTCATGAAGAGTTTATTATTTTGTGTGCCCACGATCTGTCTTCTGTAATCAACCAGTTTTTTAACTCTCTCTTAAATTTTTTTATATTATTCATTTCTTTTATTCTGTTGGGTACATTTGGGTAGAGTCTTGGGGCCAGATATGTGCAGCTCGCTGTCCTATTCTTTTTTAGGCCTTCGGTGTTCTATAGTTGTCTTTCTTTGTTCGTGTTGAGAAATGATGTTCTTTCATTTGCAGAGGTATTTTTTTCTGTTGAATGTCTATGATTATCTTATTTGCGAAATTTTGTCTGATATCCAATGCTTTCGATATTTCATAAATCTCTCGACTAGGAAATATAAATTTTTTTCCGTACATTATTTTTAGGATGTACTTCTGTATAGTGTCCACTCCTCTTTTATGGCAATCCAATACTCCCCCCCCAACCAATTATCCCATATGACAGTTGAGACTGAACTAATTCATCATAGAGTACTTGGAGATGATCTACAGACGGTACTTCTCTGAATCTGTACGCTATACCTCTCAACTTTTTCATAAGATGATTCATGTGTACGTGTTCCATCTCAAATGTTGATCTATGTGAATTCCCAGATATTTTGTGGCATTTGTGTTGGAGATTTTCAGTTGACTATTCACTTGGAGCATTCCTAAATCTGGAAGCCCGACTTTATTGGATGAAAAGGTTAAATATTTGGTTTTTGTCTGATTCAAGGTGAGTTTCTTTAGTTCAAACCACTTCTTCAGAATCTTTAAGTCATCAATTGCCTTCTCCTTCAGATTCTCCCATGCTGTATCCTCATAGATGACTAACATATCATCAGCAAAGCCTATAATTTCTCCCTTACTCTTCTGGTCGAATATACTATTCAAATATATTAAAAAAAGAATAGGCCCGAGCACTGTTCCCTGGGGAACGCCATAAGTAAGTGTGTTCATACGGCTAAATTTTCCATTCAAGTTCGTGGTCTGTTTTCTGCCTGTAAGGAAGCTACGGAGTAAGTTATTCATTTTGCCTCTGAAACCGTAATCTGAAAGTTTTTCTAGCAATTTTTCATGGTGCACGGTGTCAAAAGCTTTGGCTAAATCTATGACTATTGCTAGAGTTGGTATATTATTATCTATGTTCTTGTATATTTTTTCAGTTACCCTTTTTATTGCATCCTCTGTAGACATCCCTTGTCGAAATCCGAATTGATTTTTCGAAATTATATCGTATTTGTCCATAAATGCAACCATACGGACTTTAATTAGTTTTTCAAAGATCTTAGAAATATTGGATACAAGTGTGACCGGTCGGTAATTATTGACATTTGTTCTGTCTCCTCTCTTGTGTAATGGCTTTACTGTTCCTATTTTCAAAACCTCTGAGAAACATGCCCTCTCGAAACACATGTTCGCCAAAAAGGCAAGAGGTTCCGACACTTCCTCTTTCACTTGTTTAAGAATTTCTGAACGGATTCCATCGCATCCACTAGATTTTCCTGACTTGAGACCATCAATAAGCTGTCCCATCTCATTAGAGTTTGTGGGGAATAAAAAAAAGGAACTATTGTTTTGAATCTTTTTGGCGCTCTTGTTCACCTGAAACAGAGTGCTTATCAATTTGCCCAAATGTCTGTGACTTTCGAATTTTTGAGCAAAAGTGGTATCAATCGTTTTGTTTGGACCTACTGATGAATAATCCGTGGTCAAAATCGATTCTGTCCGTCCATCCGTCCGTTCCGTGAATACGATAACTCTCGAACGGATGAAGTTAGAGAGTTGAAACTTTCAGAATAGGTTTGAGGTATAAATATCTCAAGTTCGTTATTCGGTCAAATCGGCCGAATAGGTTCGAGTAACAAAAAAATTTTTTTCAAATGACACTGTTCAAATAAAATTTTTTTATGGTGCAGTTTTATCAGACGTATACAAAAATAGCACTCTCGACTTCGACAAGCTAATAGTTCTGGAGATATGATTTTTAAGTAAGTGGTTTACAAGAGCGCCTAATCCACCTGACCTCACGTCAGTGCTTTCTAAGTTTTTTTAAACTTATCTTTGTTTCTCCTGTGTACAGTCGTAGTATTTGTGTCTATTAGTAAAATTAATAATTATAATATTTAATATCTTTTCTGTTACCTGTTGTAAGTACTATATTGTAATAATTCTTGTTTTTTTCATTGTAGAGCCCTGAAGATGATTTTAGATTGAAATCGAAACTAGTCGGCCTTGTTTTGAGAAATGTTTTTGTTTCAAAAACCTGACCTTTTTTCCTGTCAACTGACTGAAATATGTTTTTACTGTCAAAAGTTTCATTCCATTTAATAGTCCCAATTCTGAAATGATCCGTCATTTATTGAATTCATTTGTTAAAAAAAGGGCATAAATGGAGGATCGCAAAAACGATTTAGTGCAAACTTCACATAAACCATCTACTAAAGGGTCCGAACAAAGCCTGAATATTTGGTTTGGTTTATGAGTTATCAAATTACAAGAGTGGCATTGATTAATATATACCAGGTATACTCGTATGAAGTGAGCCTCAAGATACAAATGTCTCTATAGGGAACATTTGTTGTGAACGAGCCTTTATTTTTTTTTCTGTTTGTTTGCTTGACATCTGTGAAACGTATTTAGTATACATCAAGTCATTGAACAGACAAAATCATATTTTTTCATCGTGTTAAAAATGTCGAAATTAGTATCAGAAAGTGATGATTTGTGGAAAGCATAAATTTTTTGTTTTCATTTGAAGAAAAGTGCTGCAGAGTCGCATCGAATGCTCGTCAAGGCATATGGTGATCATGTTTTATCAGAAGCAACATGCAAAAGATGGTATCAACGGTTTAGAAATAATGATTGATTAGATGATACTTTGAATCAGCAGCAAAAGGCAGGAATGTTAAATGTTGCACAAAAAACAATTTCTGATAGTTTAAAAGCTACGAGAAAGTTCCAATATTGTGGAAAATGGGAGCCACATGAATTGAATGAAAGACAGATGTGAAACCGAAAAACACTTGTAAAATATTGGGTTAATCCGGGACAACCATCAAAACTGCAAAACCAGATCGATTCGACAAGAAGACAATGCTGTGTGTTTGTTGGGGCCAGAAGGGTGTGATATACCACGAGCTCCTAAAACCTGATGAAACCGTTAATACTGATCGCTACCGACAACAAATGAACAATTTGAACCAAACATTGTTCGAGATAGGATCAGAACGGGACAGAAGACACGGCAAGGTAATTTCACTCCATGACAATGCACCTGCCCAAAAAGCCAAACTGGTTCAGGATACAATCAAAACACTTGGCTGGGAGCCGCTATCCCAACCGCCGTATTCACCAGACTTGGCTCCTTTCGACTACCATTTGTTTTCATCGATGGGACAAACATTGGCTGAGCAGCACTTTGATTCCTACGAGGAGGTCGAACATTGGATGCCTGGCTGGTTTGCTTTAAAAGTCAAACAATTTTATTGGCATGGCATCCACAAATTGCCAGAAAGGTGATCAAAATGTGTAGAAAACAATGGCCAATACTTTGAATGAAATGTTTTTTACTTTCTCATTAATAATGGGTATTTTATTTTCACAAAAAACGCTCATATCGGTATATCTGATATTTAGAATAAAGAGTATTAACAGGGAATATCAATCACATCCGTTAATTACTCAAATTGAATCCGATTTGCGAAAAGTTTCAAGAACAGAAATTATAGCATCATAACCTTACATGTGAATTGTCACAGAACAATCCTTCCCTTTCAAGAAGTCAATGGTAGAAGCCTCCGTGTTCAGAATAATCATATATCTAATGAATTATGAGTCGAAAAGTATCTCACTACTGCGGTAAAATCTTCTCGCGAGTTTTCAATGGGCCATCCTGTTCGATTATAACAACTGCATTTTTCTTGTTGTTCAATCTGGGTGAAAAAGAATTTATTTCAGGGTTTCCTTCAGCCAGATGACAGTTTCAACAGACGAACTAAACTGATCTGGCAACACTCATCTAGATCGCATAGGTTCAATCATATTACCAATAGTAGGTACATCGATTCTTTCCGTTACAAAAAACACATGTCATTCGCAACAATCTTTTCTTTCAGAATCATCAGTCTTGCAGAACACTTAGGATACTTGTTTGACGTGAGAACTGGAATTATGGTTTTCTATGAATTGAGTTGAGGTAGGATTTGTCGATCCACATACGACATAGAGAAAACAGAGAAAATATCAATACAATTAAATAAAGGCATGTTGAACCGATCTGAAATTCAATGATCGCAGATAACTCAGAATCTGAACAAAAAAGGTATGGAAAGACGTATAGAAAAATTGTAGAGTGGGTTATTCTCATTCTGAAAATGGAGAAACCTACTGGGTATCTAATTAGAAAAAAATATAGCCCACTACAATTTTGTGTGAAGACAATTGGTAATTTTTTTGAACATTCTGTATAACATAGATCGAAAACGATGTTGCAGATCGAACTACAGTGCAACCTCTTTAATCCGAACAAATGTTAATCCGAACATCCAATAATCCAAATGCGCCACCGAAATGTCATAGTCCGAACGCATATTCGTTAATCAAAACGTTGCCTGTAGGAACTTGTTGGCCACTGCTGGTTGATCTCGGCGACACGTTCGCCACACAGATTTATCTTAGACAGAAGGTTGTTACTGTAATGTTCGATGAGGAGAACTGATCTCGGATTCAAGACAACAAAGAGTTGTCCCTTTAGTACTTTTTCACTAATTAAAGTTAGTATGGCTGAATAGATAGGTGTTCTTGACCTCATGTAGTTAAAAAGAAGGTTTTATAGAAACACAGAATAAATCCTCCTATGAAGACGTTTTGAATAATAATTAATTTCTAAACAAGACACTGCATTTCTAAAAATAAAACTTCTACTCTTCGATAATCAACAAATAGCGTGACTATTCGTCAGCTTGGTATGGAAATGAAATGACAAGACGACTGTCTACCCAATCATTGACTTAGTAATTGGATTCCAACATAGATCCTAGACCTTTTTCAGACAGGGGAGAATAAAATAACAATTATTCCATAAGAACTTTTTCATTGAAGACTGATCAACAAGTTCTGAAATGTACCAAAGAGAAATAGGTAGCATTTGGGCTTATTTTGGTATCAGATTTACGCATGATGAATGTACAATAGCTCATCCGAAATATGCTGAGGAGCAAATTATCATTATAAAAAATTTCTCATCATGCATCAAGAAGAATATCCGATTTTGGGGTTTCTCTATCATTTATGATGATTTCTTCAACATTTTGAATGGATTTCAGGGTACTAACATTAATACTTATGATTGCTTCAATCATTGACATTATCCCTCTGAAATATTTGGTTGGAATAAATAAGTGACGTGGCGGATATAAATTTGGATAAATATATGAGTATTTAATTCATTATTTACGAAATAAGATCGAGACAAAACGAGGTTGTAATTAATTTTCATAGTTAACGCACAGACCCTTTCAGTAAGTTTTTGTAACCAGAAATATATATATTCTTTTGAACTTTTGGCTGACAATATTTTGGCTGACAATATTAGGAAACAATAAAGCATATAGATCAGGGGCTAGTGACGGGGTTTTATTATTTATAAACCGTTTAAACCATCTTTTGCATGTTGCTTCTGATAGAGCATGATCCCCATATGCCTCGACCAGCATTCGATACGGCTCTGCAGCACCTTTCATCGAATGAAAACAAAAAAATACTGGTTTCCGCAAATCATCACATCATCATACATTTTTACGAGATGAAAAAATATGATGTGGTCAGTTCAATGACTTGATGTATACTAAATATGTTTCACAGATGTCATAGCAAACAAACAAAAAAAATAATGGTTCGTTCACAACAAATGAGATAATTGTATCTTGACGGTCACTTCATACCGGTATACCTGGTATGTCATGAACGGAAATTACATTATTGACGAAAGGGAAATGTCAGTCGTAAGTTCAAATAGTTATACTGCATATTCGTTCCCTAATGTCAAATGATCGTTTGAAAGCTTCAATATAAGTCATTCGATACATTCACTGTTATCAACTAACAAGTAACAGCTGTCAGCATGCTGCCTACCAAACCGGCAAATATACAAACCATCAATTCATACATAAAATGCCGAATCCAAGAGAATACTCTAGAACAGGCGCGCAAAATCTCCTGCGCTCTTATAAGTTCTTCCGAACATTGTTTGAGCCTACCAACAACCCCAATAACTACCTCCTAACCGTGGACTTCTTCTATGTCCTCCAGCAGGGGAGTATTTCACGTTGCAGCGTCGTAATCGAATTACCGCCCACACGTTAAGGGTAATTCACACGCGTGCGGCTAAGCTGCGATTCACGAGTGTGTCGACCAGTTTTCTAATTAAGAAACAGTCACATCTGGCTACAGAGAACCCAATCAACGTTATCGTCTGACGATTTATAGGTGACGATAAAATCGAGGTTAGCTCGTCTACCACCGAGCACACAATCGAATTCACGAAATAAATTGGACGGATGAAACCTTCATTTTACTCAACAGCAAAAACTCAACCCCATGAAATTTTGTGGTAGTTCGTAATCAAATGAATTCGTCAGTTCGGAACGGAAAATTTCAAAAAATGTAGTGGTTTTTTTAAACGGGGCGAAGAAAAAACATGTTTCATTCGTGATGTTTCATATTTGAAATTGGAACAAAAAAATTACAGGAAAGCACTGATGTGAGGTCTGAACCGTTTACGCACTTGTTCTGAACTCAAGTTTTTCGACACACATACACACAAAACGCATCTTTACTAGTTTCCTGAGCTCGTGAAAAAAACGCCTCTATCTTTTAGTGGGTCTACGAAAATCAACTTTCAGAATACGTTATACGTAAAAATCACCATGAATGCAGAATTTTTTTGATATCCAACGAATATCTTATGAGTAATCGAATATTTTCAGAAATTTTTTTAGGGATCTAAGAAAAAATTCTAGCCTGAGGATTCACATTCATTAATTTTAAGTGTAATGCTTAGTGCTCGAGAAACCGAATAACTTTTTCAAAATTGGTAGGTATTCTGGAGTCTTCTGTCGAAATCGTTGCTTAGATATCGAGACTCAAAGCCCTCATTTCCTAGTGCTTAATGCTCAAAGAAATCACAGATGTTCGTCAAGTAAGTATTTGGGGGGAACCCAATGAGCATGACATCAAGTCCCAAACTAAAATAGAATATTCAAATCATAAAAAAAAAAACATTGAAAATAATACAAACAGTGATACTAACACTTTCTGGTCGTTTGTAAAAAAGAAATCAGGAAGTGGAGGTACACCAACAGAGATGGACTTTGGTGGTGAAGCGTTAACTACTAAGCAGAACATTGCAGATGGCTTCGCGAGTTATTTTCAAACGGTTTTTGAGGGGGATTTGCAGGGGCAGATGGCAACTTTTCACGGAAGTGGTCTTGATTTTCCATGTTACTGATGATGATATTTTGTCCAGCATAAAAAGTTTGAAACCAAAAAAGTGACTGGTTCCGACAACATACCCTCATACATTTTCAAAGGATGTGCCAATTTTCTGCTGGTTCCTCTGAAGTATATATTTAACCTCTCTTTTGAACAAGGGTGCCCTTCAGATAGGCTTAAGAAGTCGATTGTCACACCAGTTTTCAAGAAGGGCAGAAAAAATAATATAATGGATTATCGGCCGATCAGTCTGCTAAACAAACGTACCTCTGTATTTTTTCTGTGAATGTTCACATGTGTGTCAAATGCAATTTTGAATAATCAACAGCAGGATGCCATCTATACTGATTGTGCTAAGGCATTCAATGACAAGGTCGATCATGGTATTGATGATTTGAATTTGGTACTGAAGTGGCTCAGGAGGAAGAAGTAGACTGTCAATGGACTGAAGTGATGTGTTGTGTCGTATACCCGAAGGGTGAATGTGATAATTGAGGATTACCATGTGTATGATGTTGAAATTAAGAGGTGCGATGAGGTTAAAGATTCAGGAGTTTTGTTTCAGTCCGAGTTCAACCATCACTATAGTATAATCATAATTAAGGCTTATAAAATACTCGGATTTGTTATGCGGAACAGTAGAGAATTCAATGATGACACAACTATAAAACTCTACACAACCCTTGTGAGACCTCATCTTGAATATGCTGCCAATGTCTGGTCGCCAACTTGCTATTTCCATAACAATGAGATTGAAAAGGTGCAGAAACGGTTCCTGCGGTATATCCATGTTGAGAAAAACGGAAGTTCATGATTTCCTATCGGATGTTGTTAGATTTCCGCCTCTGCTCTCTTGATGTCCGGAGAAGGACCCAAGCTGTGATATTCTTTCTATATAATATAGTAATAAAGATCGTGAACCAGAGAAAATTTTGACAGGTGGTCCCGTTAGGGACCACCTGTCACGCATGTGATATACGAGGTGCTCAATTCACAAGTTAATTTGATTTTTTTCGCGCAAATTCGAGTTTTTTGTGTTCCTTCGGTGTGTTTTGGTTCTGAATTCGATAAAATATATTCGATTCATATACAGTGTGTCAGATCTGAGTAGCGCTGACATTCACCAGAGTTTTTCTCTAGCTTTCGTGCTTTTCCGCGTAAGGGAGCTAAATTCAATGAAATCTCATACAGGGTGTGCCATTAACAATGATTTCGCGATCGATTGATATATAGGTGTGCAATTTAAAAGTTCTTTCATTATTTTTGCACGCTTTCGGTTTTTTTGTGCTCCCTCGGGGTTTTAAGCTTTCCTTCGAGTTTTTGCGCGCTTTCGTTGATTTTGTGCTCCTTCGGGGTTTTTTAGTTCCTTTGGATTTTTTCGTTCTTTCGTGTTACTTTGGGTTCTATCATGTTTTCCGCGTTTTCTCGTATTTGGTCAGGTTCTTTCTTGGTGGAATGCACTGAACTTGAAACGATAGAGTTAAAACGATATTCTTTCGGTTTGTTTTTTATGATGAAAGCACCCACTGCGAATCAATTATATACTGGGTGTCCCATATGCATTTTTTCATCATGTTTTTCACGTGTGGAGGCTAATTTCGGTAAAATGTCATACAGGGTGTGCGATTTACAATGAATTTGCGATCGGGTGATATACGGGGTGAGCACTTTACAAGTTCTTCTGTTTTTTTGCGCGCTCTCCAGTTTTTTCAAGTTTTTTTGTGTTCCTTCGGGTTGTTTTACGGAAAAATTATTTTCAGAAACATATACGGGGTGTTACATAGGAGCTCCATAGAATAATTTTGATACTTCCTTCGTGGTAATTACTGAACTCGAATAGATGGAGTTACAACAATATTCTCTTGGTTTTTTTTCACTGCTAATCAATTGTATACTGAGTGTCTCATATGCATTTCTCTTCAAGTTTTCTAGGGAATGAGAGCTGATTTCGATAAAATGTCATACAAGGTGTGCAATTTACAATGAGTTTACGATCGGATGATATACAGGGTGTGCAATTTACAAGTACTTTTGTGTTTCGGGTTTTTTTCAGGTTCCTTTAGATTTTTTGTGTTACTTGGTGTTCTTTCGTGTTTTCTCGCGTTGTTTCGTGTAATTTCGGTTTCTTTCGTGTAACTTTGGTTTCTTTCGTCTTTCTTCGGATTCTTCCGTGTTTTCGCGTTTTTCGTGTTTTTCCAGTACTTTCATGTTTTTCGCTTTCATCGGGTTTTTGACGTGTTTAGTGTTTCTGCGCGCTTCATTGATGTATGGGCCCTATTGATCTATGGTCTATATTGATCCATGGGCCAATTGAACTACTGGCCTATTGAACTACTGGCCTATGGATCTACGGGCCTATTGATCTACCCGCTTACTAGTTATACATAATATTGTAAATACTTTGAAGTATTGTGATTGCCATCTTATTAACTTCATTAACTTCTGAGTGCCAAAGATCCACCTAAGGATGTTATCTTGTGACCTGTTTTGTGTCGACAGGAGTCCGTTACCTATCACTCACCTGCTGGGCTTTTGCAATGCGGTGTTGTTTAAATGTTTGTTTAGTTGTTATTTTTCCTTATATTATTAGATCTTATATTTCTAGATTGTGAATTCAGCGAATTGTTGAAAACTTTTGCATGTAATTACCTTTGGTGTATGTAAAGTGAAGATAAATAAATAAATAAATAAATTATGAACATCAAATATTTGATTGAAATCTGGTACTTGGTAATACAGTGATATTTAATGTGTTTATGAACATCATGGCTATACCTTTCAGTGAGGAATCATTTCATAGATGTGGGTCCAGATATTTAAGAGATTAATTCTCCAATATTCGTATGAATTTGAATTAGGATCGCAAGAACTGATTAGGTGTCTCACTTTTCAACACATTTCATAAGAAGATGATTTCTGTTAAAAAAAAACGGAATTAAATTGAAGTTTTAACTCTCAATTACATCCCGACGGAGTAGAAGTTTTCTTTGTGAACCATCCACCGCTTCGGATTCGGCTCCTATCTCCAGAGAGAGAGAAAGAGAGACGTACTAGAAGAGGCCACTTGAAAAGTTTCTGGAAGCTGGAACCGATGTGAAGTTTGTTTGTTTGGGCTCGGCCCTTGATGTCAGATATTCCGAGTGGCGAGAAAAGACTTTACATAAATTAACTCTCTCGAAATTAAGAGTGGATCCGACTGAAAGGGTTTATTGACTGTGGAAACTGCCGACTAGGTTCTTCGATGAACATACATACTTGATCTAGGAATAATTGAACGCGATCCAACCGATAATATAATATAACTTTGGAGGATAGTTCTGAGGGTTCAAGTGCAATTTGAGTCATGTTGAATGATGAAGATCGATTCAACGTAACTACAACGGGTTTTTCATTGGGTTGTATTATTTTGAATAGACCGCTATTTTGGAGACTATCACTTTTGGAGCTGCAATTTTTCGACATCTGACAAGTAGAAATATCGTTATCGATAAAAACATGTAGAAAAACACTGACGTGAGGTTAGGGTCGAATCTAGAAAAAAGTTGATTAACCGAACACTTATCGTAGGAATTGTACATTTTCCGAAGTCAGTATTTTTGTAGAATTATAATTTGACCAAAAACCATTATCTCTCACCAACGTTTGGGCAGACATCTTCTGTCGTTTTCAAGACAGAAAATTAGCTTTTAAAAAAGCTGACAATATTAGAAAATTTTTCAATAAATGTCGAAACGTTGGTAATAAGCGATGATGGATATCACCCAAATAATAATTCAACACGAGTAACATCATAAAAAGTTTCTTGTCAAAAATAGGAATGTCCGCCTCGATTTTTGGTATTTACGCATATTATTCCATTCCAAATCATTTTTCCCGTACATGAGACCCCAAGTTTAGGCTCAATGTCAATGCATATTTTTTTCACATTCATTTCGAAAATTAACTATAAAAACCCTTTGGAGACTATAAACCAGTTTAGGGTGGATCTGCCACTGTTGAGTCATACTAAGGAAATCAAGGATATTCAGTTTTTGAAGAAAATACGACAACACTTGAGAGTCAAGAAACAACTTGAGGGTGGTTTTCACCCTGTTATTACCTGCTTACGGAAGTAAAACCAGATTAGTCGAAAGCTATCTTCAACGCAAATTTTTTGCGAGCTTTAAAGTTCTGAAGAAAATACCAAAAACCTCTTGAGAGTCAAGAGATCACATAAGGGTGATTTTAACCCTGCTATCCCCAACGTAAAAGAAGAGAATGTTCTATTTGTAGGGATCTCAAGTGGCGGCACTCCAAAAGCCCCACATAGCAACAATAAACAGCGCTTCGGTAGCCGAAAGGTTAGACCTGAGGTTTCATACTGACTAGGTGCCGGGTTCAACTCCCGGCGGTTCCCACTCTCAAATTTCTCCCCCTGTGTCTATGGCATGACGCACATAAGCCATACTGATAAGTCCAAATGTGTGCGCCAGGGACGAAACGCATAAGTAGGGATAACACACGATCCTACATATCGAAAGCTATCTTCCTCGTAGATTTTTGCGATTTTAGAAATTTTTGAGAAAATATGATAACAACCCTAGAGGGGCCAAAAACACTTAAAGGATGGTTTTGACCTTGTTATTCCTTAAGCAAGACAACAAGGCTAGGTTCAATCGAAAGCTATTTCGATGCAGATTTTCTGCGCACTCTCAAATTTTGAAGAAAATACGATAACCACCTCTTGGAAGCCAACCAACCCTGTTTTCATCTACGTAAAAAAAAGAACAAGACCAGGTTCAATCGAAGGTTGTTTTGAACGCGAATATTAAACGCATTTAAACATTTTTAAGAAAGAACGATAAGAAACCTTCAAAGCCAAAAATCCACTCAAAGGTGGTTTCAACCCTGATATCCCCTATATTAAACATTAGAAATAGGTTCCATCGAAATCTATTTTGAACGAAGTTTTTTTGTGCTCCTGACATGTCCCTTGAGTCAAAAACCCACTTGAGGGTGGTTTCAACCCTGTTATCCACAACGTAAAAAAACAGAAGTAGGATCAATAGAATGTTTTATTTTTTGAGAGTCCATAAACCACTGAAGGGTAGTTTAAACCCTGTTACATTCTACGTAAGAAACCAAGGCTAGTTTCAATCGAAAATTGTCTTAAATTGAGATATTTTCCGCATTTTCAAGAAAATAAGAAAACAATACTTAGTAGGGGTACTTTTAATCCTGATATATCCTAGGTAAAAGAGCAAAACCATGTTCAATCTCAAGTTAAACGAAGACTTTTTGCGCTTACGGAAATTTTGAGAAAATACGATGAATAATTTAAGCGTTTAAAGGTGAATTCTACCCCGGTAATCTCTACTGAAAAAACAGACTAGACTCTTTCATAAAATAATTACTGACCGGGCGTCTTGAACTTGAATTTTTCAAAAATGAAAATAAAACCTCAAGGGTCATTTTTAATTTCACCCATGATTTAGGCGATGTTAGGATTAACAGAGTAGGATCTATTCGCCATTGAAAGTTAGTCGTAAACGTAAAACTCTCAAAATCTTCTATTGAAAATTTTCCATAGTATCTATGGGTCTTCGGGTGTCATCAGAAATATTACCGGCTATCTTAAGACGGGTAGTAGCGTCGGGGTATGCCAATAACGCTTGATGATAAATCTGGCTCTGCATCAGTAGCATGTATGCAATTCAAGATATATGTTGACTCAGAATTTTTCAAACTATCGAATAGTTTATGATTCACATTGAATTAAACATGGGACAATCATGTTGAGATAATTACATTAAGGGTAGGAATCAAAAAGTGTAACACCAAAAAAAAAGTCATTTGAAATGCTGAGTTCACTTTGCCATTAACACAACACATGCCAGGCGTTTGACCTGGAAATTTAGCCGAATCACAATGTGGGCGTCCAATGTATTCCTACATACTACAATCACTGTGACTGTAGTAATTGAAAGCAGTACGCATCATTTCAACAAAAACAGTACGTATTCGCGATCGCCATTCGAGATTCAGTACAGGTCGGGGTCAACAGAATGGCTGACAGATTGCTTTAGTCAAAGCACATCCAAAACTAAATGACATGAATGCAAAACAACATGCATGCATGCTTCAGCAAAGATATGACTAGACGACAAGTTCAAGTTGATATTGTTGGTGAAAATCAAAAACACTATGGATTGACTTATGTGGCGGATCTTTCTGAACAAATAAAGAAAAAAATTGCTTTCAAATCTTCCAACACCAACAGAAGACTTTTCACCTAATAAAAATTAGCACTCCTAAAGACCTACGTAAGTGACGTAATCTATAAGATATCTTGCAAAGATTGTCAATCCACCTATAGGTATAGGACAAGACAGAATATCCGAACATCAGAGAGATACCTAAATAAACTAAATCCATTGAAAAAGAAGAAGGAAAATAACACCGCGCTGGCTGAGCATGTTTGAAATACTCTTCACTCCTTCGACTTCAACATCCAGTCAATTGAAATATTGTGACATGAGAAAATTTTAAAAAAACGTTTGCTGCATGAAATGATTTCCATGTAACAAGACGGAAAATCAATTAAAAAACGACGGATATAGAGAACTTGAAGATCGCTTATTTTTATCTGATTAATAAGATCAAAGACAAAAGTTAATCACAGATATTCATAGTTAGAAATTTATTTTCACATGCGCAATTTTAACGAATTAGCACTTATTGAATCAATATGTTAGTTCCTTTCCAGCAATTATTCTTTCCATGTGTATTGGGGTGTACTTGTTTTCATTGATTTATTACATGACTCAGACCATTATAAAACTGTAAGTGAATTCCTTCATTCCAGGTTCTTCTTCATGGTCTTATTTTTTTGTGTTTGTTTAAAGACTTTCATTTTAACGAGTAAATGAACTATAGCTATATATAGGAAATTTGAATGAAGAAAAGAAAAGAGAAAATATTATCTGAAAATATTGCCGTTTCCTACTTTTTGTCTCACTGTGATGTCTCTGTTCTTTAAGAATTCTCGTTTTATTAGATAGATATGAGTTTATTCAACATAATCAGCTGAATTGTCATCAACATCGAAATTTGCCGATTTTTAATCTAAATCAATCCTCCTTCTTTTTTCTTTGTCACATTTGGTTTTATTTCTCCTTATCAGATATCCTGTGTCAATCGGGTCTCTCTTTGTCGCAGTTTGGGGTTTAGTCTTGATAAGTTCAGGAATTTTTGTTATCATCCACTATTTGCTCCTCAACTCTTTCATGAAGAGTTTATTATTTTGTGTGCCCACGATCTGTCTTCTGTAATCAACCAGTTTTTAACTCTCTCTTAAATTTTTATATTATTCATTTCTTTTATTCTGTTGGGTACATTTGGGTAGAGTCTTGGGGCCAGATATGTGCAGCTCGCTGTCCTATTCTTTTTAGACCTTCGGTGTTCTATAGTTGTCTTTCTTTGTTCGTGTTGAGAAATGATGTTCTTTCATTTGCAGAGGTATTTTTCTGTTGAATGTCTATGATTATCTTATTTGCGAAATTTTGTCTGATATCAATGCTTTCGATATTTCATAAATCTCTCGACTAGGAAATATAAATTTTTTCCGTACATTATTTTTAGGATGTACTTCTGTATAGTGTCCACTCTCTTTTATGGCAATCAATACTCCCCCAACCAATTATCCCATATGACAGTTGAGACTGAACTAATTCATCATAGAGTACTTGGAGATGATCTACAGACGGTACTTCTCTGAATCTGTACGCTATACCTCTCAACTTTTTCATAAGATGATTCATGTGTACGTGTTCCATCTCAAATGTTGATCTATGTGAATTCCCAGATATTTTGTGGCATTTGTGTTGGAGATTTTCAGTTGACTATTCACTTGGAGCATTCCTAAATCTGGAAGCCCGACTTTATTGGATGAAAAGGTTAAATATTTGGTTTTTGTCTGATTCAAGGTGAGTTTCTTTAGTTCAAACCACTTCTTCAGAATCTTTAAGTCATCAATTGCCTTCTCCTTCAGATTCTCCCATGCTGTATCCTGATAGATGACTAACATCATCAGCAAAGCCTATAATTTCTCCCTTACTCTTCTGGTCGAATATACTATTCAAATATATTAAAAAAAGAATAGGCCCGAGCACTGTTCCCTGGGGGAACGCCATAAGTAAGTGTGTTCATACGGCTAAATTTTCCATTCAAGTTCGTGGTCTGTTTTCTGCCTGTAAGGAAGCTACGGAGTAAGTTATTCATTTTGCCTCTGAAACCGTAATCTGAAAGTTTTTTGAGCAATTTTTCATGGTGCACGGTGTCAAAAGCTTTGGCTAAATCTATGACTATTGCTAGAGTTGGTATATTATTATCTATGTTCTTGTATATTTTTTCAGTAACCCTTTTTATTGCATCCTCTGTAGACATCCCTTGTCGAAATCCGAATTGATATTTCGAAATTATATCGTATTTGTCCATAAATGCAACCATACGGACTTTAATTAGTTTTTCAAAGATCTTAGAAATATTGGATACAAGTGTGACCGGTCGGTAATTATTGACATTTGTTCTGTCTCCTCTCTTGTGTAATGGCTTTACTGTTCCTATTTTCAAAACCTCTGAGAAACATGCCCTCTCGAAACACATGTTCGCCAAAAAGGCAAGAGGTTCCGACACTTCCTCTTTCACTTGTTTAAGAATTTCTGAACGGATTCCATCGCATCCACTAGATTTTCCTGACTTGAGACCATCAATAAGCTGTCCCATCTCATTAGAGTTTGTGGGGAATAAAAAAAAGGAACTATTGTTTTGAATCTTTTTGGCGCTCTTGTTCACCTGAAACAGAGTGCTTATCAATTTGCCCAAATGTCTGTGACTTTCGAATTTTTGAGCAAAAGTGGTATCAATCGTTTTGTTTGGACCTACTGATGAATAATCCGTGGTCAAAATCAATTCTGTCCGTCCGTCCGTTCCGTGAACACGATAACTCTCGAACGGATGAAGTTAGAGAGTTGAAACTTTCAGAATAGGTTTGAGGTATAAATATCTCAAGTTCGTTATTCGGTCAAATCGGCCGAATAGGTTCGGAGTAACAAAAAAAAATTTTTTTTTCAAATGACACTGTTCAAATGAAATTTTTTTTATGGTGCAGTTTCATCAGACGTATACAAAAATACCACTCTCGACTTCGACAAGCTAATAGTTCTGGAGATATGATTTTTTAAGTAAGTGGTTTACAAGAGCGCCTAAGCCAACTGACCTCACGTCAGTGCTTTCTAAGTTTTTTTTAAACTTATCTTTGTTTCTCCTGTGTACAGTCGTAGTATTTGTGCCTATCAGTAAAATTAATAATTATAATATTTAATATCTTTTCTGTTACCTGTCGTAAGTACTATATTGTAATATTTCTTGTTTTTTCATTGTAGAGCCCTGAAGATGATTTTAGATTGAAATCGAAACTAGTCGGCCTTGTTTTGAGAAACGATTTTGTTTCAAAAACCTGACCTTTTTTCCTGTCAACTGACTGAAATATGTTTTTACTGTCAAAAGTTTCATTCCATTTAATAGTCCCAATTCTGAGATGATCCGTCATTTATTGAATTCATTTGTTAAAAAACGGGCATAAATGGAGGATCGCAAAAACGATTTAGTGCAAACTTCACATAAACCATCTACTAAAGGGTCCGAACAAAGCCTGAATATTTGGTGTGGGATCATGAGTTATCAAATTACAACAATAGTGGCATTGATTAATATATACCAGGTATACTGGTAGGAAGTGAGCGTCAAGATAAAAATGTCTCTATAACGAACATTTGTTGTGAACGAGCCTTTATTTTTTTTTTCTGTTTGTTTGCTTGACATCTGTGAAACGTATTTAGTATACATCAAGTCATTGAACAGACAAAATCATATTTTTTTCATCGTGTTGAAAATGTCGAAATTAGTATCAGAAAGTGATGATTTGTGGAAAGCATAAATTTTTTGTTTTCATTTGAAGAAAAGTGCTGCAGAGTCGCATCGAATGCTCGTCAAGGCATATGGTGATCACGTTCTATCAGAAGCAACATGCAAAAGATGGTATCAACGGTTTAGAGATAATGATTGATTACATGATACTATGAATCAGCAGCAAAAGGAATGTTAAATGTTGCACAAAAAACAATTTCTGATAGTTTAAAAGCTACGAGAAAGATCCAAAATTGTGGAAAATGGGAGCCACATGAATTGAATGAAAGACAGATGTGAAACCGAAAAACACTTGTAAAATATTGGGTTAATCCGGGACAACCATCAAAACTGCAAAACCAGATCGATTCGACAAGAAGACAATGCTGTGTGTTTGTTGGGACCAGAAGGGTGTGATATACCACGAGCTCCTAAAACCTGATGAAACCGTTAATACTGATCGCTACCGACAACAAATGATCAATTTGAACCAAACATTGATCGAGGTAGGATCAGAACGGGACAGAAGACACGGCGAGGTAATTTCACTCCATGACAATGCACCTGCCCAAAAAGCCAAACTGGTTCAGGATACAATCAAAACACTTGGCTGTGAGCTGCTATACCAGCCGTTTACACCTGACACCATGTTATTTATTATATTATTGGATGGTAATTGACAGACGACTTGACTTTGTGGATGACTTTAATGATTCTCGTTATTAACTCCTCGTTCAACAAGATCATAGACTAGAACTCATTACAAGCTGTGACGACATATGCGCAGTTACATACATTAGGTATTCAATAGACATTGCATATCGTAACAGGTGCCACTAGCCATACAGCACATATAACAATCGGTTTATTGAAGCAGATATTTGGTGAGCGTGTAATTTCGAGAAATGGCCTCTCTATTGGCCGCCTCATTCGTGCGATTTGAAGCCTCTGGACTATTTTCCTTGGGGCTTCGTCGAGTCACTGGTCTATGCCAACAAGCCGACGACATTGAAAGAGCTCAGAGACAACATTGAACGCGAAATAGCGGCCGTTTCGGCTGAAATAGATGGCCGAGTCATCGAAAATTGGGTCCAGAGAGTTGACCGCTGCAAACGGACCACTGGTGGCCATATGAACGAAGTCGAGTTCCATTCATAAATGTTATGTTTGTACTTCAAGCCAATAATGAAGTTTTTGAAATATCTCAAATGGTCTGTGTTTTATTTAGATTCGAAATTGTCCAGTTCCTATTGGAAAACCCATTATTTCTGAGAGGTACCGCACATAACCTCATATTGATTTTCAAAATGTAAAATACCTTGCATGAATAGTTTCCATAATAATGAATTAAGCCATCCAGTTTGAGACACCCGATATACGACTGCCTCTCCATCACTCGTTTGAGTATAGATGAAATACCTATTTACTTCTTTTATATTCTACCAATCATAAAATTCAAATAAACTATCCTACCGTAACTTCTCCCAATATATTATTATCCGTCATACAATTGGAAGGATACCTAGTAAAGCCAGTTCGAGCGAAACGGGCAATAAAGAAGACGGAGAAACTTATGTAAAGTAATTGAAGTGTTCTCAAAACGAAGACTACAAAAAAAGTAACCGACTGAAATTCAAATATAATTACAAAGTAGCCGTGCATTTCAGAAAGTCGGCAAATAAGGTTTGTTTGCAGAGATCCACGCCAATTTCGCGTAGTCGGTGCGCAAAGGGCTCGTGGACCCGCCTTCCATTCTGCATCAAACGGGAATTGTTGACTCAACAAATAGACTTTTGCATATTTAATATAATATTCGGTCGTAACTGAAGCACCACGAACTTGATTCAGTTATTGTTTTCTCCATTGAGGCACTCCGCAGATCTGATAGCTTTTGCGGTTTGCCAAAAGTATTTCTTGTCTGAAAGAAATCATTGAAGTTATGTAACTGTTTTTCTGAAATAAAGAAAATAGAGAAATGACTAACGTTGTTGTGGCACTGTTTGAGGAAAGTGACTGATATTTCTTATTTCCGACCGATATCAATAATCTGTAATTCCATCAAAGATTTGAGGTTCTCCTATATAATCAATTAGATTCTTGAATTTGCAATCGAATAACAGTATTTCAGCATCATTTCGTGAAAAGATCTTCAATCCACGATGATATTGTGTAAAGGTCCTGATTTTTCAGAAATTGATTCGATAGACCATGGAGTTGAGGAAATTGTCACGGCCTTTGCTCCGATCTCAACAATCTTACCCACCCAAACGGCAGCAATATGTTGAATTCAACGAAGAAGTGTAATAGACAACAGAATACATCGGAACCCACCGACGGCATCTATATACCCCAAGCCCAAGTTACAACCAGAACATAAAAGATGTCCTACGCTAAAGCATTCAGAAACCAACAGCGACAACTACTTATCCCAAAATCCAAATTATTTAGAAATGATGATGGCACAACTGATTAACTGGAACCAGACTGAATGCACTCACAACAACTTATCGAAATAGCTAAGTTTATACGTATAGCTGCTTGGAAAGCAAAAGGGCTTCCAAATCACAAACATGAATTGATTCATCATTTATGAGTCTCAATAAAATAGATGTGAGGCTGCTATCAATTTAACCGAAAAAACAGTGTTTCAGATCCCACATTACCTAACTTATTTCACTGAACACCCAGATGGTACTGCTCATGGTGGCGCAGCTATTCTAATCAGAAGAAGCTTAAAACATTATTTACTTCCAGAGTACGTTACTAACGAAATACAAGAAATGAACTTCACAATGTACACATAATTATGGAGTTTTGTGGTATTAGTAACATACTCATCACCTCTGCACAATATTTCCTCAAACCAATACGATTTCTTTTTTCGATTTTTAACAGTTAAACAGTATAACGGTTTGTCATATGAGGTGAATGGTATGCGAAGCACACTTATTAGGCATTAAGACTAATAAGTCCACAAGGTCGTTATCTAATGGAAGTGATAACAAACAAAAATTTTGAGGTAGTTTCAACAGATTCACCGACCTACTGGCCAATAGGCAGAAACAAGATTCCTGATTACTTCAAATTTTTTGTCGCGAATGGGATTAGTAAAAGCACATTTATACAGAAACCTATCCTCCAGATCTTTTACCTGACCATTGATCAGTTCTGAAAACCCTTTACATAATACCCAAATCGTATGAATTCAAATCTAACGGCCGGTTTCTGAAACGATGATCATCATAGAAATCAAGTAATCAGCTGTTAAATCTATGGTCAACTGCCATTTGAGTTGCTGAAAGGATAGTCAACTAGGTTAATTTGACCACGCTGTCAGTTGACACAGTGGTCAAATATTTCAGGTAAATTGTATGTCAATCGTCATTTTGAGTTTCCGAAACGCAAATTAAGGCTAAATCAGTGGTCAAACTAGTGTCAAAGAACTTGTCAACTAATCGGTGTTGTTTGGCGAATTAACTTGAAAGAAACCTTGTTTATGAATGAAATCTATGTATTTTCCAAGGAAATCTTAATTTTATCGGTATGTATGAAAATAATTTAATAATCTTGAATATATAATTTTTTATGAAAATGCATTTATTTTTGCCCAATCTTGCGATGTAATATGTTTTCGTTAATAATTTAGTTTTCTCTGAAAAAACAAGCATTTTTGCAACAATTGGTGAATCTATTTTGTTATTGTAGATAATTATTATGGATATCAGCTTGGATATAAGCATGTCTAGTAATTCTAGCGAAGATGAGAACCCAAGGCCACGAACTTTTAGGAGAAGAATGAACCCTTTTGATTTCTACAATGATGTGGAATTCAAAAATAGGTATAGACTGTCCAAGGATACTATAATATTACTTCTGAATATGATAGAGGATAAAATAAGGCCCTTAACATCAAGGAACAAATCAGTCACTGCCTTGGAACAAGTACTTCTAACAATAAGTTATTTTGCAACAGGAGCATTCCAAATAACAGTAGCTGACCATATAAGGGTCCATAAAACTAAAGTATGTAGAATAATTAAAAAAGTATCTAGAGTCATTGCTGAACTTCGACCCCAGTTCATATCTATGCCAAGAACAGAGGATGAACGGAATAGAATCAGATCAGAATTTTATTCTATAAGTTCATTTCCGAACGTGATTGGATGTGTAGACTGTACACATATAAAAATACAGTCACCTGGAGGTCCACAAGGTGAGCTTTTCAGAAATAGAAAGGGATACTTTTCTCTTAATGTTCAGGTGAATTGTGATGCCCAGTTGAAAATAATGGATGTAATTTGTAGATGGCCAGGCTCAGCACATGATAGTACAATTTTAAACGATTCCCATATTCGGGCCGACTTCGAGAGTGGATTATTCCGCAGGGATTATTTATTGGGGACAGTGGCTACCCTTGTCGCTCATATTTATTGACTCCATTTCTGAGGCCATCAACTCCTGTGAGCAAGCGTACAACAGAGCACACATCAAAACAAGGAATACTGTTGAAAGGACATTTGGTATCTTGAAGAGACGTTTTCCTTGTTTATCTATGGGAATTAGGCTGAAAATGGAGACAACCATGAATGTCATAGTGGAATGTTGTGTTCTGCACAATTTGGCATTAGTTCATAATGAAGACGTAGCAGACTTTGATATCAGAGAGAACTTCCCAGATGATCCTCCAAATACTTCTACAAATGATGAAAATATATCAGTCAGATCTTCGTTAGTTTCAACACATTTCAATGTTCAATAATAATTGTGGAAGAAGACTCTGATCAGAGGTCATACAATCCGTCACAAAAAGCCTATGAAGTAGAAGTAATGCCTTGAGGAACAGTTGTTACAATAGCTCAAATAAATTTATATTCAAATCTACTCTTATGTATAGACTGAAAACACCAAATTTCATGTCATTGTTTTCACTTCTGTGTACTGTGATAAAATAATAAAATTGGATGATGTATGAACAAGGTTGTTTGCTCAATTATTTTGAATACTTCAAATTAAAACGATATTTTACATTTTATTGACCTATTGATGATAAATTTTTCAGTTGAAAAACAGCATCTGTATTTTAATACACCAGATACGACTTAATACACAGGTACAGTTAAGCCGCTAAAAGAATCATAAATGCAATCTATCGTAAGAAACAGTTGTAAGCAAGTTCAACCAGGTATTTTTTTATGGTCACTTGAGGAAAATTATAAGGGTGTTAAAATTTAAACATCAAACATCAGTTATCGGATAATTTCAAAATCTTAACCACAAAACACTGATATCTTAACCTCTTTAATCATAGAATATTAGATTTTATCGGAGAATCTGTGGTTGGACAGTCTGGCAACAGGGTCGCCTCATGTCAACTGAAAATGATCATAGATTAGTTAAATATGCACTGAACATCCTTTCGGAAACTCAAATTGATTTGACATCTCTGTCAAGATGACCGTTGTGTTAGTTGACATGAGGTTTGATCATCCTTTCAGAAACTGGCCGTAAATTGAGTTTAGTTCCAGCAAATACTCAAGTATGATTCAGTTAAGCAGATAATCTTAAAAACGCCTAATGAAACGGAAACAGCTTCTAACAACATGACAAAAATCATTCAAAATGCAGCACAAGCAATTAACTGCTGGTAAAAACGAAAAGCTAGAGGTAAATGGCTAAGATCACGGAATAAACCAGAGAAGACACTACTGAATCAACTCACCAGAGAACCACGTGAAACTCTGCACAATCTGGAAAGCTGCGAAGAAATTCAAAATACTCACTTTATGGAAATCTCCAATTAAAATGGCTAATTCATTACAGCAGAAACTCTGAAAAAACTACCCAGAAAAATTGTCGATCTGCTAACAATTGTTTAATATTATTGTTCATAATGTTTAATAAAATGATGGACATATTTCATTTCCCCATCTAATAGAAGTATGCTGAGATTATAATGCCACCCAAACCTGGTAAACCAGAACAAAATGTGGAATCTTATAGACCAATAAGTTTGCTACCAATCCTGGGTAAGCCATTTGAGAAGCTGCTTCTTAAAAGGCTGAAAGATGACATGAATATAAACCAACTAGTACCAGGTCACCAACTAGGTTTCCGATGGAACTACCCGACAACGCATCAGGACCACCATATCGTGAACACCACCTCGTGTTTCTGAACTCACCCCAAGCATTCGACAAGGTTTGGCACAATGGAATGCTCTAGAAAGTCAAATAACTCCATGTACAACTATATTATACGATTCTGAAGTCTAATCTAGCAGACCGTTATTTTGCAGTGCAATATGGAGAAGCAATGTCAAATTAGGAGTCCCGCAGGAAAGTATTTTAGGACCACTTTTGTATATGATCTATACTTCAGACAAACAGGAAAATGAAAACACCACAATACCATCTGATGGTATGGCGACTCAGCATCAATGTGGCTAAATCAATACAAGTAACATTTACAACAAGATGAAATACCCTATCAAAATATTAGAAAAGGAAATACCTAACGATATCAAAGCGAAGAATCTCGGTGTACCATTAGAGCACCGCCTCAACTGGAGACAACACATCAATTAAGAATGAAATAAATCTGAAAATCTAAAAATGTATTGGCATATAGGCAGGAGTATCTAATTCAACCTTCAAAATAATTTACTTATTCATTAGAGTCTTATGATCTTTAGATAATAAAACGATCTCATACGTCTTTAGCACCCTTTACATGCAATAAAGCATTATCAACTGTAAATGATACTCTTAAGCTAGGAGAATTCAAGGAGTTTAATAATGGGTTGTAACTGCTAACGAAATATTGTCGGAATAACCGATATCACGAACTATTTTGTTCAATATTGAAAAAAAAAATAACGAGCAATACCAAAACATTATTCACTTCCGGCGCATGAATTTATTGATAACCTTAATAGTTTGACCTTGTTGATAAAGAACTATACTAACTCACAAAGACACTGCCACTTCCAGAATAGGATGTTTAATTTTGTTTGTTTTTTTTTAAACATAGATAGTATAGCAAGAAGCAAATGATCAAAATTTAGAATCGTTAGTCGATGTTTAGTTGTTAAAATGCCTAGAGCACGCCAGATAAGTGAATTTCAAAGAGGTCGAATTATTGATCTACGGGAGGCGGGGTTGTCATTTCGAAAAAAACGCCAACCGTACGAACAAAAATCCAACTACCAAAATCGAAGAAGAGTAGGCGCTGGACAATGGCATTAAAGAACAATTTTCGACCACTCTATCTCATTTCATACGTGGTTAAGAGAGCAAGGCCATCCTGTAACATCTTATCCATGCCAGGTTACCTAGCATGTAGTTTATCATCGTGTAGTCTGTAAGATCGAGCTTTTCACCACATGTACCCCACATGAGGGCATTGGGCCGGAATATGTCAACGCCAGCACGTTAAGCCTCGGGCTTAACTACTAGTTTGGTATCGGAGAACCCAAGCCTAACCACTACTAGTCACGCCGCAACCCTATCCCAAGTCACTTCTAGCTATGCAGGCTAGCACCCGAGCTGGAAACGCAGCTCACCCGGCGAGGTTTCACCCTCTAGCCTAGCTAAGGCTTTCAACCACTGCCACCACGAGGTCTACCTCAAACGGGGCAGTATACAGTCTACAAGCTCAAGGCTCGCCCGACTGTGAGCTTGGACCGCCCCTCCCATGGCAATTATAGCGTCATTGGAATCGGACATGCTACGGAAACGCATTCCCTCTTCACTTTTGGACCTTGGGGATCCTGAGTCACCATCCTGTAACATTAAGAACGGTTTACGGCCGAAAAAAAATTTTTATGGACTGCAGCATTACCGACCCCTTCTTACATTACCTATGACGGGTGAGCCCCGCTGGAAACGATTACAGTGGTACAGAGAACATCATACACATAAAGGCCCAAAATATGTTACACGACGTCGGGAAAAAGTGATCCTCAGTATGATCTTGAACGTCATGTACACCGGACAGTATATGTTATTGCTTATTCAGGTCGGTCTTTATTCGAGATAACAAGGCAGCGCTCCAAGACTCCAAGAACTTTGTGGCTCTTAGTAATTTACTACAGGTAGCTTGGGATAGTACCTTCTAAATGAAATAGACCATCTCAATGCATTTTAACGTATTTCGCAGTAGGTATACAGATACTCGCAATAGACAAAAATATAAAAATTCTTGAATATTCTTGATGTTTTTCTACAAGCGTGCACTTTCATTCTCTTTCCCGCACGTATTTCAATTCGTAAAGAGTCACATTGCCAAACAGTGTGGGGAAAAACCCCTGCTATTCCATTACCGCACGCAAATGCGTGTGGTAATGGATTAGCAAGGGTTTTTCTCGCACACTTTTTCTAAAGAATAAACTGAATAATGATATATCTCTATGCCACCGAAGACGTTACTATGGAAACGGCATGTGAACAAAAATTAATACATTGTCATTATATTATGAAATTGTGTTTAAATATAAATAATATCAACTCGAATTCAATCAGTACGCTCCGGTAAAATGGATACTTCGGGATCTAATGATGGCCTGCCCGAAGAAATATTAGCAGCTTCTTATGAAGCGAGTTTAAATTTGTTACCGGCCAAGTCGAAGATAAAATATAAGAAGTAATATTCAGAATTCATTGATTGGTGTAATTCCAAAAAGGTTCAACCGAGGAAGGAGGAAGTGTTTTCGGCGTATTTTTTGGAAATGTCCAAAATTTGAAGACCAAACACATTATGATCCCGATATTCAATGATAAAGAATGTTTGTAAACTCAACCAGGATTTGGATATTGGAAAATGCCATAAGTTAGCTGCCTTCATTAAACGACAGAATATAGGATTTCGTCCAAAAAAGGCCAAAACTTTTAATGCAGAGGAAATAACAAAATTTATGAGTGAGGCATCTGATGAAATTTACTTGATGATGAAGTTGGTACCAATTTTTGGATTAGCTGGTGCCTGCAGACGAGAGGAACTTACAAAACTCACCATCGACGATATAGATGATAAAGGAGACTTGATCATCGTCAATATTAAGGACTCCAAAAATCATTCACCAAGATCGTTTGTTATATCCCAAGACACCAATAATGGATATTTTCTGAACCTATACAGAAAATATATGAATTTACGTCCAAAGGAAATACCTCATCGCCGAATTTTCATAAAGTATAATCGGGGAAAATGTAAGATTCAACCTGTCGGAATCAATACAATAAGAAAAATATGTACTGTCCGAAATTGCAGCTTACTTACGCCGACGAAATCCGGAATTATACACAGGACACAGTTTAAGGGGCTCCTCGGCTAATTTCCTAGCCAATTGTGGAGAAGGTATCACAAATATTAAACGTTTAGGAGGATGGATGTCAACTGCTGTTGCTGAGGAATACTTGGAAGAATCTATTAACCAGAAAAAAAAATTTCCACTAAAATTCTTAATTTGAATGGTTCTTCCTCTTCAAACTGTAATACAGAATCATTACCTTCCAAAGAGCCTTCGAACAATATGATGGCAAATATTCAACGTTTTGCTTCTTCCTCTTCAAACTATAATACAGAATCATTATCTTCCAAGGAGCAGTTGACTTCGACCAATATGATGGCTTCTGCAATAAATTTGCATAACACGACCAACTGCACATTTACAATAAATATAACTAATAACTGAATATTTCTAATGAATATATTGATAATAATGGGAAGAAACAGAATGTACATAGATTCCTTATCAAAATTCATTTTTATGTGCTGTTAGTCTAGTTTTCTTTTCAATTAATAAAGAATTTATGAATATTATTACAGTTTAAATTTATTTCATAGGCTTGTAGTCTCTATGGACCGAACGTCAACGATTAGAGTACAATGGTAACGACTTGTCAGAGGCTTTTGTCATTCATGTGTATTTAGAATGATCAATTCACATTTGATCTGTGTGTTGAAATCGATCTCGTATAAGCGCTTGTAGAAAAAATATTGTTCCTAACTCGTGCGGAAAGTGTTTTTACCGCACTCAACTGCTTACCCGAACGACGCGAAGCGGAGAAACGGCAGTTTCGTGCGGGAAAATATCACTTTCCGCACTTGTAAGGAAAATAACTATAAAACCCTCTGTTTGACTTTGTTCAAATTTCTATCATTTACTCCTTGCTATACTATCTATGTTTAACAGCTCTTTATGGGTGTCACAGTTTTTATGTCAGTCAGTATATACGATGCAGCACCTAATTATTTCATAGAATCAGAAGTCAGCTTTATGTATAACAATGAATTCCCAGATATCGAAAACTCACTGATAATTAGGGAAACATAGTGCACTATCACCTTTAACCTTTCTGGTTAGAGAGTAGTAATCCAAATATCTCCTCATTGATAGAATTCCTCTTCACCTTCATTCAGTTTGATGAATAGTTGGTTTTGTGGAGAGTGCAAGAAAATGTTGAGAAATTTGATTTGTCACTATCAACGAAAATTCATCATACGGTAAGTTGTTGTATTGCATCGTATACAAACAGTTTTCTTGATAATATTGATATACAAAGTGTTCACCGGTATAAGTTCATTGCTGAAGTTCGTTTAACTAGTTTCAGTCGTGAAACTGGGTTGTGCAGTGTTCAACCGAAAATAGAGAATAGAGAAGCTCGTGATACACCTAGTAAAGTTCAATTAAATTCAGAGTTGTAGCCACATCAACATTCGATTTGTTTTTCTTCAAATGAGCCAACGAGAAGCGGTGATGAAGACTCTGTCAAAACTTTTTTTTTGTAAGTTATCCTAATTTTGGTAATAAGAGCTGATTGTCGTCGTGAAGAATTATTACAACTATTGATACCATAGAAGGTGTTGCAACGAAAAACTAGCCTAGGTTCTGAAATGAAATGGTACAATTGCGAGATTCAAGATCAATAACTTACATGTAATTTCTGAATTTTGAGAATCTCTGATGACTAACTTACGAGTGTTGAATTTTGTTTTAAATTTTTGAGAGTGACGACCTCCACGAAATTTGGCAAACCTATTCTATTAAATCTCGTTCAAACATCTTTCAAGTTACAAGTAGGCCAGTTAGATATTCTACGATTAATCGAGGAAACCAAATTCCAGATGCTCATAACTGAAACACGACGAATTAGGCCCAATAAACTTGACCGGGATATTTGGAGAACAAACGTATTTTGATATGAAAACTCTATCTCATCTCCTTGGAATGGTAGAGAGTATACGGAAGGACAGCCGGTCGGACATTATTGAGTTTGATCTCAGATTCTTTATTAATAATTCAAAGCCAATATCCGAAAATAACAGGCATTTGAGAAAAACGATAGCACACTGTCTTACCAGTTTTTAAACTAGAACAAGCGCGCAAAAAGATCAAGGTATATGTCGATTCTTCATCCGCATGATTTCTCGGTTTATACAGGGTGTCTCAAGTTCGAGTGCCTATTAGACGTTTCTGGAGAACAAAACATATTTGAAATCTGAAAATTGGGATTATGATATTGTTCGAAGTTCTCTACAGAGCTAAAATATTTTCGAAGCCCTAAAACTTCCGGTTATACAGGGAGTGAAAATAAATTTGACGAAAAATTTTTTTTTCAAGTTTACAATTCCTGGTATGATCGAGTATTCAATAGTGAATACATTTCTGTTAAAACCATTGTATTAAATCGAATAGTTTTCAAAATATATAAAAAAAAAACTGGTAAAACAGTCAAATATGTTCAGTCAGTAATATGTTCATTATTCTTATTTTAAATATCCTGAGCGTAAACCGTTTTTAAAACATCGAAGAGGAAGAATGTTAAAAGATCATGCATCTTTCGGATTTCAAAAATATCATCACAGGGTGTTTCAAATTTTGTGTTGAAAATTGTGATCTTAAATTGGCCATAACTTCTGTTTTTCAAATTAGAACCCTATTTTTTCATAATTGTGTTGGATTCTGCGGTCAGAAATAATGATAGTTTTCTCACATGATTATGCTCCTAAATTCAATAATTTCTGAGTTATTTGAGATTTTCTGGATTTAAGGTGTACGTAGAGTAAAACTGATTGCATCTAAAAAAATTCAATGCATATTCTTTCGAAACCATGTGAATACTCTGTACCCATAGAATATAAATTATCTGTTAATAATTCACAAGTGTCAGGTGTTATTGTTATTCGTTATCTTCATTTGTCGATTTAACAAAATGAACCGTTATTCTAATTACGAAATTCTGGATCTATTTTATATACATGGTAAATGTGACAGATTTATTAGTAGAACCTGCCGGGCCTTCAACGAGAAGTATCCCCATTTACCTTCCATGACGGAGAAGATCTTTAGAAAATATGTTTCAAACTTTCAAAGTTTTGGATGTGTAAGAGCCCCTAAAAAATACAAAAGAAGAGTAGTTGATGATGAGGAAAATGTTTTGACTTATTTCGAAGCGAATGAAAATGCATCTATTCGAAGTGCAGCTCATGAAATCGATTTAGACAGAAATTCAGTGCACCGAATTTTGAAAAAACACAACATGCATGACTACAAATATGAGAAAGTTCATGCATTAGAACCAGGTGACTACAAAAAAGTTTAAATTTTTGTAGAGGAATATTAGAAAAACTTGAAAATGATGAAATTTTTTGAAAAAGATCATTTGGACAGACGAAGTAAAATTCAATAATGAAGGACTATTTAATAGAAAGAATTGCCACATTTGGAGAAGTGAAAATCCTCATGGAAAAAGACAAAGAAACCCCAGGACAAATTTAGTTTTAATGTATTTGCTCTTTTGATGAATAATAAAGTGCGGTACTACATTTATGAAGAAAATTTAAATACAGAAAAATTTTTGGAAATCCTGAGAAATTTTGTTTCTGAGTTTTTGGATGAACTGCCGTTGAGTATGTCGACTACCACATATTATCAATTAGATGGGGCTCCGGTACATAGTTCGCACGAGGTGTCCGAAGAACTGAATGCAACGTTTGGTAATCGGTGGATCGGACGCCGTTCTTCACTGTTTTGGCCCCCACGATCTCCCGATCTTACTCCCTTAGATTTTTATTTATGAAGTAGAATAAAAAACATAGTCTATGAATCTCCTATTGAAAGCAAAGAAGATTTGAAACGGCGTGTGGAGGATGCTTTCCACTCACTAAAGGGGGAGGAAATTGAGCGAGCGACTAACCGAGGTGTTTCAAGACGTATTCGAAAGATTGTGTGGAACAAAATGGTTACCATATTGAAACTCTTTCGAAATAAGTCGAAATACTAATTTCATCAACTGCCCTTTTTGGTATTCTTTAGGAGCTCTTCAATTCCAAAATTTGGAAAGTTTGAAACATCTTCTCAGAAATTGTAAAAAGAGGGGATACTTCTCATTGGATACCCAACATTTTGTGTCATCCACCATGGATTTGAAATAAACAATATCATTAAGTGCATTTGAATGTGTATTGCGTGTATATATATATATATACAGGGTGAGTCTTTGACCACTGCGATAATTTTAACCATAGATTCTTGACGTCAAAAAAAACATTTTCTTCCTATAACATTTTTCCAAATTTGGCCCCGTTCAAAAGATATAGGGTGTTGAAATTTCATAAAAAAATTGCATTTTCACCTGTAATATTCAAACGACAATATCAATTGAAATGATCTCTAGTAGAAGGTTTTTGATAACAGTCATGCATGTTTTGGCATCAATAGATTTATTCCATTTCTTGTGGGTTTCTCGCTACTACTCTACAGATTGGTTAAATTGCATGAAAAACAAATATCGCTTGAACTAAAGGTCCGTATCTCGTACTTCCTGGAATCATTAGTCTTTTTTGCATATAAAATCATTCTTCATCTTTCCTCCTAAATTGCACCATTCTTGAGATATTTGAAGTTGAAAGGAATTAAATCGATATAATTTTGTCCAAATTTTCTGATTTTCACAAATCCAACTCTGTGCTGAAATGATTCAATAACAAGATTTGTTCAATGTTGCCATATTTTATGTCTATATTAAATATTTCTTCAAAAGGTTGGGGAAATCTCTTCCTCTATGGTTCCACCACTAAAAACTAATAGATGAAATTAACCACTGAACAATTTTTGTCTTACATTCACCACAAAATCTAAATTGCCATTTGCTGTATTCATTGTTAGTGATGTCTAGCACCTTCTTTAATATTTAATCCAGAATAATATTCCATAATAAATAAAGAAAAAGTTTTCCATCGCTCTTCGGTATATTTTGACCGTTGAAATAGGTAAAGTATTTTCTGTCAGGACCTGTTAAATTGTAGACTTGTCTTTATGAAGAGCTGGTTTTTTATTGCTTCAGGCTTTCAGGGTTCATCAAATTATATCTGTTCTAACATAGGAATGCTGCAAATTGAGCTCATATTAGTTTTAAAAACTTCGAACCCAGACTCCTAGATTTGTTTTATACCTTTATTATCTTTATTTCATACACCGATTCAACCTTGTTCACAAACTTAAGAGATAATAGAATTTGACTTAGTTTTAATATTTCTGAATGTTTGTTATGATGCATGGTTAATTAAAATTCAATCAATATTGAAACTGGAAGATATAAGCTCATAAACAAGAAAGATTAGAATAGAAGGCAATTTCTGACCATAATCATTTCATACTGAATTGAATAATTTAAAACTATCGATATTATCCCTAAAAAATCTTTCTTTTTTTTTTTGAAGATACAAATAACTTTTGACAGTTTCAAACAGAATCAAAACAACAAGGAACCACAGAACACTTTTTTTTTTGAACTACCCACCACAGAGACGTTATAATATTTTAATGTGATAATAATTCATTCTTATTATTCTGAGGAAAATTATAACTAAAGATCAATAATAGTTACAGATATTATCTTTCATTTAAAAACATTGCATATATTAATTTTTTCTCTCATGGGGTTCGGTAATAAATTAATATTCTATGGTAAGGTATTAAAATTTGACATAATCTATGAATAACCATTATTCAATATTTATGTTCTTGTTTACGTTATTTACTCTGATTATAAAAATCAGTAATTATAGTCTAAACAGAATAGATTCATATTAATGATTTAACAAAAAAATTTTTATCAAAGAACACCTAGTTGATTTTTCAAAATCAAATTTAGGTATTTCTTCAAGAAAGTAAAATTGCACACCTAAATCTGGAAATACTTGTAATCTATCCAGGTAAATTGTTATTGGGATTCAGTACAGAAAATACCTGTTCACTGGTCTCTGTCAAGGAGAAGAAACTTCAGAAATATCAGTGTTTGGAAAATCATAGATGATTTTTTCTGGCTTTGAGTGAAAAAGAAAGCACAGTGACAACCTCTTGCATTGAAAGTTTCATAGAAATGATGGTTATCATGATTTGGAAATTTTAAGAAGAAAATTACAAATGTATGATGATAACACCCAATAATTCTGAGGTTTTTTTGGAAATTCTCACTAGAAAGGCATGGTTTATAATCTTGAAGTAGAAAGAAAATATAGTAGAACAACAAAAATCTATGTTTATGGTGTTGAATTTTTTTTACCAGAAAATAAGTATTTTGTATCTTCCTTCTGGATATGGACCTCATCGGATGAAACATGAGTGAGTGAATCATTACTTAGAGGGAAAATAATGTTTTTAAACAATTCAGATTCAATAGTGAATGCTGTGGAAGGTATTTTTCATTCAAAGTAAACTGGACTACAGAGGGGTATTTGCCCAATGTGAAAACTAAAAATGCTTATAACTTTTGAACGCAGCTGAATTTGGAAAAACCGTAATGGAAAAAGTGTTTCTTTTGATCTCAAGAACCTATGGTTAAAATTAACGCAGTGGTCAAAAACTCACCCTGTATATATATAAAATAAAATATAAGAAATAAATCCAAAATCTCATTATCAGAATAACAAAAATCAAAAAATTTCATAACGACTAACAATAAGACCTGTCTGATACTTAGAATTATAAGTGGGATGTTTTATCTTCTATGCTCACAGAATATCCTTATGAATCACATTCGAAGAATTTGCCTCTACGTACTACATAAATTCAGAAAATCTCAAATAACTCAGAAATTATTGAATTTAGGAGCATAATCATGTGAGAAAACTATCATTATATTTGACCGCAGAATCCAATACAATTATAAAAAAAGGTTCTAATTTGTAAAACAGAAGTTATGGCATATTTAAGATCACAATATTCAACACAAAATTTGAAACACTGTGTGATGATATTTTTGAAATCCTAAAGATGCATGACCTTTTCACATCCTTCCTCTTCGATGTCCTAAAAACGGTTTACGCTCAGGATATGTAAAATAAGAATAATGAACATATGACTGTCTGAACATATTTGACTCTTTTTCCAAATTTTTTTAGATATTTTGAAAACTAATCGATTTAATTTGATGGTTTTAACAGAAATGTATCCTCTATTGAATACTCGAACATACCAGGAATGGAAAACTTGGAAAAAAATTTTTGGTCGAATATTTTCACTCCCTGTATAACCGGAAGTTTTTTGGCTTCGAAAATATTTTAGCTCTGTAGAGAACTTCGAACAATATCATAATTCCAATTTTCAGATTTCGAATATGTCTAGTTCTCCAGAAACGTCTAATAGGCACTCGAACTTGAGACACCCTGTATGAATAGACTAATACGGTTCAAGATAATAAATACGTTAAAGGCACACTATGGTTCTTACTGCTTATGCTTTTTAAATGGTAATCAAGACATATTTCACTCAGCAAGATTCATTCGTTTCAGAATGCTTTCCAATGTTGCACGAAAAAGAGTGAGAAATCACCATGAATTGAAATTTTTACCCGAGCAAGAACTTGCCCCTCTGATGTCTTACTTCCCAAAATTCATAGAAGACGCCACTGCAACAGATATTCTACTCGGTGTTTCAGAAGTAGAAAAGAGGGTGGAAAATCTTGCAAGGCACATGCTTCCTACAGGAAAATTATTGAGGCTGCACACTCTCATATACGTGTACAAATCCATTGAAGAGTATTACGGAAATGGATTAAAGGACAAAGGAAAAATGGAGAAGTTGTACCAACTATGTTGGTGCTTAGAAGCGGTGAGCAAACAAAATTGTGTAATAACTTTTTGCCTCATTTCGAAGGAAAATACTGTATTAAGAGACTACAATTTTATGAAGGGCGTCCAACAACGAATGCTCATATTAAGTCTTCCAAATTTTGAATGAAGATAGAAGTCCGGAACCAATACTTTCATATCTGAGGTGATCTCAAATACCAAAATGACTTACGGCTGTTTTCAATAACCCATCTAACCTCCTATGGAAGGATTAAAATAATCTAACATTTATCACCTGTTTTCGTTTCAATATTCTACCGGCTGATAATGATCCTTACGGGCGATCTCCATCTATCCCTTCTTTCAAAAAGAGGTCAGATATCGAAGCATAGATAGAAACTCTGATTGTTATTCGCCTACGTGCGTTTCAAAACATTTGAAGTTAAATAAAGATGTCAAAAGGGACCTTTAGTAGGCGAAATCGTTTACCAGCCAACTTCGACCAGTAACGACTGAGATCTGCAAGAGTTAAGTGTTGAAATTTTCTTCATTGTAGATTACAGAGGATTGTAGTGTAAATGAATTTGTATAACCATGGATTATTCAAGTGGCCACCACAGCGGTGTGGAATTTTAAGGCATGATTAATGAGGTCGATGAAGAAAGCGATTTTTAAAAGACGATCAAGCAAAAAGTTTGGAAATTAAGTGTGACTACAATGCTGTTTTTAATGATTATGAATTTATGAATGTAAAGATTTCGAATGCTCGAGAACCCGCCGTCCCCTCTTCATATCGAATGCATAATAATAGGATTGCTTCTTAGCATTGCTTTTCATATATGCATACGACTTTGAGAACTCCTCTCGCTAATTATTCAAACATTGACCATTGACAATCTTCATCATTTCCAAAAACCTACTAGATTCGAAACTATTTTATAAATATCTATAATTCAATAGTGGTTGTAATATTTTTTCCTTCATGAATCGGGGTATGATTCATTAATATCGAACTTCTTCAACCATTCGTCATAACTATTCGATACTCGAATAATATCTTTTCTTCTTTGGTTTAACTAAATTAATCGCTTCTTCACCTATTGGCGGTATATAGATACCGGAATGTCGTTCGTGTTTATTTAAAAATAGGAACTTATCAAAATAACAATCATATGCATAATAACTGCACCAAAAATAAAATTGACCTAAATTTTGTGATCCAAAATTCAGAAAACAGTGCCATCAGTTTTGTGGCGATATTTCGAAAATATGTGGCATTGCGAAAGACACCTCATTCAAAATTTTTTGTTCAATACATCAACAAAGAATGTACTACGCGAGTAGTAGGAAAAAACATGTTTGGTACCTTTCCACGGCAAATAGCAGCTTTCTTGAAATTAGAAAATGCGACGTCTTATACGGGACATTGTTTTAGACGCACATCTGCGTCTTTTCTAGCTGATTCGGGAGCAACAATAGACGTGCTGAAGAGACATGGAGGATGGAAATCCTCCAACGTGGCTGAGGATATATTGAATCGTCTATTAAAAATAAACAAAAATTTCAGATAAAATATTTGGTCAAGTCGTCGATTCGTCCACTACAGTAATGCCACAGTCCTCATTCTCGCTTCCTGTTTCCGCAGGTTCTTCGAAACAAACATCAGTTCAATATGATAAGAACCTATCTGTTACTCGTCAGTTACCTGCTGCATTAACCCAGGAAAGACTGGTCAATATGACGAACTGTCACAATATTAATTTGAATATTAACGTTAATTACCATTCTATTTAATTGTATTTTTCAATAAAATATCCCTTACATTTGTTTGTTTGTGATTTAATCGTTCCGGGAGTTTCGTCAATATTTAATCCCGGAGGGATTAAATGTGACACTTTAGTACCTGTCATAAGGGAGTGAAGTTGTCACTTTAGGCCCGGTACGAAAAATATTATAAACATCAAAATCCAAACTGAACACCGTCAAAACTTCAGGCGTAGAGATTGCAATGCTGCATATATGGGACCAACTGGCAGATAAGAGGAAAACCTGAAATCAGTCAGAGTCTGCCCTTTATAATCACATCGATTCTGAACATATGGATACTGACAATTTTCAAAAGCAATAAATCGCACTAATTCCAAAAAAGCTTGTGATAAATCTTGCTGGTATCGTTGGAAGTAACGATTCTGTATAAGTACCCCCAACCTGTCGTCACTTAAGGCTGTACATCACTTTCATTTGGCCTATATCACTTCAATGCTAAAAAAAACAACAGAGTTCGTTGACTGTAGATCGGAATCATTTAATCTTGGAGCGATCATTGATACATGGCTACTCGATCACCTGACAGCACGTTTTCGAAGAAATCCATATATTTTTTCTTATTTTTTCAAATCCAAATATAGTATTGAAAAACAATATATCACAAAAAAAATTCGACGTAATATATGTTTCCTTCAACATTTATAAGGGATATTCATAAAACGAATTAATAATTCAAACAATCTATCCCCGACACTATATCGCGCGCTACGCAGGCCACTGTGGAACTCTATACACTCAGTAGTTTTTGTGTGTGAATGATTAACAAGTATCCATAAACGTGAATGATATGAATTATACTTTTCAGCATAGCAACACGTACATTATTGTAGACGACATGATGGACAGCAATGACACAAGACGCGGTATAAAGACTTGGAGCAACTTAGTCGGTGGCGGAGCAGCAAACGATGCTTTGTTACTGGAATATATCCTGCTAGCACTTCTGAAAAAATATTTCAGCGATCACCCAAACTACCACAAGATATATCAAACGTTCTTAGAACCCCATTGCCCTATCTCGATGGCATTGGAACTAGAAACATACAACCTGAAAGATTTCACCATGGAAAGGCTGAAATTAGTTGCCGCATTGAAGATGATGCGACACAACTACAATCACCCAATTGAGTTGGCGACATTACTCGCAGATAAGCTATATTTCATGAATGATCTCATAAGAAAGGCCCTCGTAGATATAGGGTTTTTATTCAGTATTCAAGTGAGTATGATGATGAATAATACAACTCCAGAAAATAACATTGGTTTAAGTTTGAAGATCTGATATGGTTCAGTAAATATCGTAAACATGTTGATGTGAAAATGTACAAGATGGTTAATAATAATAATAATTATTTATTCACACACACATAAAAAGTACAATTTATAAATAAAATACATGCATGCCTTCCCGTGTATCATGCTCAAGACGTCCCGGCATACATAAAAGAAAACACTACGAAAGTATTGAGAAATACTTGAATGGAGGGTCTACCCATCTCATTAAGACACTGTATATTATCTGAAGTCGCCCGTACACCGAAACAAAAGCAAGCCACGAACACGCACTAATCCTTCGTTCCAAATGCAATAGCACAAAAATGCTCTCTCAAAAATTATCGCTATCTAAAAATATAGTAGAACAAAAACAATCATCGGTGTAGGTAGGTAAGATACAAAGCCACACGTTCATCAAAAATAACATCATAAATAACATGATTCGATCGCACCATAGAATATGCACAGTAGAAAAACACAACGAAAATGGACTAGAGAAAACTCTGCCACTAGGTCAAGAGGAACCGCGAGAAGGGTCTACTCGCCTGCAGCCAATCCTTGACTTTCCTCCTGAACATTGTAGGTGAATTTAGTGCACGGATTTCTGAGGGGGTTTCATTGCACAATCTTGGACCAAGGAACATGGCTTCTCAAAGTAAGGGTTCTGTTAACTTTCGGAATACATACGGAAAGCGGCTGGTATCTTGTACAGTACTTATTCTTCGTAAGTTTTTTCTTCCTTGTAAATTTTTCCTTACTTATTATGCACTGAAAATAAAGTTCCCTGATACCAAGGACTCTCGAATGTTCAAAGAGCTTCAGCGTGGAAAATGTCCTTTTCTTTCCATAAATGATTTTCAAAATCCAATTCTGCAGCATTTTGATTGGGGAAAGATGATGATCATATGCGCTGTCCCATGCTATCAAACCATACCTAAGCTGGGATTCCACCAAGGCATAGTAGATGAACCTCAATTGGTCAACACTCACCATCGCTCTAAAATCCCAGAACAAGTACCTAAAGCAGACTCTGTAGTTTACCCGATAACTTTGCCACATGATGATTCCATCTCAAGTTGCAGTCGATAGTCAATCCCAGTTAAACCGTTGAAGTGGCGGGCAGTATGGAAAAGGCTACCTCCGGGGTCACTCGAGAAATTGGAGGAAAGTCATCGATGTTTACTTTCTGTATGCTGTAGGGCATGTAATGCGTCTTGTCGAAATTGATGGTCAGATGTCTGGAGTCAAATCATTTTCTAATCCTTGAAAAATCCTCTTGGGTCTTATTAAGTAAGTTGGTCCACTTATTTGCCTCATAGAAAACCGCAGTATCATCCGCAAAGCTCACTATTTGGCCTTCGACATCAAGGAAGAACAGGTTATTTAGGTAAACACTAAAAAGGCAAGGCCCAGAACTATACCCTGTGGCACACCAAACTGGGAGGTTTGGAAGTCGCCGATAGTCCCCTAGATTTCAACGCATTGGCTTCTTTCCGACAAATAACTTTTAAAATAATTCCCGGCACGGCCCTCTCACTCCCAGATCGCTCAGTGTCTCGATCAGTTCCTCATGACTCACAGAGTCAAAAGCTTTTGCCAAATCCACAAAGATACAGAGTGATGGTTTTCCTTCAACAAGGTATTTATAAATTTTTGAGGTCAGGGTTGCTGGAGTGGAGCTGGCCTCCCGCATACTGCAGTGGGGAAAGTATGTCGTATTTTTCCAGTAAATCGCATAAACGTGATTTTATCACTGTCTCCGTTACCTTCGCAAGGCTGGAAATCAAAGACATAGGCCTGCAGTTTAGGCATTCTAGTTTGTCACCCTTCTTATATATTGCCTTAATTTTGGTTTTTTTGAAGGAGCAAGGATAAGTGCCGCTCCTCAGAATTACATTCGACAGGTGACATATCGGCCTGCATACACTATTACATATAACTTTCAATGTATCCGTACTTATCGAGTCTAGTCCGGGCGCCTTCCTTTAAGTTTGTGGATTATCCGCTCTATCTCCATTTCAGTGCATTCTTCGATATATATTGTGTTCGAAATATGTTGCCTTTTTTCTTTGAAATTTTTGGTTCCCTGAATTGCTGGGCTAGCTGTTCATCATCAGTAAAATATTTGAGAAGATTATTTATAATCGTATTCTACCAAGAATCAAAAATCTCATTATCGAAGAGCAGCATGGCTTTTTTCAAGGTCGTTCACTGGTTACTATCTTACCATCATAATCGGAATACATAGCTGAATATATTGACGCCCGAAGTCAGCTGTACGCGGTATATACCGACTTCAGCAAAGCCTCAGAAAATAAACCAGAAAAAAAACTCTTATGGTCGGTGTGAGTGGTTCGATCTTGAGGTGGTGTAGATCCTATCTTTCGGGTAGGGTGGGATACGTCTCCGTTGCGGGCCATAGATCCGAAGTTTTTGAAATTGCTTCGGTTGTGCCCCAGGAAAGTCAACTGGGATCTCTGTTTTTCATTACCTATATTAACACTATAAAAACTTGTTTCCACCATTGCCTGATACTTCTCTACGCGGACGACTTGAAAATTTATCGATGTATTGAGACCATAGATGACTGCCACAGAATGCAGTAAAATTTGCAACGGCTATCTGAGTTTTGACAGCGTAACTCTTGATTAATGAATCCTTCCAAATGTACCTCTCATTTACGAAAACAAATTAATAAAATCAAATACTTTCATCAAATTGATAATGGGCCATTAAAATACTCTAGTGAGGCGGTTGACTTGAGGATTACACTTGACGAGAGGTGGTCATTCAGGACACATATAGAGAAGACAGTTATTGCATCTAATTGGTTGATTGGATTCATTTACAGAAACAGTTGAGATTTCAATAGTCCTAAAGCGCTTATTTCTCTGTACTATTTCTTCATTCATAGCAGGATCTTATTTGCATCTGTTGTCTGGTCCCCAAAATATGATATTCATATAAACAGAATTCAGCGAGTACAGAAATACGTTTTTAAAAGCTTGGCCTTTAAAACACAAATTCAAATTGATGATAGAGACTACAACCCTTCAAGGAATAAATTTAAAAACCTGAAACTCGAGGATGATCGAACCATAATGGATCTCTGTACACTCCATAAAATAATCAACAATAGAGTCAATTTTACCTACTTATTCTCAAAAGACAACTTGAGAGTATCTGCAGTGTTAGGGTTAGGAGCCTATTCTACAACTATTTCAATTTTGAGCTCCCTATCCAAAATATTTGAGAAAATAGTTTATCAGAGGATGTATGAGTATCTGAAGAGGTCTTCCGTTTTGTCAAGCCAACAATATGGATTCAGGGAGGGTAGATCTACCCAGACTGCCTGCTCTGAGTTCGTGAATTTTATACATATGTGCCTTGATGATGGGGATCATTTTATGTGGGTTTTCTTCGATCTGTCGCGCGCCTTTGATTGTTTACAACATGAATTCATACTTGATAAGTTCTACCAAATCGGATTTAGGGAATCTTTCTCGACTGGATTCGAAGTTATCTTTCTGATCGCACTATGTTCGTGAGCTGTAATGATTGTTTATCCGAGGGGTATCAGAATGACTTAGGGGTTCCTCAGGGCTCAGTCCTGGGGCCTCTGTTATTTTTGCTATTCATAAATGATTTGCAAGAACACCTTTCCGCAAGTATACTGATTCTATTTAGAGACGATACGTCCATAGCTGTCCGAGCTAAATGTATTGACCAACTGGTATGTCTCTGTGAAGAGTTTATTCAGAGGTTCAAATCGTGGTGTCGCCAGAACTCACTCATCAAGAACCCTGATAAGATCCAAATCATCAGATTTCAAAATTATGAGATAGGTCAGTCCCCACCACTGGTGTTGAATGTCGCCGGTAGTGTCATCAAGACAGTGAACTGCGTGAAGTTTCTTGGACTCTACTGTGATAGATTTTGAGATGGAGCTCTCACATCGACTTTCTATGTAAAACTCTCAACAGGGTGTACTATGCCTTACACCGGTTGAAGCAGTGTCTTCCAACTGAGACCCTCCTAAATGTCTATTACTCCCTCATTCACAGCCATCTGAACTTCAACATACTACTATGAGGGGCGGCATCGGGGAGTAAAAGAGTTTTCATAACGCAGAAAAAAATTATTCGCCTTATGTTCGGTTTGAAACCTACTGATTCATGTGGGGAGGTTTTTAGGATTTCCGGTATCCTAACGTTATCCAGTATGTACATCTTGGGTTGTCTTCTTTACGTTCGATCTAACCTGCCAAATTTGTCCAAATGTTCAGACTTTCATAGTTATGGAACTAGGCATCGTAATACATTATGTATACCGAAGCACTCAACGACTAAGTACAAGTCCTCACCTAGGTTTGCCGGAATTTCCTTCTACAATCACTTAGCTGACAGATATAAAACAGGTACCGATAGGCAATTCAAAAAGGAAATTAAGTCACTTTTGCGTTCTAGGGGTTACTATGAGCCAAGAGAGTTCCTCTCTGATAAATTGATGTAAAATTTGTTTGTATTTCTTTTCTCATTATGACTGGTCTTATATATCTATGTGATATCTGTAAGGATCAATAAACATTATTATTATTATTATTACCCTTATCGTGAAACAAATACTGGATAGCAATCACCGATGATACGTTTACAGACCGTTTTTGACTCGCTACGCCTGAGTGAACGTGTGGATGCTTTTTCTAACGATTGTCAAAGTGTAGAAGAATTCATTAAAAACTTGTTTTTTACTTCTTAGTGAATAGTAAACCAGTGATCAAATGGAAAGTGTGAATTCGACTTGATTAATTTGTAATTTGTGGTTGCTTTATTGGGATTTGAGTAATGTTTGCAACCTAAATGTAAAAATGAACAAACGCCTAAAATATTCATCAGATCAAGTTGTGACTTTGAAAATTTGTGAATCAGGTTGAAACAAATAGGCCGCAAAATTTCGCAGAAATCGATTCGCTGGCAAATTTTTAAAACATTTCCAAGAACATTTTTTTAAACTTTATATCGAATAAGATATTAATCATATTTAAAACAAACTTTGTACATGTAAGGAAGCTATTGATATCTTACATATTTTCGAATTTCATTGTCGTAGCCTTGTTCCACCAGATTCAATCATTTTTCATTTACTTAAGGACAAGCAATCACAGAAATATTAATGTTATTATTAATAGTTAATTATGTTGTCATTTATACTCCGTGTCGATTAAAGTCTCATAAACTACAAGAAATTTCTCATCTCCAGGTAAGCCATATACCCGTCAAACTTTTAGGAAAAGCCCAAATTATTCGTCTAGTAATACGTTTTTTGGCACAAAATCAGAAAAAAGAAAAGTTGAAAATTCCGTCAGAAATTTCAATACGTATTCGATTGGCATCGGTCGAACTTATAACTTATTAATTCAGTTTCAGTTTATGCCTATTTTCAAGATATTTGTAATTTGAACTTGAGTATATAAGGTATTTAAAAGGACAAGAGCTTCCTGGGAGAGATTTATTTCAAATGGTATTCGATACAGTTGAGTTGCTTACACTTGATTAGTTTTGAGGAGAAGAAAAGGAGTATCATGCAAAACTTAACGAGTAGTTATTTTTAATTTGAGATAGAGGTTTGTTTATTTATAGTAGCGGTTGTATACGTATCACGATGTTCCAGAACACGAAAATTTAATCTAGAACAAGCGAGCTCCTGACCTCGCGTTATGCCTGTCCAAATTTTTCTATCAAAACAATATTCAGGACAATCTACCCCGAAAAAATACATGAATACTCGAAAATTCTCGCAGGCAGTAATTATTGAGAATACTCACAAAAAATCATAACTGGAGAACTAAGAAAAATCGCATAACAAATATTAATATTATGACAATAGTCATAATAAATGTCAGTCGATAATTTTTCCTCTGCTATTTTTTAAATGAAATAAGTATAATATCACAACCTTCCCCAACTATGGATGATGATTTCCCTTTGAATGGGTTCCATAGCAGACTTCAAACATCAGAAGATCTGAAATATCGTCACTTGGACCGCAAGACCCGATTCGAAGAATCCTCCCTGCAGATTGGCGACAAATTTTGTGTAGTGGATTTGAATATAGAGGGTATTTCTAAATTGGCAAAAGACTACGGTGCTGAGATTATTCTCCTTCAAGAGACACACAACAAATAATATATATTATATTTGGAGACCCCCAGGTGCGAGTAATCTAAAAACAAATTGTTGTTGTCAGTAATTTGACCACCTTGTATTAGGGGACCGGAAAGTAATGTCGTTTCTGCCTATGCCAATACTTGATTGTCATTTGTCAGCTCATTGTTTCGTTCAGAGGCGTACCAAAGACATTGTGAGGTTATAGTGATTTCTTTACTTATAGACAATTGATGTAGGGGCTTTATGCCATGTTTAATTACGTAGAGCTAGTTAGGACTGTATATTTTATTATTGGATGTTGCGTACGCAGATCACAACTACAGATTCCACAACAGTAAGATACTGAATATAAAAAGTCTTACCGGTTGCCGAAAAGAATGGGGCTTCCTTATCCTGGCAGGCTTCTTGAGGGATCCCTCGAATGCAGATACCACTGCTTCCATACGCCGATGGCAGCTCTTGTCACTTCAAGTGAAGTCACTATATTTGTCTGTTTTAACACAATTTGATGTCTGTGTCGATTGATGAGAGAAAACACTATGCAAGCGAAATAAACTAAGAATTCTGCGAGTGTCACTGTTTCGTGCACTATCAAACCAAAAACAAAAATGCGGGTATTAACAAATATGCGAATATGTCCAAAAGTATGCGTATTTCACAAGGGTGAAATAAATCAAGGAAATGCGGAAAAACGTGTGTTTCACAACCAAACTCCAAATCTCATCTTAATTGTTCTTCAAAATATGCAAATCATATATTCAACATATGGGCGCGCGTAAATTATTAAAACGAAGGAAATTAGACAATTTTATATGTCAGCAACTCACAATGCAGAATCTGCACACAACGTTGCGGACACAACATCCTCCGGGCGCGACAAATGACGTATGTTATTCTAAAGGAGACAAAAAACTATAAACGAAAAAGAGAGAAGAAAAAAAAAATATATTTTTTTTATAGTAATTTTACCTTTTAAATTTTTTTTTTCATTTTATTTTATTTTTAAATATATATTCATTGATTAACAATTGCAGACCTCAAAACCGATATAAACAACTCGAATATATCATCTAGATGGTAAAGGGCACAACTTCACTACTGGTCTATCGTATAAACCTCGAGTAGTCTTAACAGAGGCAACTCGAGATACACCATCAGTACCAGGGTAGAGAGAGGCAATTCGCCCCATAGACCAACGGTTAGGAGGGTTATTGTCATCTCTAATCAATACAAGTGTTCCTACTTCAGGAGGCTCAGTATTGCTCAACCACTTGGATCGTTGTTGTAAGTTATGAAGATATTCGCGAGACCAACGCGTCCAAAAACTTTGATGCAATCTTTGAAGCAACTGCCAACGACTCAAACGATTCACCGACAAATCAGCCAAATCAGGCGTAGGCAAACACGATAGAGGTTCCAACGTTAGGAAATGTCCCGGAGTTAAAACGCTCACATCCTCTGGATCAGACGATAATGGACTCAGAGGGCGATTATTAAAAATCGACTCTATCAGGCATAAGAGTGTATAAAATTCCTCATAAGAGAGAATTTGTTCTCCTACTACACGTTTTAAATGTGTCTTAACGGACTTTACACCTGCTTCCCACAGTCCACCCATATGGGGTGCTGAGGAGGATTGAAATGCCACTGGATTTGTTCGCTTGAGGCAGCATCACGCATGAATTTATCGATGTCACGGTGAGCACCTACAAAATTCGTACCACGATCGCTATAGAGATGACTACAACGTCCACGTCTCGAAATAAAACGCTGTAGTGCCGACAAAAATATATCGGAGGACAAATCCGATGCGAGTTCCAAATGCACAGCTTTAGTGCTACAACACACAAACAAACAAATGTATGCTTTCGTAGTTTTTACTCCGCGATGTCGACTCATGGAAATCAAGTAAGGTCCGGCGTAGTCAACGCCTGTATGCGAGAAAGCTTTCAAAGATGATACTCTAAATTGCGGAAGATCTGCCATAGGCGGCTGAAATGTGCGAGGATTTGATCGAAAACAACGCATACACTTTGAGATGCAAGAGAAAATTGCTCTCTTTGCAGACATAATCCAAAATCGCTGCGCCAATAGGATACTTAAAGTTCTCCGACCAGCGTGAAGATACTTCTCATGATAATATCGAACAATTAAACTAGTGAGGGGGCTTTTACAAGGTAATAGTAATGGATGTTTAGCTTCATATGTTAGCGAGGAGTTTCTCAATCTTCCTCCAACTCTTAAATTTCCGAAATCGTCCACAAAAACATTAAGACGTCGCAGAGGTTTCGAAAAGGTCTTTGAGCGTAATTCCTTATAAAATTCGACACCTTGCGTGCTCCTCACTAGGTCAACAAGGCTTCATTCAATTCTGATGAAGACAACCAACCAAATCTTCGTTCTGGCTTGGGATGGCTCAAGTTGTGCTTAAAGCGCAAAACAAACCCCACAATGCGCAAAAGTCTGAAAAACGACGAGTATTTCTCGGTGAGATCATAAAATTCGTCTCTATGCGGTTGAGAAACGAACAAAGACAGAGGCTCAATTGACACCTCCCCTCCGTTATTCTCAATAAAGCTAGACAATTTCAACTCTTCCGGCACAGTTGAAGGTCCTTCGAACCATAACGCATTGCGTACAAACTCCGATGGTAACTGCCCTCTAGATCCTGCATCGGCAGGATTGTCTTTGTGGATATATAACACCATTTTGCGTGGGGGATCTTTGAGGTTATGGAAGAAACGCGGTTAGATACAAAAATCGGCCATCTGTGTGGTCCACCCTGTATCCAACTCAAAACTATTTGGGAATCTGACCATGCAACCAAGCTGATGAACGGAATCTTACTCTGTAATGCATCCTCAACATAAGATAAAAGATTCGCAAGAAGTAACGCAGCACACAATTCTAGGCGAGGTATAGTTACTTTCCTCAATGGGGCGACCTTTGTTTTAGAGCACAAAAATTTATAATGTATTCTGCCATTATACAGAACGCGAATGTATGCCACTGCACAATAGCCCTTTTCCGAGGCGTCGCAAAATCCGTGCAACTCACACCTAGCACAAAGTGCTTCTTCAAAGATACCTCGTAAAATTCGAAGATTAGATAATTGAGCAACTTCTGACCTATATCTATCCCACAAACGGAATATTTCAACTGGGGCTCAGCGTCCCAGCCAATTCCAGCAGCCCAAAGGCGTTGAATCAACATCTTCAGGAAAAATGTAACAGGTCCCAGAAAACCGATGGGATCATAAATTCTAGCCAATTCAGACAACAAATGACGTTTGGTACATCGTCGATCAATAATACGGACGGAGAAGTGAAAGGAGTCTGTAGAAGGACGCCACTGCATTCCCAAAATTCGTAAGGAAACGTCTTCTTCAGCTGATTCAAAGAATTTCTCATTTAAAGAAAGATGCGACGCTGGGAGATCATCTAATATAGAAAGATTGTTCGACGAAAACTTTCTCAACTCGAATCCACCCAACAACAACAAATTTATTAATTGTGATTTCAGGTCTCGTACCTCTTCAATGGAATCACAGCCACTCACAATGTCATCAATATAAGTATCTTGATCAAGAGCATGAGACGCAAGAGGAAACTTCTCCCTCATCTATCACAAGTTGTTTCACGGTACGAAGAGCTAAAAAGGCGCACTGGATAGACCATATGTAACGGTTCTAAGTCTATAATCTTTTAATTCTTCGTCAGCAGAGGATCTCCAGATGACGCGCTGATAATCCCGGTGTTCAGGAATTACCAAGATCATCCTATACATTTGCTTGATGTCTGCACATAGAATGTATTTGTGCACTCTGAAGCGCAAAAGAATTGACAAAATATCCTTTTGAAGTTTTGGTCCAGTCAACAAATGGTCATTCAACGATAACTGCGATGGGCACTTGCTAGAAGCATTGAAAACAACACGTATCGTCTTTAACATTCCCTTGCCCTTCACGACGCCATGGTGCGGAAGGTAGTAAGAATGCGAAGGATTCTATCGCCTTCGATTAGTTCCATATGACCCGTCTGCAAATATTCTTCCATAAAATCTCGGTAGAGGGTGTATAGTTGAGGTTGCCTCAACAACCTTCTCTCAAGATTTAAGAACCGAGAAATAGCAAGATCTCGACTGCCTGGAAATGTCGGTAGAACATCACGAAATGGCAATGACACCATGTACCGTCCAACTTCGTCGCGTTTTTGGGTCGCCCTGTAAATATTCTCGCACAATTCATCATCGCGACAAGAGCTCTCAGAGGCCAAGGGTAACCCTTCCAATTCCCAAAGTTTTTGAAGATCCTGATTTATCTGGTCAGGACTAGACACAAAAAATGAGAAAAGTGGTGTGTTGGTTTGAGGAGTGACTTTTCCCATTACAATATATCCAAACTTGGTATTTATTGCGTCAAGTTGGTCATTTTTTCCGTGAATTACCTCTCCAAGCAAAATCTTGGAAAAAAGATCAGCACCCAGCAACAAATCAATATGTCCCGGCTCATGAAAATGCGAATCGGCCAACTTCAAGTGGAGCAAATGCGAAAAGGCCTCAGGACAAACTCTTGTTCGAGGTAACTTATCGCTTATTTTATCCAAAACAACAGCATCCGTCACCAGAAGAGGCTCACAATCTCCAATAGGTCGTATAGAAAGAGCAACGGAACCATGGTTTGAACTGGTTTCCAAAGAATTCAAACTCTGTATTTTTACCTCCACTCGTTGTCTTGGGAGACCCAGTATATTTGAGGCCCTCTTAGATATAAACGATATCATGGATCCACCATCTATGAGCGCACGCATGACATGAAAACTTCCCCGAATGTCACGAACCTCAACCAAAGCGGTTGCTAGCAAGACAGTGGTAGTTTTCCCAACAACACCAGCAGCAGAAATTACCGTATTCAGCGCAACATTATCAGCACTCGTAGATGGCTCCGAACCAATAGCACCAGCAACATCGTTCGACCCAGCATTACCCAAAGCATCGTTCGTCCCAAGGTGTAGAAGCGTATGATGCCTCATCTTGCAATCTCGGCAAACATTACGAGATTTACAATTGCGCACGTTATGAACGGAGCTCAAACAGTTAAAGCAGAGTCGACTTTCCTTGCAAAAGGTGTGACGCTCCTTCGGAGTTTTTTTCAAAAGATTGGGGCATGCGAAAAGTCGATGCAACCCTTTACAGAGCACACAAGTGACTACCGTTTCATTCTTCACGTTTGAGAAGTGAGAATTCAATTTTTTATTCAGTTGGACAGCCCTCTGAGAAGTGGCTCCCCTACTTACATCCGAAGCAATAGTAGGTTTCAACGACTCTATGGCGCAACAATATTTATTCAAGAATTCCATCACGGTAGAAAATTCAGGAATTTCAGAAGAACCATGCTCAAGCTCGAACCTAGTTATTAACGAATTGTCCATCCGCTTGAAGAGCATCTGAACCAAAATGAAGTCCCATTCATTCACCGGAAAACACATGTGCTTTAACGCTGCCAAATGTTCCGTAAAGGTATCGAGAAAACGACGCAGCATACTTGCATTATTAGCATTAACCTTTGCTAAAGCTTCTAAAGCTTCCCAATGAGCTTGAGCCCTCAAGCGTTTATTAGAATAACGTTGCACCAGCGAACTATAAGCTATCATGTAGTTATCTCGCACCATGGGCAGTGTACGAACTAAAGACAGAGGTTGACCTTTGAGAGATGCAATTAAATAATTAAATTTCTCAATTTCTGACAAGCTTTGATTATTGTGGACAAGAGCGTCGAATAAATCTAGAAATGTTGGAAATCTGGTGAAATCACCATTAAACTTTCCTATTTTTATCTCTGGTAACCTAATATTGGGCGAGTGTGATCGAGAAAGCATACTCGGCTTAATGCCACTAGTGTTCAACCCCATTTCATTCGCATCAAAGAGCTCTGAAAAAATAGTTCGCACAAGAAAGAAATCATCATGAAACTGAGATCGTATCATTTCCTCAGCAGATATCCGAACTATCGTCCGATAATAACACGGTAACAATATGACTATGCTGTTTATTAAAATCCTCCCTGAGATCATCGATTTCCCCAAAACGAACTTTAAAAAGAGTGTGTTTACTTTTATCTAATTTGGCCTCGATGGCCAAAGCCTTCAATGTTTCCATATCCGAAATAACTGCAGCTCTGGCCAGCTTGGCCTTTTTCAAACGCAGTTCAGAAGTCATATCAGAATAAATATACCCAACAAAATTAACAAAATCAAAAAAAGAATCAAATTTCAAATCTAAAGAATCGAGCTCTCAAATTTCAGCGGAACTGACAATTCCAACTAATTGATTATCAATATAAGCGATGTAATGCGTATTCCAATGAGGAACTATCAAATTATACGAAAATAAATTGGAAAAGTGCGTAATTATTGTCTAAGAAAACTTTAGCAGAGAATCTAACAAGTGCGAAAGAAATTTCAACCAATATATAAGCAATTCAACTGAAGCGAAATGGAAATATTGTATCTATTTTCCAACAAAATAAAGAAACGAATTCGATAAACAAATACGATATATGTATTTAAATTTCAGAAATAAACAATCTGTTTGTTTACGTTTGTCTGACAACGGCTGAATTAAACTAAAACATCGGCCGGTATCGAGCCCGATCGGAAACCGGTACGGAGATCGCGTACAAAACTGCGCGAAGTCGCAAGTGCGCGGAGTGAAACTCGTCAATAAATTAATTAGTAATAATTTTCAAAATGGCGATATCTGAGGAACAATAAATGGATCTCTCAAAGTTAGAGAATAATCGACAGCAAAAATCAACCAATAACCCTCCGGCCGCCAAAAAGAAAGCCAACGAATTGGCAACAAAACGAAATTTAGAATATAAAAATGAAATCTGCAATCATAAATCAACTTATCGATCAAAAGACAATATGCTAAGGCCCGAAGAACCAAAAATGATAAAGTATCGGTGAAGAAACTAGATTTATCTTCCCAACAACACCAGCAATTATTATTACAATTTTTTTTTTGTAATTTTGGGTAAAATGGCCAGCCAAATACCAGAAGAGGTACACATCCGGCATTGCATGCACTTTGAGTTTCGCAAGGGAAATAACGCAACAGTTGCTACCAAAAACATTTGCGATGTTTATCCAAATGCACTGGACATTCGTAAATGCCAAAGGTGGTTTTCCAAGTTCAAATCGGGTAATTTTGATCTTTCCGACTCGTATCGATCAGGAAGACCATCAGCGTTAGACAACGACGTGTTAAGGGCGGAAGTGGAAGCAAATCCGTGTCAGACGATCGAGGAATTGTCAAACAGTCTCAACAAACCTTGGTCGACCATCCAAGAACATTTGAAGCAGATTGGGAAAGTAAGCAGAGCAGGTGTTTGGGTCCCGCATAATCTGTCCGAACAGGATAAGGCTAACCGATCAATCACATGCAACTTATTGCTTCAACGACACAACACAGAAGCGTTTTTGATCGCTTGATCACAGCAGATGAGAAATGGGTCCTGTATGATAACCCAAAACGTAAAGGCAGTGGCTCTCTCCAAATGAAATCCCTCGGAGTACTGCTAAGCCAGGTTTATACCCCAAAAAGCGCTTTTGTGTGTTTGGTGGAGTATTCGCGGCATTGTTCATTTTGAATTACTGAAACCTGGACAAACTGTTACTGCAGACCTCTACAGCGACCAATTGTAGCGAGTCAATCAATCTTTAATTGAAAAGTGGCCAGCAAATGTATGTGTTTGTATTTAGCGTAAGAAAACGACATTACTTTCCGGTCCCCTAATATATTAAATAATTATAGAGTGCGAATATTCCATCTTAAAATTATACATTTACAAATTAAAGTGGTATAACAAATAAGTAATTATTCTGGAGCTGCTTCATTTTTTGTTAATATCTAAATTTACAAAATAATTTCCATTGATTTCTTTTTTCAGAATGATATTGCTGACTGCTACGGAAATGATCTAACAGGCAAAAAATGTGTAGACATTCAAGACAAAGGTGTGGTTTTCCGATAGTGATAGCATTGACGAAAGCAAATACGACTCAGAGGAAAATCTTGGAAGAGTGCTATGGAACAAAAGATGAACACAAGATATTGAAAGTAAAAGCAGTTTTCGACGAAATCGATATTTTGAACGAATATAAAAAACTGAAGACGAATACCTACAAAGAATTTCTGAAGAAATTGAACATATACCAGACGAATTTATAAAATCTCTGATGTGGAGAATCGCTTATGTCAATACCTTCGGCCAACTTGGGAAACCCCATATTAGGAAAACTATTTTTGAAATAAACAAGACCACTATTTTAAATAGGCTTAGCTTTAGACTGAAACTTTTAATTTAATCATAGAAATAAAATACACTTTTTCTACATACCGCTTTCAGAAATTTAACTCCGCACCTTAAGTGTTGAATTTTGATAAAAACAATTTATACACTGACGGGAGGCCACATGGCTTCGGCGGTCTTGTTAAGCTTCTTGCAAGTAATTATTCTAACATTTAAAAATTATATATAATCAGTGTTTGCTTATCAAACTCACAGCAAGCACTTAGAAATAGCTGATTTGATAATGGGCATGATTCATTTCCAGATTTTTACATAAAAACCACTGAGCCAATTAGGCCGAATAATCAAATAAGGCGAGATATTCAAACCTATCAGTTCTCAAGATCATTCCGTTCGGCAGTCATCGTGCTTACAGACAGACAGAATCTGTTTTAGATAATACTTTCGATAAAATTTTTACTGAAAAATTTCAAAATTGAGGGCAGTCTGTAAAGGTGAAAAAGAGAGTAAAAAAATTATTTCGACAAACTTATTTTGCACACTGTATAACCCGATGTGTTAAGGCATCAAGAATATTTTATCTCTGAAGAGTTATAACACACAATCTTAGTTTTCAGATTTCAAATAGATTCTGTCTACCGTGAACTTGTAACACTGTATAGAAATGTGTTAAATAGACCTAAAAAAAGTCTCGCTACATGATATACCTTCCTTCTATGGGTGAGCCATTATAGCCAAAATAGTTAATCAAGTCAATAACTGAGGATATTTATTCGCATATTCTACTGAAGGTCGCCCATATGATCCCATAACTGAATTTGGTTTCGATTCGGTCTCGAACCAAGGAATTCCTGGCGGGTTCCGGAGGCCGTATCTACTACGCCATACCGGGTAGTTGATTACTATGGAACTTGTTGACACAAATCCTTACGAGTAATTCTTCAAAATTTTAAAGCTCATATCTCCGGAAGTATTAGTTCGAACTGGATATAAATGTTATCAATGTGTATAAGTATAAACGAAAACATTGAAAATTTCAGCAATCTAGATCTTTCGAAATCGTACCTATTGACGGACGGCTAATCCAATTTGACCCAAGAATTTTCCATATGAGTCCTCATAAACCGATTGATATCATTTTACTTAAATACTGAAAAAAACACAGTTTTTTGGTAAAGTCTATGAGCACTTTGTTCGAAGAACCAGAACGCCAAAAACGTATTTTCTCCTATATCCTCGTAATGCGAAATGACAGATCTAATATCATTGAAACTAGGTCACTAGATTTATAAATAAATTTCACTGTCATAAACCATAGCCCTACATTTTTTATGTGTTTTGCAATAACAACATGGATTAAAAACAAGCGTCCAACCGAACCTAGTTCTATTGGCCGAAAGGGAAACCTTATTTCAGATTCGGGCTCCGTTTAGGCCGAAACCAACACTTAAATATGAGTACTTCTTTTTTAAAATTAATCAATCACATAAATTCATTAAATCTGATAGAAAATTGTTTATTCAAATCTTGAACATAATGTAATATGTGAACGCTCGTAACGTGAATAAATTTAAAAAAATTATATCGGTATATTCTGCATCAGAGCTAGTTTACTGATGGCGTGCATTTTTTGGGATGACTTTTAGCTGTCGGAGTGCCTAAAAGCTTTAATTCGATGTGCCACTCTATTTCCTTTTCTTTCAGAAACACACATGATTATTTGTCCCTCAATTTAGTAATGTTTGAGTAAACGGGTTGAAAGCCCCTACTATTTTTGTAATTCAATGAAAAAATAAACATCTAAATGATATTATTATATTTGCATTGTATTAAAAGTCCCAAGTATACAGGGTGAGTCTTTGACCACTGCGACCTTGATATCAAAAGGAACAATTTTTGCGCTTTTCCAATTTCAGCTGCGTTGAAAAATTGGGCATTTACCCCCTCCAATCCAGTTTAGTTCGAATGAAAATTACCTTTCATGTCATCAATAATTGAATCGAAACATTATTTTCCCTCCGAGAAATGATTCACTCGCTCGTGTTTGATCAAATGAGGTTCATATTTAGGTGCAGATACAAAATACTTTTTTTTTGTAAAAACAATAAATAATATAAATAAATACAGATTTTTGATGTTCTATCATAATTTCATCCTGCTAAAAGATTATAAGCCATCCCTTTCTAGTGAGAAATTCATAAAAATCTCAGAATGAATGGATATTATCCTCAAACATTTGTGATATTCTCCCACAGATTTTCAAATTATGAAAACCATCACTATGAACACCTTCAAAGCGTGAATTTGCCACATTGCTTTTTGGCGCTCTTGTTCACCTGAACAGAGTGCATATCAATTTGCCCAAATGTCTGTGACTTTCGAATTTTTGGGCAAAAGTGGTATCAATCGTTTTGTTTGGACCTACTGATGAATAATCCGTGGTCAAAATCGATTCTGTCCATCCGTCCGTCCGTTCCGTGAACACGATAACTCTCGAACAGATGAAGTTAGAGAGTTGAAACTTTCAGAATAGGTTTGCGGTATAAATATCTCGGCTAAGTTCGTTATTCGGTCAAATCGGCCGAATAGGTTCGGAGTAACAAAAAAATTTTTTCAAATGACACTGATCAAATAAAAATTTTTTATGGTGCAGTTTTATCAGACGTATACAAAAATACCACTCTCGATTTCGACAAGCTAATAGTTCTGGAGATATGATTTTTCAAAATTTTTTTCATTTACTCAAGAGAAAAATAGAAATGTCATGAAGTCCGAGCTTTGTCATTGAAAGATTTGCCATCACAGATCGATATTCGTTTGACAACTTGCGGACCTAGATATCAGTGTCAGTTGGCGTAATATCAATCAAAATTTTCATAGAATTCATAGAGGTAGAATTCGATGTCGATGACGTTGTCAAAGTTCAGAAAAGAACAGACATAATATCAATCAAAAAATTTTTTATCATAGAGAAAGAATTTGATGGCGTTGTCAAAACTCAGAAAAGCAATGACGTTAGTTTTTAGGAGAAGCATAGAACAAAATTTGGTGAAAATTATGAGTAGTTATTTTCAAATTGAGATAAAGGTTTGTTTATTCATTAGGCTTTCATATTTGCATCACATTGTCCCATAGTACGGAAAAGGACTATTGTTCACCCGATCAGAGAGCTTATAGATTTGTTAAGGTTTGAATATTTACTCGCAAGTAGCTCAACAAGAGCGCCAAAGCAATCTGACCTCACGTCAGTGCTTTCTAAATTTTTTTATTCAAACCGAGAAAAACTCATCTGTTTGTCCGAACTCTGAAGTTTTTTCTCTTTGACCTATTTTCTTGAGTACTGACCTATGATCAAGTCGATGAGATCTTTCAATATTAATTTGATATCATACCATAAAAAAAAAAAAATCCTATATGAAATCTTTAAAAACATTTTATGTCAGTGCACAAATGCATATAGTTCATTGAAGAACACAATTTTTCATTTTGCCTTCGCTTGATGATTATTTTCTGTTCTGAATTCCAATAACAATTTACTTTGAAAGATTACTAACATTCACAGTTTAGGTGTAGAGTGCCACTCGCTTTGAGAAATCTGACTTTAATCACATAAATTTACTTCTGGAAAACCCATTGATGAAAAAATTTATGTTATGATGAATCTGTTTTCTTTTGATTATACTTAATGACGCACTTAACGTACGTAGGATTTTGGTTATTCTTATGGAGTTATTATAAGAAAACATAAACGATATTACAGAAAAAAGGTTCATTAATAAATAAAGTCAAATTTTAATACCTTACCATAGGATATTGAAATTCTTACAGGAAAAAATTAATAATTGTCAACTTTTTCTGATATGAAAAAATATCTGTAACCAATATTGATATGCAATTATAATTGTTGTCAGAATAAGAAGAGTAAATTAATGTCATTCTATGTAGAACATTAAAATCTTATTATAACGTCTCTATGATGCGTAGTTCCAAATATAATAGTGTTCTGTGGTTCCTTGTTGCTTTGATTTTGCTTGACACTTATTATTTGTTGTGGCAAAAGATTACAAGGTGCTGAACTGATTCATTAATAATAAATATAAATAATATGAATAAAATATTAAAAAAGGTCAAATTCTATTATCTCCTCAGTTCGTAAACCAGGTTGTATCGTTGTATGAAATAAAGATGTGAGAATCTCCTATAAATTTCCGAAAAAATCCAGGAGACTAGTTTTGAAGTTTTCAAAAATCATATGAGCTTAATTTTAAGCATTCTTAGGTAAGTAGAGATATAACTTGATGAATCCTGAAAGTCTGAAGCTATAAAGAATCAGCCCTTCATAAAGACAAGTCCTGACAGCAAATACATTCTCTATTTATCATGGAATATTATTCTGAGTTGGATATCTAACAAACAGCTAGACATCATCTAGAATGAATACAACAAATGACGATTCAGATGTCGTGGTGAATGTAAGCCAAAAATTGTGCAGTAGTTTGTTAATTTCATCTTTTGTGTTTAGTGGTGAGAACCATAGACCAGCGTTTCCCATCTGGTGGGTCGGGACCCGGTGCCGGGTCGCCAAAAAAAAATACCGGGTCGCCAGCATTGCCTCCATATTTTAAATAAGTTCTAAGAGATGGTCGATTTTATTTCTTGACCAACGAGACAATGATGATGACAGGCGGATTGTAGGTATTGTAACTTGAGACACAGCATTAAAGGACATATTCGAACGAAAACCATTGATAGATTTTTGGTTATCTTGTCTTCAGGAATACCCAATTGCAGCTAATCGAGCAATAGTTTTTAATGCCATTTGTCACAACCTATAAATGTGAAGCAGGGTTTTCCACATTAGCTTACCTCAAAAATAAATAAATAGAAAGCGACTTGAAGTCGAACCTCAGAATAATTTGGAATCCATTTTATATAACTTATATAGATAGAATCGAATCGGTTCAGAAAAAGTTTATAAAATTATTGAGTTTCAAATGTAATTCATTTCAAGGCCTAGGGATCCAGATAATTATAAGTTGAGGCTCAAGCATTTCAATTTCAACAGTCTTCAGACTAACAGAAAGATCAGTGATATACTTTTTGTGCATAAACTTGTTACAAACAAATTGAGCTCTAATATCCTTGAAAGAATTACTTTTTATGCCCCTCAAAGACACTTGCGGTCTAAAGAACTGTTTTTCCTTTCATTTAGAAGCACTAATAGCGGCATGAATTCACCACTTTATAGAGCAATGACTACTGTGAATAACTGCCCTGTTGGAATTGATTTCGACTTGTTCGCTGATAGTATTGTTAAAATTAAGAAAACATTGAAAACAAGCCTTGTGTGGTAGATTTATGTATCAAGAATTTTTTTTAAGTTTTATTTTCCTTTTTTTTTCTGTAAGATTGGGCAATTCAAATTTGTTATGTTACGATTGAGGTTGACCCTTTTAAAAGTTATATGTGGATACTATTTATGGGATATCCCCTGTTTGTATTCTGTATCAATTAAAAATAGAAAAAATAAATAAAAAAAAACTGTCATCGTTTTCGGCGGACTTGGATGCCTTGGTCAAAATTAAACAGCTTCATACTTCTCACTGATTATAGTAATACATACATATTAGCAATAGCTAATGTGTTTTATTTTACCTCAATACCGTTTTCAGTGGGTCCAAAAACTTAAGTGGGTCACGAAGGAGGAGTATGAAATTTACCGGGTCACAGTAGAACAAAGTGTGGGAAACGCTGCCATAGACTATAATCCAACCTTTTGTAGAAATAATATTTTATTCCTAAAGACATAAAAATGGCAACATTGAATAAATCTGATTATTGGAACATTTCAGCACAGAGTTGGATTTGTGGAAATTAGAAAACTTCGAACATCTCAAAAATGGTACAATAGAGGGAAAATGATGAGGATTGATTTTAACTGCTAAAATCACGAAAGATTCTAAGTACAAGACCTTTTGTTCAAGTAATATTAGTTTTTCATGCACTCTAACCAATCTGTAGAGTAATAGTGAGAAGTCCGGGAGAAATGAAATAAACAAATAGCAAAATATGCATGACTCATCTGCAAAAATGATTCCAGGAAGTACAAGATACGGACCTTTAGTTCAAGTGATATTTGTTTTTCATGCAATTTAACCAATCTGTAGAGTAGTAGTGGTAAACCCACAAGAAATGGAATAAATTTAATGATGCCAAAATATGCATGACTGTTATCAAAAACCTTCTGCAAGAGATCATTTCAATTGATACAATTGTTTGAACAATACAAGGGATGAGCAATTTTTTATGAAAATTCAACACCCTATATCTTTTAAACGGGGCCAAATTTGAAAAAATGGTACAAGATTTTCCAATTTATTGATATTCAGCAACAACACATTTGTCATTATAAAATATTAGTATAAACAAGTTGATCAAAAGTTACACGTTATTACAGTATCACATTGATGTTTCTTTGACATGAATTCACTGCCAAGATAGAAATCACACGTCATGTTTCTGTCCTCCATGATTTGTGGTTTTGATTGGCTCCTTTGTGATTTCCTGGGACCATAACTTATCTATGGGACCATCGTAAAAATCATTTAATTTCTACATATTCAAGTGATAAGTATACAATGCACATTATAGATCAAATTCATTTGCTCAAAAAAATATATTTGGCAACAAAATCCTGAAACAGGTCAATTATTATTTCAATTTCACCAAATTTTTATGCATTTCTGAAGAATTTTCTCTACACCTTGTACCATTCCCATCAACCCTATAATATTCATAATTTTTAGAAAAGTGAAAGAGGGTAATGTGGTACTTTTTGTCAATGTTTTTGTATCTTCTTTACATTACAAAACTGTAATGGTCGACTTTCATTCGGTGACAAATTTAATCAGGTACCATCGTCTCAAAGTAAATAATCTATGGCAAAAAGCACACATTGCAAACCTTTTTGCACCAACTATTTTTCAGCAACAAACATTTTTCTCTTCTGCACGCCTGTAAAGAAGACCTTGCCTAAAACGTACCACATGACCGCTTTCCCTATTCAGAACATTTTCAGATGGGGATGGTACAGGGTACAACAAAAATCCTCGAAAATGCATAAACATTTGGTGAAAGTGGAACAAATATTGACATATTTCCGGATTTGGTTGCCAGATATTTTTTTTCAGGGAAAATTAATTTGATACATTATATTGACGTACACTCCATATACTTTGTCTTTGACCACTGCGTTAATTTTAACCATAGGTACTTGAGATCAAAAGAAACACTTTTTCCGTTACGGTTTTTCCATATTCAGCTGCGTTAAAAAGTTATAAGCATTTTAAGTTTTCACTTTGGGCAAATACCCCTCTGTAGTCCAGTTTGGTTTGAATGAAAAATACTTTCTACAGCATGCACTATTGAATCTGAATTGTTTGAAAACATTATTTTCCCTCTAAAAAATGATTCACTCACTCATGTTTCATCCGATGCGGCCCATATTCAGAAGGAAAATACAAAATACTAAATACTAAGTACTGGTAAAAAAAAATCAACACCATAAACATACATGTAGTTCTACAATAATTTCTTTCTACTTCAAGACTATAAACCATCCCTTTCTAGTGAGAAATTCCAAAAAAACCTTAAAATTATTGGATGTTATCATCATACATTTGTAATTTTCTTCTTAAGATTTCCAAATCATGATAACCATCATTTCTATGAAAACTTCCAAGGCATGAGGTTGTCACATTGCTTTTTTTTTCACTGGAAGCCAGAAAAAATCATCTATGATTTTCCAAACACTGATATTTCTGAAGTTTCTTCTCCTTGACATAGATCAGTAAACAGGTCTATGAGGTTTCTTGATATCATACTGTCAAAAATATGAAAATCTTTTTCGAAATCTTCAACAATTAATGAATATCACTACGAATATCTATTTTGAAGTGATGTTACTTTGCTTGATGATTATTTTCTGTGGTCAATCCCAAAATCAATTTACTTGGATAGATTACAAGTATTCCCAGATTTAGGTGTATAATTATACTTGCTTGAAGAAATCGAGTTTGATCCCCTAAATTTGCTTATGGAAGAAACCAACTAGGTGTTCTTTAATGAAAAAAATTTTGTTAGATCATTAATATGAATCTCTGTCTGTTTAAACTATAATTAATTACTGAACATGCGTAAATTTTTGGTTTTTATAATCAGAGTATTTGTTTTAATTATGTAAACAAAAACATGAATATTGAATAATGGTTATCCATAGAATATGTCAAATTTTAATACCTTACCATAGAATATTAATTAATTACCGAACCCCAGGAGAGAAAAAATTAATAATTGCAAAGTTTTTTTAAATGAAAGATAATATCTGTAACCATTATTGATCTTTAGTTATAAATTTTCTCAGAATAACAAGAGTGAATTATTATCAAATTAAAATGTTATTATAACATCTCTGTGGTGGGCAGTTCCCAATAAAATAGTGTTCTGTGGTTCTTTGTTGTTTTGATTCGGTTTGAAACTGTCAACAGTTATTTGACCTTTCTTAAAAAAAAATGTGGAAAATTTTGTAAGTTTGAAATTATTCAATTCAGTATGAAATGATTATGGTCAGAAAATGCATTTCATTCTAATATTTCTTGTTTATGAGCCTATAGCTTCCAATTTCAATATTGATTGAATTTTAATTAACCATGCATCATAATAAACATTTAGAAATATTAAAACTAAGTCAAATTCTATTATCTCCTAAGTTTGTGAACCAGATTGAATCAGTGTAAGAAATAAAGATGTGAAAAAACTTTTATAAATGTACAAAACAAATCTAGGAGACTGGGTTCGAAGTTTTTAAAACTCATATGAGCTTAATTTGAAGCATTTCTATGTTAGAATATATATAATTTGATGAACCCTAAAAGTCTGAAGCTATAAAGAACCAGCTCTTCATAAAGACAAGTCTGCCATCTAACAGGTCCTGACAGAAAAAACATTACCTATATCAACGGTCATCATGAAAATATACCGAAGTACCTATGTGAGTGAAGGAAATCTTTTTCTCTATTCATTATGGAATATTACTCTGGATTAAATATTAAACAAGGCGCTAGACATCATTAATTGTGAATACAGTAAATGGCAATTTCGATTCTGTGGTGAATGTAAGATAAAAATTGTTCAGTGGTTAATTCCATCTATAGTGTTTAGTGGTGGATCCACAGACTGGAGAGATTTCCCCAACCTTTTGAAGAAATATTTAATATAGACGTAAAATATGGCAACATTGAACAAATCCGATTATTGAATCATTTCAGCACAGAGTTAGATTTGGGAAAATCAGAAAATTTGGACAAAATTATATCGATTCAATTCCTTTCAACTTCAAATATCTAAAGAATGGTTCAATTTAGGAGAAAAGATGAGGAATGATTTTATCTGCAAAAAAGACTAATGATTTCAGTACAAGATAAGGACCTTCAGTTCAAGTGATATTTGTCTTTCATGCAATTTAACCAATCTGTAGAGTAGTAGGTAGTAGTGAGAAACCCACAAGAAATGGAATAAATCTAATGATGCCAAAATATGCATGACTGTTATCAAAAACGTTCTACAAGAGATTTCAATTGATATTGCCGTTTGAATATTACAGGTGAAAATGAAATTTTTTTATTAAATTTCAACACCCTATATATCTTTTGAACGAGGCCAAATTTGGAAAAATGTTATAGGAAGAAAATGTTTCTTTCGATGTCAAGAATCTATGGTTAAAATTAACGCAGTGGTCAAAGACTCACCCTGTATAGAGCCCTGATTATTGATATCAGTCTTTTTTTTCAAAAATTACTCATTTTTGTTTATTTCCACCATCTCATTCACTTATCTCTTCTAATTTCTGATTTTAACACCGCGACATTTTATAATCTATCGTATGATTCGAATTATGTGAATGTAATGCTAGAGAAAATTTCTGATGGTATCTGGTGTTACCTTATTGATGGAGTGTATTCTAATTCTCACCCTTTAGGTTGTTTGTCCAATATTACAACTTACGCAATGTGCACATTTAATTTTGAGTACTACATTGCTTCTACATATATTCTTGACTGATTTTTTTTTTGTATGTTGCAATTTTCACATTTTCGTTCAAGAATATATTTTTTAGTTTTGTAGTCGGGCCGTGAATATTTGGATATGAAGCCATATGTATTTCATTTGTATTTTAATTTTTGATTACTTTGGGGTGCTGCTTCATCATTTGCATAAAAGTTTCTACAATATATTGTTGGGTTATGCATTTTGCTTCAAGATTTGATGTATTTCGCTCATTTCCTCATATCTAAATAGTTGATGACATATTTTGTGCATTCTATTATCCATCTGTTTTGTTTTATTGGGTTCATTTTCACATTCAATCTATGATCGGAATTGAAATTGATGATTTTATTCGAATGTATATTCTTTCTGTGCCATTTAATATGTATTTGGTTATGTCTGTGTGCTTTGACAAACAAGGTATTGCATATCCACAATTTACAGTCTCAAGAGTGAATTGAGGCATCAAGAATAGATATTGAAGCATGTTAGTAGGTATTGTTTGAATATGATCTCTAAGTACTGTAGTTGAAGTATAATCAACAATCATTTTCATGAAGTATAATGGTAATTTAATCGAGCAAAAATCTAACAGATGATCCATCAACATATTTTGCTAGGATAGGAGAAGCCAAATGCAATAAAATTCTATCTATGTATTGACTTCATGTTAGCTCTTCGTTTAAATTTTTTGCTTGATAATTTCCATACTAACAGGATCGAGTATTCAATTATTCTATTTATTTAAAATTTTAACCATCACTTCATGATTCTTAAATCGTGATACTTTAATTTCATAAACAAATTCTGCATATCGCGGAACTCCAGGAACGATTATATACCTTATGCCCCGCATAAAAATTCCCTGTCAAACCGAATTAACATCCGTCAGGAGCACATGGTGTACGATTCACCAGAAACTTGACCGTATGGCAGCGAAGAGCGCAACCACGCTCTGTAGGGTGGCCCACTACAGGGGTGCGGTGCAACTGAGCTCGCACCCCTCTCTGACATGTGCAAACAATGATTATCTCCGATTATTTTAGTTTCATTGCAACACTGACGTCTCCATTATCGATCCCCCTTGCCCCGCCAATGGACCTCGCGTACGAGGATATATCAGTTTTTAATTCACCCCAACGCCTCCACTATCGTGGGGCCCACCGCCTCATTCGGGGGTCATTAACTATTCATTATTTGTATGTGCGCCGCTGGGTACCAAGAGTCCTTTTATTGGACCATGTGAATTCTAACGAATGTTCAAGTTGTTTGCCGTGATTGATTGTTTCGTTTGGAATCTCTGTTCTCTTATCTCGGTTTTGATGGGCATCATACATATTAGGGTGGTTATATCCGTAGAACATAAGATTCCAGATGTACTTGAGCTCCAAAACTAACCTTGTATGTTTCCAGTTTAAAAACTTATCTAGAATAGGAAAACAAAAACGGTATTTCAGATTCAGAACCGAATTATATCGAATAAATATGTAGAGATACTTTGAAATTAAGCAAGAGTTTTTGCGCGCTTGTTCTTATTTCTATATTCACATACTTTGGAACAGCGTGATACTAACAGAACCGCCAATATGAATGAACACTCCTTCAGAATGAACTAATTCTGATGAAATATCGAAGGCTGAAGTAATGATGTAAATACAGTAGAATCCGGATATAACGACACCGCTTATAACGCACAACCGTCTTTAGCGACGTGAACACTACTTGAAATTTGGTTTCATAGAGATTTCTCTGCGCTCGCATCCATTTATTACGACTTCGGTTTTAGCGACCAACTGTTTATAACGACCTCTTTCGATGATCAGTCGTCCGGTTAAAACGACGTGTCGTGATTTTATTGCATTGACTTCGCCAAAATTCGCCACCCTGTCGCATCAACCCGGCTCCAATAACCTAATTATTAGCGCGCAAATCTTAGTCGATGTTTACTTTGTGGTATGATACATACATTCCTAAACTGTGCTAAAAATGTGCTCCGCGAAGAGAAAAAGCTTCACAATTGAAGAGAAGAGCGTTATAATACATCGCTTGAACGCTGGGGAATCGAATGTTACTGTTGCAAAGGGATTCGGAGTTTCTCATTCTACAATTTCGACAATTAAGAAGAACGAAATTAATATTAAAGCTCTGATCAACGAAAATGTTTTGAAATCGAAACGTGGAAGGAAATAATCTCAAGAGCAGGTTGTCACGCTTGAACCCCGGCCAGCTCGATTTTACAAATTCAAACGTGCAATAAAAATAAAAAAGGAAAATGAACAAGAGAAATTCTAACTTTCTTCCTCTCTACTTGTACGAGGGTCAATAACAAAATTTCAATATATGTAAATTTTTTTGGTTTTATTTTCTGATCGTCGTCCAATCAATTTACCATTTCCTAATCTAGTTGTTAGTATAAATCTGATTCATCACTTAAAATTTAATAAGAGCATACAATCGTATTGCTTCCAGGAAAACAATTTCAAAGTTTTAATTTCTTCCAACTGTAAGGTTATACTTAGCGTGAACTGGCACAAATGTTTGCCCAAGCTTGCAGGGTAAGGGATGGCACCTTCCTTGGGGTTGTAAGGTCCTAGAGTGTAACCTAGATGATCTGAGGATCTAGCAAATCTGGAGAATTGCCAAAACTCGGTGATATCGTTAAATTGTCGGATTGGAAAATCGGCCAATCGTACACTCAGCAAATCGGGAAAACGGAAAATCGGACTGGTGCTTCCGTACAAACAGTTGTACTTGCAGTGCTGAAATTTATTAATTTGAAACAACCCCATTTAAGTATCAAGTACCTCGGTTACCTTATAACAACTCAAAATCCGAATTAATCGAAATAATGGTGATTCCAACACCACTCCTGTTGTTGTTCTTCGGCGGAACAAACATTCACAAATCCCACCCTTGTGGTCGAGAAAATCTAGTTTCAAATGTTTTATTTATTTCACGAAGTAACAACAGCATCCGTTATAATCGTTATAATAATGCATCGAGGAAGGACGAGATCGTACCAGTCATATGGGAGTTGCGCTCCACTACACTGGACCTATTGCGCGGCTCCGCGCGAATTTTAAAACGTTCGATTTCGAGCGTTACACTCCCCTCAGCCGATCAAAAAAAGTGTTTTTGACAAAAAAACCTTTTTTTCTTTGTCGAACAGAGCACCCGTGCAAGAATGAACCAGTTGACGGCCAAAAAATGAAAGAACTGACGACCAGAGATCGAGAAAGCGATCCGACGGCGACAATTTTAATTAACACACGAAAAAAAAAATTAAACATCTCGAGCCAAGTATCACGATTTAGGGGCACGCTTCAAATCCACAGCGTGCCATACGCCTTTTGTTTTTCCTTTAGCGGAATCCCAGAGTTCATAAGTCCATAATGAGGGCTTTCCACGTATGACATATGGACCTTCATATAAGGGAGCAAGTTTACTAGTGAAATGTTGCGATGCATCTGACAATTTCTTATTCTTGACATAAACTCTGTCGCCTATATTAAACGAGACGGCCGTTCTTCGTAAATCGTAACGTTTTTATTTTTTCTCCGCTGCGTGTTTCATACGTGTTCTAATGTCCAAGTTGAGCTTTTGATACAAAATTTGGCGTCTCTTGAGTGACTTACGAATATTAAGGTCTACGTTGCCTCCAACGTCATCATCATCGTCTAACGGAGGATCATATGCTTTGTATACGTTTGTTGGCATGTCTCTGCCGAAAACTATAGAGTAGGGAGTGAGCTTAGTGGTTTCGTGAACCTGGGTGCGGATAGCACAAGCTATTTTATGCAGTTCCTGATCCCAACACTTATGATTATCTGATATGTAACAGCGTAACATAGTTTCGAGTGTCTGATTTGTGCGTTCAGTCGGGTTAGCTTGCGCATGATAATGAGCTGTGAATTTTTGCATTACACCGTACGAATTCAACAATTCCCTGAACTCTTTTGACTTTAACTGTGGGCCATTATCGCACAGGAGTATTTTTGGTTGACCGAATATCAAGAAAAACTCTTCCTCAACGACTTTACATAGAACCCTAGCGGACGTGTTTCTTAGGGGACGTATTATAACGAATTTACTAAAATGGTCTGTTATCACCAGAATATTCTTAAACCCATTATTAGACCTAGGTAGTGGTCCAATGAAATCGCATGACACCCATTCCCAAGGTTCTGAAGGAATTGGATGGGAACTCATTAAACCTGCTGGCTTTTGCAAAAGAGGTTTGTTTCTGCAGCAAACTGTGCATTTTGCCACATATTTAGTTATATCAGCTGCCATCCGGGGCCAGTAATAATTTTGACATATCCTCTTAAATGTTTTGAAGACACCCGGGTGTCCTGCTAGTGGATGGTCGTGATTTTTGAAAATTATTTCTTTACGTTCGGATTTCGGAACGACTCTTTTCCAAGCTGGTTGTATATCATTATATTTCGAAGGTATGTATTTATATAATTCGTTGTTCTGTAATCTCCAAGACGGAAATTTTAGAGGATATTTTTCTACGTTTGACTTCATTTTCTGAACCCAAGGATCTGCGTTCGCTTTACCTTCAACGCTCGTGACGTCTACGCTCAAAATTTCGTCGTCTACCGGTGTATTATCGTGATCTAGAGAGTCTCGCGATAAGATATCAGGGACTACATTTTCTTTTCCTTTTCTATGTACAATCTCAAAGTCAAATTGCTGCAACCTTAAAACCCATCGACCGACACGACCATGAGGATCTTTTAGTGACATCAGCCACAGCAATGACCAGTGATCCGTGATTATGATGAATTTGGTCCCCTCGATATAAGGCCTAAATTTTTCAACGGCAAATAGGACTACCAAACACTCACGTTCCGTGGTTGAATATTTTTTTTCTAATTTAGATAAAGAACGGCTTGCGTACGCAATAACGCAATCAGGATCATCGTTATTCTCAGCTCTCTGTGACAGCACCGCTCCCAACCCTTCAGAAGACGCGTCACATTGTATAATGAATTGCTTAGAAAAATCTGGACACGCTAAAACAGGAGATGATATCAACTTTTCCTTGATCAAACGTAATGATTCATCTTGTTCCTGGGACCACCTTAATTTTTGACCTTTTTTCAGCAATTTAGTAATTGGAGCGATCAACGTTGCGAACTGGGGTATAAACCGCCTATACCAGGAAGCTAGGCCTATTATTCTTCGGACTTCTTTGAGTTTGGTTGGTCTCGACAATCTTAAAATCGCGGAAATCTTTTCCGGATCTACCGATAATCCCTGCTCATTAACGACATAACCTAAATATTGTATCTCGGACGTGCAGAATCTACATTTTTCACGATTTAAGGTCAATCCTACTGTCCTCAATCTGCCAAAAATCTCTCTCAACATTTCTAAATGCTGTTCAAAATCTTCTGTGACTATAACTATGTCGTCTAAATATGCAAATGCGTATGGTTCCAAAGAAGGATCTATAACTTTATCAATTGCTCGCTGAAAAGTCGCTCCGGCGTTACACAAACCGAAGGGCATACGTAAGAACTGAAATAAGCCTCTGTTAGGGACTGTGAATGCCGTGAATTGTTTGGAATTCTCATCCATCGGTATCTGCCAATATGCGGATTTTATATCTAAGGTGGTTATAAATTTAGCTCTGCCTAACTTATCCAAGGTTGCGGAAACGAATGGTAGTGGATATGCGTCTTTCTTAGTAACTTTGTTGAGCTTTCTGTAATCCACGCAAAATCTGTAGGAATTGTCTCTCTTTCTAACCAACACAATTGGTGATGACCAAGGCGAATCCGATTTTTCTATAATACCGTTATCAAGCATGTTTTGTAATTCTGAGTCTATGTTTTTCATCATGGCGGGCGAAACCGGGTAAAATCTCTGTTTTATAGGCTCGGAATCTACTATTATTTTATGAGTCACTCCCCTCACACAACCTAAATTCTGCTCTAAACTAGTTGCAGAAACCCTCTTCTATAACCTCATCTAATCTTCTCTTCTGATTCCACGATAACTTGTCCTGGGGGTAACAAAATTTTCGGCATTGACAGAATTAATATAATTCGTTTCATGGGGATTCTCATCTCTGAAAACCCACCTATTAGAAGTCAGGTCCGGTACAATTCCCATAGAGACCCAAAAGTCTACCCCGAGGATCAAACTCTGATTCAAATCCTCCACTATCATAGTTTCGATTAATCGAACCCGATTTTCCAGACTAAGAGGTAAAGATACTAGTCCAATACAATTGCATGTTGCGTCTTTTTTTGCAACATTTATAGTTATTCGGTTCAAAGGTCGCATCATCTTCACGTTGAATTTACTTTTTAAATGGAGAAATAAATCTTTAGACATGACCGATTTATTACAGCCAGAATCCAGTAATGCTTGTATTTCGTAACCAAAACACGAAACTTTTAAAAATGGTCGTCTATCTTTGGATAGTTGTGAAGAAAAAACGTAATCCAATATAATGGATATTCGTTCTCTTTCTTTTGCGACCCCTGTTAAATCAAGAGACAGACGGCCGCTCAAATCTGCCTCTTTTGACCGTTTCCCGAATTTGATCTCGAACATTTTGGACAGGTCCTAACTGTGAAACCTTCTCTATTACAACCAAAGCATTTTTTCGTCCCCGGTTCTTTAACTCTAGAACAATTTCGTGCGATGTGCCCGAAGTAGCCACACTTGAAACATTTCACGTTAGCCTTAGCATTTATCTGAGTTGACTGATTTTGCGAATTCGAGGGACATCCTGTATAGTGTTCTTTATAACCTAGGTCCGGCTCTAGCAATCCGTTATGGTTTGTGGTTGGAGCAACGTAAAATTAGCATTGATGCTTCTCGATTCAATTAATTTACCCATTTTGAGGAGGTCTTCAAATGTTTCAATTACGGTAGTACTGAGTTGACGTTGATAATACGGCGTTAAATTTTCATAACGATTTGTAGGCGAGACTGATCGGATATTTGAGTTGAAAGTCTGCTGAATAAGTTATTCATAATCGCGACGTACATACCTATGTTTTCCTCTCTACCTTGTGTTCTCTTTTTATTTCCTCAAATAAACGAGAGTTATAGTCTGAGTGGTTGGAATTGTTCTCTGAGTTTTGTTGAAAAATCTTTCCATCCTAATAGATCTTTACGTATACTACGATACCAACATAAAGCTTTACCGTCAAGCAATTCCAAAATACCATCAAACAAATTTGCCTCAGGTACATGCCTGGCAATGGCTAATTCTTCAACTTTTTCTAAAAAGCACTCACCGACATTTCAGAATTTTCGCCAGTGAATTTGAAATTCCACTTATGGATTGGAACGGTAATGGAAGAACAGCTCGAACTCATTACATGTTTCGGACCGCCTGTATCTGTCTCAATTTTAAGGTTAGAAAAAACTTCCGAATTGTCATCGTCTGAGGAGGATGTAGAGTCAGATACGTTTTGTTGTAAAGTTAAAGGCGTAGAACATTTTCTTTGAGAATTCTTAATTTTTTCTTGCATATCAGATTTCAACGACAAGAATCTGAGCATTAGGGATGATTTAATCTTATTCTCCTCATCACTGGAGGGTGCACTCAAATTTATTCGTCCGATCACGTGAATAAACTTCGATATCAATTTTTATAAATATTATTTTCTGAACCGTCAAAAGTATCGAGAATATCCTGTAACTCAATAAATTTCTTTGACAATGCCTCCGAATCGACCCTGAACTCGAATGGATAACTGGGATATTTAAAAGATTGGTTCCCCTTTTCCATCTTAATAATCTGACGCAAGGCTTTTCTCATTTCATCTATCGTACTCAAACCTGAAATTCCTCGAATTTCCAACTCATAACACAGTTCATCAGAACTGAGGCGATTTATCTCGTAACACCCTCGAGGCATTATGAAAATACAAAAATTCAATCACGCGCAAAATGAGTTGAACGAATAAGAAATGGAAATCTAACTGACGGAATGATAAGGAACCAAAATACCTGACACAAAAATAAACAAAACAATTAAACAAAGAAACACCAGTCCGATTAATACCCAACAGATGTTCGCATTATCCGATTAAATTTCTCTCTACAATAATTCTTTAAGAGGAAAACCGTAACATATGCCACTGAATCTGTTGGTTCTTATCTGTTTATAAAATATAAATATCGCGATAAAATTTCATGAAATTTGTGCCGTTTCACTTACAAAACAATCTCCAATTATAATTTAAAAACCACCCATCTCAAGCAGAGAGGAAATCTATGAAAACTAAATTAAACAATTTTTTTCGTTGGGCGCCAATTGTCACGCTTGAACCCCGGCCAGCTCGATTTTACAAATTCAAACGTGCAATAAAAATAAAAAGGAAAATGAACAAGAGAAATTCTAACTTTCTTCCTCTCTACTTGTACGAGGGTCAATAACAAAATTTCAATATATGTAATTTTTTTTTTGTTTTTATTTTCTGATCGTCGTCCAATCAATTTACCATTTCCTAATCTAGTTGTTAGTATAAATCTGATTCATCACTTAAAATTTAATAAGAGCATACAATCGTATTGCTTCCAGGAAAACAATTTCAAAGTTTTAATTTCTTCCAACTGTAAGGTTATACTTAGCGTGAACTGGCACAAATGTTTGCCCAAGCTTGCAGGGTAAGGGATGGCACCTTCCTTGGGGTTGTAAGGTCCTAGAGTGTAACCTAGATGATCTGAGGATCTAGCAAATCTGGAGAATTGCCAAAACTCGGTGATATCGTTAAATTGTCGGATTGGAAAATCGGCCAATCGTACACTCAGCAAATCGGGAAAACGGAAAATCGGACTGGTGCTTCCGTACAAACAGTTGTACTTGCAGTGCTGAAATTTATTAATTTGAAACAACCCCATTTTAGTATCAAGTACCTCGGTTACCTTATAACAACTCAAAATCCGAATTAATCGAAATAATGGTGATTCCAACACCACTCCTGTTGTTGTTCTTCGGCGGAACAAACATTCACAAATCCCACCCTTGTGGTCGAGAAAATCTAGTTTCAAATGTTTTATTTATTTCACGAAGTAACAACAGCATCCGTTATAATCGTTATAATAATGCATCGAGGAAGGACGAGATCGTACCAGTCATATGGGAGTTGCGCTCCACTACACTGGACCTATTGCGCGGCTCCGCGCGAATTTTAAAACGTTCGATTTCGAGCGTTACAAGGTAGACAGAGCATTATTAGAATGGTTTAAGTTTCAGCGCAATAGGGGAATACCAATAAACGGACCTCTGCTTCAAGAAAAAGCAAATTTTTCTGGTCGAGAATTGAAAATTCCTGATTTCAATTGCTCAATGAGTTGGATTAATAGATTCAAGCAAAGACATAACATAGTCGTCAGTAAGATTGCTAGTGAGTGCTTGTCGGTCCAGCAGAGTGATGTGAACGATTGATTGGAAAAAGTTTGGCCCAATTTGTGTTCACAATTCACAAGTAACGAAAGTTTCAATGCTGATGAGACAGGGCTGTTCTACAAATTAACTTCAGACAGAACATTGAAATTTTGAGGACACAAATGCACGGGAGTGAAACTATCCAAAGATAGAATTACTGTTATGGTGGCAGCCAACATGAGTGGTACAGTGAAGAAAAAACTTCTTGTGATTGGAAAATCTGAACATCCAAGATGATTCAATGATGTTCCATACTTGCCAGTGGATTACGAAAGCAATCGAAAGGCTTGGATTACTGCTGATATATTCACAAGATGGGTACGAGCATGGGATAATGAACTTTCAAGAGAGAATAAGAAAATCCTTATCCTGGATGACAACTGTCCGGCCCATCCACAAATTGCTGATATAAGAAGCATCACCTTTGTGTTTCTGCCTTCTATTACAACCTATGGATCAAGGAATTATTCGATCTTTGAAATCACATTTTCGCAAAAACCTTGTTATAAAAATTATCCATGGTCTTGACACTAGCGGAGTGAGCAGTGCGTAGTATCCGAAGATTACTGTTCTCGATGCTATTTTAATGATTCATGATGCCTGGAACAAAATCATGCAAAAAACTATTATAAACTGTTTCCAACATGCTGGGTTTTTTCGAAACAATGTAGGTTGTGTTATTCCATCAACCCAAGATTTTGAAGAAGAAGATGACCTACCACTGAGCGTTTGGATACAGGCTTGTGATTTCAATCATCTTCCCGTAACTGAAAAGGATCTCGAAGAATACGTATGTGTTGACGATGCTGTTGCCACATGTGAAGAACATCGGATGAAAACATTGTTAAAAATATCATTTTCAACAGTCGTGATAGTGATGGTGATGAAACATTGGGGGATGAAACACTGAGGGCTCATTCAACTCTCAGTGTCTCTGACGCTCTGGATGCTGCCGAAAAACTTAACGTTTTCATTCAAACTAACTTCGAGGATGATGTTATGAAAGGCATGATGTCTCGTATCAATAATGCTGTACGAAAATCTTACCATAACACGAGAATGGCCCAGAAACAGACAAAAATCACACAGTATTTATACACAAAATGAATGTTCGCGGTGTAGAACAATTTCCATATACATGAAGTATTTATTATTTTTATTAGTTATGTTAGTTGATTATTTTTAATGAGATGAATATATTTTTCATTTTATATTTTGGGTCTTGTTATTATTATACATACAGAAAGAGTTTAAACCTTGTTTTAATCTAATAAATTCTGAAAACATATATTTGGTTGTTTTTCTTGATACGAAACATAATATCAATATGACTGTGTATGTATTATAGAAATTGAACACCCTTTATTATCTATTCGCTTAGTACGTCTTCCGGTTAGTACGACCGGATATCGTCGGTCCCTTGAAGTTCGTTATATCCGAATTCTACTGTATACTGAAAAATATATTTCACAAACTCCATAGGTCTCAAAGAATTAAGAAAAATAAATTATAACTCTTTTTTGCAATTCTAGTCCAAAATCTGTGTGCAGTTAATCTTCGTTAGTAGGTTCACATCTGCTCACACATCACACTCGACAGCATAAACTGTCTCTTCATTCATTAAGGATAAAATGTAATGGCATTCGTCTTGTTTTGGTTTGGACACTAACACAAGTTTTTCTGATGTCTCTCATTTCCTCTGTAGTGATTTTCTTCACCTACCTTTCGATTTTCATGAAAATCTCTCGTAATTTTGTGTAAAAACTGGAAAAAATTGGTTTATTGAAAATCCAAGGCGTGAAAAACCAAAAACAGTGCGTTCACCTGAGAACATCGCTGCTGTTTCTGAAAGTGTTCGTGAATCGCTAGGAACATCAGTTCATCGTCGTTCTCGACAATTGAACATTTCAAAGACATTATTACGTGAAGATCTTAGTATGACAAAGTACAAAGTTCAATTAAATCAGCAACTGACCATTCAATCCGTTTCCGCGAAAAATCATCTTATCATATGAAACTCATTTCGATCTCGGCGGGTATGTTAATGAACAAAATTTCCACATTTGGCACCCATAAAGAATAACTGTTTGGTGCGGATTTTAGTCCAAAGGCATCATTGGTCCAGGCCAAGTTGAACGAATTTTAGTTTAAAGAAATTGTAAAGAAAGATACTGGCGAAATTTAGTTTCAACAAAACGTCACATGATCTGTCGAAATTCTGATATCAGTTAGCCACCTCAGAGCTGTGACTTCACACCGTTAGATTATTATTTTTCGGGAGCAGTCAAAGATAAATGTTACGCCGACAAACCAGACAATGAAGCTTTGAAGAACAACAATTGTGAAGTCATACCTGAAATAATCATTCGAAAATATACTAAAAAATTGAACCGATCGTTTAGGCTACTGCATCTAGCCGAGGTAGTCATATAATTGGAGTTCTATTTCATTATTAACAAGAACGTTTCCTATTCCAAATAAAGAAAATGTTTCAATAATATTCAATATTTATAGCACTAATACATCGATGAGAATAATTACTGGCATTATAAGATCTACACCGGTTCCTTAGTTACCAGTTTTGTCTAACATTGTCCCTCCCCATATTCGCAGAAAGATTGCAGCTCTGAATTTTGGAGCATATATATTTTCCTAATTAACTTCCAATTATTTCGTGCATTGAACAAAATATAAATCTCAGATTAAAGTAACGTGAACCTTATAGTAAAATACGTTCTTCAGTATGGACATAAGGCATAAAGAACTAGAAGATTGAGTGGAACTCTTATGAAATGTTCAATCAAGATCTCATTTCTGATCTTTCGGAAAAATTTCCCGGTTTTCATCTTTCAAGAAAAATTTGAAACAGTTCTCAATCGTTTGAGAACACTCAGGACCTGTCGTACCAATAGCAGATAGAACTCAGTTTCAAGCGCAAGTTGTGAATGTGGATATGCAGAAGAAACAATACCTCATCTCATCAATAATTGCCCCATATATAAATTTCAAGATGGTTTCAGGGCTATTCACGATATATTAAATTCTTTCTCGGAATGGGTTATAAATTTCAAACAAATTTGATACGTATTTTAGTATTCAATTTTTTTTCTGCTTTTGTATTTTTATTTTCAGATTCGATATGTGCAACTTGAACAAGCCCCTGTATTTATTAAAATAGGACCACTGTTGAAGAAATAAGTCCCTCATATATATTTCATCTCATTTTTGTAAACACAAAAACACTTATACGGGGAGCAATTGCATGGCATACCCTCACTAAGCCCTGCAAACACTACACGCTCTATTGTTTGCTTACCAAAAATTTGTAAGCCAAAAGTTCTAAAGAATATATATTCATACGATGATAACACAAAACTCGAAATATAATGTACTGTTCGAAAGTCAAATTGACACAAGAAAAATTCTAATTGATAGGACATTCTCTAAGATAATGTTTCCATTACTGATCATTAATATGCAACAATCGATGTAGTGGCTTCTTTATGGAGTTAAATGTTTTTATCATTGTATTCATATATTTAAAAATACCTAGCTTCTTGAAATAAGATGGTACAATGCTGAAATTCAAGGATGTTTTGGATATCAATAACCATAAATTACATTCCAAATTTTGTGAATATCTTACAAGATATAAAGTATTTAGAAAATATTTCAAGGAACTTTTTTTATTTTTACACATATGTCATGATCGTGAAAGTCATTTAGAGGTTTCATAATATTCGATTCCGAAGAAATTCGAATTTCAATATGAATAAGGTATTTCAAAGGACAAGTGTTTCCCCGTCCGAAATTCTGGTATGATGATGAAAGAAAACCTGGTTAACCGATAGATAAATTATACTCATCATTGCCATATGCCTTCAAGTGATTCAATTGATTATATTTCGAAGAAATACAGTTTTAAGTGGTACAGGATTGTGGCTGAAATGAAATTGAATGAGAACTGCTAGTTTGGTTATTTCTGATTCAAGATATTTGTATATGAAGTATTTCAAAGAACAAGAGCTTACTGAAAGATATTCTGAATGGTTTTCAATCGAGTTGATACGCAAACTTTTGATTTATTTTTAGGAGAAGGGAATTTGAGCTACGAAAAAACTGTGAGTATGTATTTTTAATTCTAGATTTAGATTTGTTCATTCATCGTGGCGGTTATATTAGTATCACACTGTTCCAGAGTACGTGAAAAGACTCTAGAACAAGCGCGCAAAAGCTCCTGAACTCACGTCAGTTCTAATTTTTTACGAGGGTACTTTAATTAGTTCACAAAAGTATGCTTTTTCTACAGATATCTCACCGAGCAACGTTATTCGCTTCAATATTATTTTCATTTGAGCTTCGCAAGAACATATTTGAATCTGCGAAATTTTAAATTTTGATACTGTAAGAAGTGACGCGATTGTAGACAACCTGCGTTGTCTTAAAACACACATACCACCCCTTACTCTATATCGCGATAAAAGACAGGTCGACAGATGTGAGAGATGAGTGCACGATAAGAGTCCTATCTATCTGTCACGCCGCTGATCTGACAATCCAGCTCAACATTAGATTCACGTTATTATTATTAGCCACCCCATCATCCGTAAACACCGGCCCTTCGCCCTCAAGGGGGATGATCACCCTGTATTCCGCCAACCCCGTCAGTGGAAATGAATACAGTCCATACGATATGGGTAAGTAACTGATAACAAACACAGATATCATTATTGTACATACCGCACCAATTTCTATGCCTCCGGTTATTGTGTTATCACTATCTTGTTCGATCATAATTCAAATGGCTTGAGGGGGTGTAAAAGCGGAACGTACTGATCATATTCTGCCGGATCACCGTTACCCGGATTGTGCTTATTGAAATTTGTGTATTATTAGCTATTGCTGGTGCAGTATCATTGTGAGTTTCAAATTTCCATTTGAATGTTCTAGGGAAAACAGATGTTTACCTTACAGGGTTCGCAAAATTAAATACTGTCGACTAATGAGTGGTAAAGCCTAATTTTATGACTGATAAACCAAAATTTATGGCAGTATCAGGGGATCGAAGAAAGATTCAATATATGTTGAAAAACACTGAGGTTAGAAACTTTTATGGGGTTGTTCATGTTTCTCGGACTGTGGAACAGTGTGCTACTAAAACAACGCCACAATTAATGTCAAAGAATCAACAAGCCTATATTATTCTCTGTTCACTTTTAACCTGTCAGGCGGCGTGCCACGAAAATTTGACACATTTCATAAAGTATATTAAGAAGCAAGGTTAGGGTTTTATTCTCCTGTGAGATCAATACGCATTGTTTTTGGCGCTCTGGTTGCCCTGGACAGAGTGCTTACAGATCTGACCAAATGTCTGTATTTTTCTAATATTTTGGTAAAACTGGTATCAATCGTTTCGTATGGGCTCACTGGTGAAGAATCCGTGGTCAAAATCGACTCTGTCCGTCCGTCCGTAGACAAGATTACGTCCGAACCGAAAGAGCCAGAGATCTGAAATATTTAGGGTATCTCGGAGGAAAGAATATCTCGAACGAGTTTATTATTGAGCTGAATCCGTCCAATGATTCAGGAGTTATGACCATCTAAACATTGGTTTCTATTTTAACTCCTGAATATCCATCGGATCAGGTAGTTACTTAAAAGATATCGGAATAAGGTTGAAACAAATAGGCGAAAATGAAAGGCTAGAAAAATTTTTTAAAATTCCAAAGGAAGAATTTTTCAATCCTCTAGGTATATCTCATAAGGTATATTTCTGCATTATGTACGTTATTCATATCATACAGATTCATACAAATTTCCTTGTTGTAGCTTCTTTCCACCTAAGGATATTATTATGTTTTCATTTACTTAAGAGAAAAGAGAAATGACGAAATGCCCGTCAAAAGTATTGATGCTCGATGCTTTAATATATACGTATTCGATTGACATTAATCGGACTTGTTAAGCGATGTCAGTTTGGGAGAAAATTAATAAATTAATGTTCATTACGGTGAAATAATGTACGTTGACAAAATTTAGAAATGCACTGACGGAGGCTTTTAGGAGAAAGTAATTTATGCTTCGAACAAAACTTAGGGCAACTATTAGTAGTTATTTTTAATTCGAGATATAGGTTTGTTCATTTATGGTAAGTTTCTATTTGTATCACATTGTTCTTGAGTAGAGAAAAAGACTTTTTTCATATGATCATAGTGCTTCTAGTTTTGTTATAGTTTGATTATTTAATCGCAAGTAGACAGCAAGAGCGTCAAAGCCATCAGACCTCATGTCAGTGCTTTCTTAATTTTTTTGAACCCAAATCGGTCTGTATAGATTTCTCGAAATGTCAAGTTACTTCTGCAACTCCTAAAGTTTTAACAATGTAAAAAATGAGGGCCGAAGAAAATTTGTTGATCATCTTCATGCGTAAAAAACAATGATCAATCAAGGAGGAATTAATTTGATTTTTTGTAGGTGGAGATCGGTGGAAACAGTTAACAATAAATCAGAAACAATTAAGAAAGGTAGCTATAATAAGTAATGATAAACCTTAAAATGTAACATAATTCATTGGAACGGAATAAAGTATTTCAATTCTCAGAAATATTTGGGTTTTAGCTGTCATCAACAAGTGTAACAAATGATTAATTTCTGGATATTCGCTAAAATATCTAAAATTGACAATTATAGTCTTACACTTCTCTCAATCAGAGAGAAATTTTTCATTCTTATCATAACATTAAACAATTTAAAAAAAATTAAAAACAATATTAATTGAAAAATTAAATAGAATACGACACATGTGTTTCCAGATTTGTGTATAACACCTTTCTCTCGTCAGGCATTCTAATTCGATTAACGATAACACAGGCCTACAAAAAATTTTTTTTTTTCTGGAGCCTAGAATTTTTGAGCTGATTTTAACTATATTTTTATTGCTGTATCTAAATATGATAGCAGTTTTTCTGTATCAGCTCTAGATTTTTAGATAAATTCACTTATCTATCAATGCTTTTTCCTATTTAATACTTTCAAGTATGAGTGTTGTAAAATTTATACAAGAGATAGATTCTTTTATATTTTCCTTATTGTCAGTCTTCATTTGTAACAAATTGAATTTAAAATAATAATATTTATTATAATTATTATTTTAATTTATTTATCACAAATAGAAGATATATAACTGATTGGTTGACAAACTGTTAACAAGCGGGATTTAATCCTATTTAGTCATTCAGTACTAACTGAACAACAATGGAACTATCCATAGAAATTCGATATATGGAGCTGTCCAGTCTGAAGTAAACTTCAACTGCAGTTAAGAGTTGAAGTTAGTTTGTGAATTCCCGCGGTGCGGGTAGATAGAACTTAGCGTCATATGAAATTTCTCTTTAGTAACGAGTTGTTGAAAAGTAAATCTAAAAAGCAGACTGTTAATGAGAATTGTTGTATTTGTGTTGTTGAATAGAAGTGAGTTCAAGTAGAAGAAGCTGTGTACATCATCCTGATATTTTTTGCTACATATGCGGAGAATACACGTTCTTGGAAAACAGAAAAACTATTAGTGACTTTGTAAAGAGGGCTTATCTTGGATATTTTGGTGTTAAGCTTGGTGATCAGCATGAAACATGAGCACCACATATTGTCTGTAAAACAAGGCAGAAAGATCTGCTACTTTTTTTCTCTGAAGAACAAAATCTTGTATTTTGTCATGCTATTAGAGAACTCCTGATAAAAATGGGTCTTCCTGAATATTTTCCGGATGATTGGCGCCTATTTATTGACAGCTCAAAGCGAAGTTTGAAATTGTGTTGTTCTACATAATGGGAACAAATATGGCTCAATACCAATTGCTCACTCAACGAAAATGAAAGAGTAATATGACAACATAGCTTTGGTTTTGGAAAAAATAAAATATCATGAACACCAATGGGTGATTTGTGTAGACTTAAAAATGGTAAACTTTCTCCTTGGACAGCAAAATGGCCACACCAAGTATCCTTGTTTCTTGTGCTCCTGGGATAGCAGAGGCAAAACGAAACACTGGGTTAGAAAAGAGTGGCCTAGAAGAGAAAACATGGATGTTGAGGGAAAGAATATCATCAATGATCCTTTAGTTCCGCGAGAGAAAATCATGTTTCCACCCATGCATATCAAGCTGGGTCTAATGAAGCAGTTTGTAAAGGCTCTTGATAAGAATGGATCATGCTTTGCATATACATATAGGGAAAAATGCCTCAGCTGAGTAAAGAGAAAATTAAAGAAGGAATATTTGATGGCCCACAAATAAGACAAAGGCCATAACTTCATAAATTCGATGATTGAGATTGAACAAAATGCCTGGAATTTATTTGTTTCAGTTGTCCAAAAATTTCTGGGTAAACACAAAGCTGAAAACTATGTTGAATTAGTCAATGAGATGCTGATAATTTCAGATCACTTGGGTGTAACATGAGCATTAAGGTGCACTATTTACACAGCCACTTAGACCGTTTTCATGATAATTTAGGCGACATTAGTGAGGAGCAAGGTGAAAGATTTCACCAAGATATCAAATGTATGGAGGATCGCTATCAAGAAGGATGGGATACTCATATGATGGCAGATTACTGCTGGTCTTTAAAACGGGATTGTTCTAAAATACATTCAAGAATGTCACGCAAAAGAAGTTTCCGAAATGTTTAGTGAGTAATTGGTTTAAATGATGACTTTTTCTGTTTTCTATAGTATATAATGAATAATATCTGTATTATCTGTGTAATATAATTAAAATTCCTTTATTGATTTGTTTCTTTAAACCATGGTTTTTCTTTCAAAATAGTGTAATGTACAATATAAATAACAAAAATGTTGATATCTTAAAAATTCGAGCTGGCAGGCAAAAACTAATATATATTTGAATTCAGGGCATCAAATTCATATGAAATCACCTCCAAAATCTTCGGCACCAAAACCACTGTTGACCAGAGTAATTTATACAATTCTTGGTTACAGCTTACTACTGACGTGTCATATTCTATTTCATTTTTTAGTTAATTTTCTTGTAGTTTTTTTTTTATTGTTTGATATCATGACAAGAATGAAAATTTTCCTCCTATTCATCAATGAAAACAGTGTTTTCTAGAATAAATGAAGGTATCGTTGATACTTTCAAGAAGTGTAAGACTATTATTGTCAATTTTGTATATTTTTGATTTATTTACACTTTGAAGAATAGACTTGTTCAATCAAATAATTTGAATTATGGGAAGACTCCAGAACAATCGCGCAAAAGCTCCTGACCCTACGTCAGTACTTTTGTAATTTTTTTGTTTCTTATTATACAACCACCTATGATATATATATTCCTTTGAACTTTTGGCTTACAAAACAAATATTAGCTGGGGTTGTTGACAGGGTGCCATACAATTCGGTGTATGACATGAAAGCCTAGGGAAAAAAACCCAGTCAGAAAAATGGCTCCCCGCATAAGTATTGTTGTGTGTACAAAATAAGCTTGAATATTTTCGAGGGACTTATTTTTTCAAGAGTGGTCTTGTTTTAATAAATACAGAGGCTTGTTCAAGTTTCATAGTTCTATACATATCGAATCTGAAAATATAAAATTTAGAAAGCACTGACGTAAGGTCAGTTGGCTTAGGCGCTCTTGTAAACCACTTACGAGTAATTATTCAATTGTTTGAAAGTAACATTAACACCTATTTGAATAAAAATACAAAAGTTGAAATCTCTAAGATTAAGTCAAATAATAATCAATGTTGATAAAACTTCTTGAGTTCAAACTCCGTACGGAATTGAACCTGTACTCTCATATTTGGAAAATAATTCTGACGTTTCTCACCGTTACTCAACCGAACGTAGTTACTTTCATGGAGATATAGAGATCCTTCAATGTCGCTGACAATTATTTAAATTTTGAAAAATCATATCTCCAGAACTATTAGCTTGTCGAAGTCGAGAGTGGTATTTTTGTATACGTCTGATAAAACTGCACCATAAAAAATTTTTATTTGAAGTGTCATCTGAAAAATTTTTTTTTGTTACTCGAACCTATTCGGCCGATTTGACCGAATAACGAACTTAGCCGAGATATTTATACCTCAAACCTATTCTGAAAGTTTCAACTCTCTAACTTCATTCGTTCGAGAGTTATCGTGTTCACGGAACGGACGGACGGACAGAATCGATTTTGACCACGGATTATTCATCAGTAGGTCCAAACAAAACGATTGATACCACTTTTGCCCAAAAATTCGAAAGTCACAGACATTTGGGCAAATTGATAAGCACTCTGTTCAGGTGAACAAGAGCGCCAAAAACACAAAAGCAGAAAAAAGAACTGAATACAAAAAATAAGTATCAAATTTGATTGAAATTTATAACCCTTTTCAAGAAAGAATCTGAAATATCGTGAATAGCCCTAAAAACCATCTTGAGATTTATATATGGGACAATTATTGATGAGATGAGGTATTGTTTCTTCTGCATATCCACATTCACAACTTGCGCTTTGAACTGAGTTCCATCTGAATAGCATTGGTACGTCTTCTCAAACGATTAAGAAATGCCCAAATTTTTGTAAGAAGTTCAAACCCCTAATTTTTTCAGAAGGATCAGAAATAAGATATTTATTAAACATTTCATAAGATCTTCCACAATTCTTCCATAATTCATTGTCGCTAATGTTCATATTGAAGAACATATTATACCAGAATGGTTTACGTGACTTCAATCTTGGAATACTATTTTGTGGATAGTATGAAATACATTGTAATTGGAAATAAATTAAGAAAGAATGATATTTGCTCCAAGAATTCAGAGCTAAAGTCTGTCTGCGAATATGGAGAGGGACAATGTTAGACAAAACTGATAACCAATGAACCGGTGTAAAATCTTACTGTGCCAGTAATAATTCTCATGGATGTATTCAATTGAGCATCAATATTTTGTGTATGTGCACTATTAAACCAAACAAAGCAACAATACTCAGCTACAGAAAAGAGTAGAGATGCTGTGCGAAAAGTGGAAGCATCAGAACCCCAACATCTAATTTAACTCCTAAGTATTTAGGAAAGAAATTATGTTCGATAGGAGAATCATTGAATGTTGCAGCAAATTTCTTATAATTTTCATGGTTATTCAGATGGAAACAAGATACCTCTGTTATGTTGGGATTTGGACATAATCACCACTCAATAAAATAATACTTTAAAATTGCCAAATCAGATGACAGTATGTTTTCCAGAGTATGTAAATCGTAATGCTGGTAAGCAATAGCCATGTCATCAGCAGAAACAAATTTCTGAGATGACGGAAGTGAATGCGTCAAACGGCGCGAGAATATTTCGATCCAGAAAGATCTTGAAGCGATTTGATGAAAATCGAAAGAGAATTGTGAAGGATATCGCTGCAGAAAAAAAGAGAAGTCAGCAAAACTTGTGGAGGTACGGCATCCCTATCACAAAAATTAATGCCATGATACTTTTTATCCCCAATGAGCGAGAAGACAGTTTTTGATATCGAAAGTGATGTGTTAGGAGATGTGTAACCTACTAAAGATGATTCACTGCAAAAAGAATTTCATAATTCTGTGAGGATATCGGCCATAATTGAAAAAAACAATTTATTTTTCTTAATTTTTTGAGATCGATGCAGCTTGGCTAAATATTAGCCAGTAGAGTTACGATCACCATTATCTCAACCTTTCAGAGTAGATCAGAGTGAGTTAATTCCAAATTATTGTTGATTCATTGGGGCGGTATAGTATCATACTGTTTCAGAGTACGAGAAAGTACTATAAAACAAGCGCGCAAAAGCTCATGACCTCACATCAGTGCTCCTCGCATTTTTTCCATATCATTTCCTAATCATTCTGGAACTTAGCCTATCCCTAAAACCTGTTCCAATCAGTCTAAAAGGATCCCTAATCGTCCCCATCCTTACCCCAATCGGCACCATAAAAATGGGGCGGTCGGGTTAATAGATTAACCGGAATAATCGATTGTTGCAAGTGAATTATTCATGCATATATAAGGTATTCAAATGAAACTACATGCAATGATGGATGTACGGCTATTCGACGTGTAGGTACCAACCACCCATATGCTCTAAATGAGTCGCAAAAGGGGTGAGAGAGAGACCTAGTTAAATTATGCGTCATGATCATCGTCATTCGAAGCACATGGACGTTGTGGAACAAGATTAATCCCGTAATAAAATTATTATGTCCCTCAATTGAACAGGAATTATTTGGTTTCGCGCCGGAAGGCCAGTGCACCGACTACATAAAGCTGCATGTTAATTTTTATTATTATTATGTCGTTGCCGTTTTGAACCCCATGGGACACATGTTGAAATAATTCAATTTTCCACTGATATTGTGCAGTAAATGTGATATATGAACATTAATATTTGAGTAAGAATCGTAATTCTTGATTATTATATTTTTCAGAATTATCGGGTTAAACGACTTGTTTTTGGGAGTAATTTCAAGCGGAACACTGATTCGGAAAGATTTCGAATTTGATTCAATTGTTTATCAGGGTCTCTACGTAATGATAATTACTCTGATTTTACATCAGCTTATTAGGGGGTATTGCGGACGCTGATCGGAAATAATGCATTACATTCGTATTATCAGTAATAATCAGTCTTTATTAGTTATCAATCTTTAGTTATACATCTACAAAGACAGGTATAATTATTAAAAGAGATCAATCAACAAATAAAATATTTTTAGCAAAAACAAAACCTTGTCTGTCCGTAATTACCTGTAATGCTCGGGGTTAATTCGGACTGACCCTGGGTTAGTTACGGACAGCATGGGGTATTTACGGACTATGGCCACATCATAGACAAAAATCACAAGTAAAGCCTTCAGAAGAACTTCATACGGTACAGTTCTCATGAGCCCACTTCTTACACTTAGAAGACATAATCCAGTCTTCGGTGGGTGAATTACTGTACTTTTCCTGACAATAAATGCAAAATTAATCATCATTTCTTTCATTTTCAAAATTATCTAGATTTCTTACACCCTTAACACCTTTTGATCTTTTTCCTGTAGAAAGGTTTGTTTTTTTTTCTTATTAGATGTAGTTTTATTTTCTTTTTCTTGAGCTTTTCTTTTCCGGTGTGCTGTAAAAAATAATAGAATGTTTTTTGTTTACTGCCCGTTTACTATGATCCATTTGTAGAGTTGGGATCAAATCACTAAGCGGTACTGATGAAGATTGACTTGTACTTTGGTTTAACTCAGTCATACTCTCATTTATTTCGTCTTGAGCCGGTACATTGGGAACGGAATTATCGATAATATTTATGTTACTAGAGGGCTGGGACCCTTGTTGAGATCTTACTTCACTAGGAACGCTGTTATTAGCTGCATCACTAATTTGAGATTCGTTATGAAACTCTCATTGGCTGTAATTATCAGAACCAACATGGCTGGTATCACATGGAGTTTTCGGTGTAATTATGTCACCACAACTTTCGAAAATGCCCTTAAATTTATCTTGGTCCACTGGGAAAATTCCAGCACTCTTAAAGCCATTTCTAGCTTAATATCAAATGCTGTAATATTTGCTCCCGAGTGGTTAAACATATAGGTTTCACATTCTCTGTTGTATGCTGTTTTTAGTGGTCCACGAAAGGTCAAGACCAATGGCTGCATTATATGCTACGTACGTGGAGGCAATGTCAAAACATGGATAAAATTTTTACGAAAAAAGTCGTACGCTTTCAGACTAATGTGGCTCTCGAGATTGTCTATAGGACTAACAAAACGGGATCGTCAGTCGATGGTTTAGCAAATTATTCAAAATGGTGGAGCCATTCAACAAATATTAATTCATTGATCCAATCAGAGTCTGAAACACAAGCTACCATGTTGCTATTACTGTCTTTCATTAGCAGAGCATTCATCCTTTTTCTTGTAAAAATGAAAAATGGTGGAACTGCTGTTAAACTGCAGTTAAAAAACTACGTTCAGCCCTGGTACATTTTCCAACCTGTTTTAATACCTTTGGTGCAAGAATCCTGGAATTGCGCTGTACTGTACCTGTACCAATCACAGTTTCATCAATATTGTAAATTGACTCAGATTTTAATTGGTATTTAATCACGAGATCTTTCAGATTTACGGTTTCTTCTTCATTTAATGCTGTAATTCTATTTATAGAAGTAGCTTCTGGTCTTCGAAGTTATATTTGGAAGTCTAGCTAAAAAATTGTGATACCAATCCATTCCTGCCATACCACCTTCTCATTGAAATTATGTTTTATGTATTTTACGGTGGCAAAATCGAAAGCTATTTTTCTCACAGTAGGCATTGTTATCGCAAAGAAAGCCTTACATGACTTTCAAAAAAAATAAACCAGTTCGTTTTCTTGTATTTCGTTAAAAACAGATTTTTTACCTCTCTTCGGTATTGCAGAAACATTGCCGTTTTTCACTTGGTCAAATAAAGTAGCTCTGGGAATACCATATTTTTCTTCCGCCTGACGAAAAGTTAACTTCTGATTTTTTATCTCTTGCACAGCTTTTTGTATGGATTCGATGGTATATGATCGTTCTTTTTTTTCTTATATATTTCCGAGGCATCTAAAAATCACCAGTTATTGATTGATATCACAATAGTTGATCGAGTTAGGTGTAACTGCAGACGTCCGTATTTACCTAGATTGCTTGTCCGCAATTAACCCAACTGGTTATATCTAAATCAAAGAGAAAACTCTGTAGGTTATTAAATTACTATACAGATCTGTCCCTCAAATTAAAAAAAACACTAAAAGTTAGATCAATATACACTTCTTTTTCAATTTTATCTACCTTTCAAATTGTGTGCAGCCGCCAGTCCTAAGATTTTGCGTGGAACTAAAGATGGCGGAAAGGACAGATGACAGCACCGGGCTGTCGCGTGGAGAAGGGAATGAGTAGATACTTGCTGGTCCGTATTTACCCGGCGTTCGCAATTTCCCTACTCACCAAGTACTTTGGGGTTGTCTTGAGGAAATCAGCCTAGCTTTAAATAATTATAATTTTCATTCGTAATTAAGTTTTCAATCTGACAACACATATTTTATGGCACCCGAAATTTCGTTCAGTGAGGCAACTATCTACAGGGTATTTCACGAGGAACCTCATCCATATTTATACTACGGAACGTATTTTCATGAAATTCAGCACTCATAAGTATTTCACGATGCTGATGAAATCTAAAATATTTTCAAGGCATGAGCACCTCCGGTTTTTCCGGAAATAACGTCAACTTCCGTTTTTCAAATTAGAACACCATTTTTTTACTGCAGAAATAGATTCCTTAGAAAATTTCAAGTTATTTTGATGTAACATTTTTCAGTTTTGGTTGGAAAATTCTCTCTGAGCGGAAAAATTCGAAAAAAAAATCGAAAATAGAGCTCCGCTGAAACAAGAATAACTTCAAGGTTTTTGGATGGAAAATTTTCATTTTTGAGATTTTTCAAGATGTAAGATTGATGTATCCACTTTTAAAATCGAAATCGCGATTCATGATACAGGGGGTGAAAAAATCGCTTTCAAAGTTAGGGATGACCAAATCGTGAAAAATCAATTTTTCAAATTAGAACCCCATTTTTTTATGGCAGATATTGAATCAACGTTGAAAAGTAATGTGAGTGTATGCATCACACCCTTGCCCTAAAGTGGATATTTTCACAAAAAACTGTTTTTCGTCTTGAATTTTCAGCTATTTCTTTTCCCTTCACGCCAAAAAGATGAAATTTTCAGGAAATCAAGTCATCGATAATTTAATACATTTTAATTTTTTCGTGAGTTCAAAAATTGTTGTGTAAAAAAATGAAAATATGTGAAAATTTTAATCTCATTATTTATTCGAAGTATTTTTTAGTTTTTTTTTAATCTTTTGTATAGTAGCTTGATGAGAATTTTGAGACAGACTACTGAGTAAAGCACATTTCATTTGATATACTGATTTTCCATTATTTCATCATTATGCTCTAAATAAAAGAAGTATCAGCGTGTTCGAAAGTATCATAATCTTAACTAAAAAGATGTAATTTTACCATGAAATCTGTATGACAGAGGGTATCACAGCAGTTGATATCAGTTATATCGAAAAATGTTCACATACATAAATATGTAATACGTTTCAGCAAAACCCTCATTTGAAATGTTTTGTAAAACAATACAAATCTGTGAAAAATTCAAGCTTATTATTTATTTCAAAATGAATTTCCATCAAGTAAGCACCGATACATTTCATTACTTCGATGCAAGCGAAACCGCGTTTAGCGGTTAGTCTTCGATTTGTTTTCTATCAAAAATAAATTTCAGGCCACCCTGTACACTTCAAAGAGAAAATTGTACATCCGAGACCACGTTCACACCGCGTAATCCGATATGTGAAATAAGAACCGAAATAGTAAGGATCCGCATGGACTATTATATTCTGTTTACACTGATAATGTTTGAACAGGTCGCCGAAGAAGGAAAGCATCGCCTCCTTTTGTCAGGGGGCGAATACGACACCATTGTGTCCGTCCTTTTCCGAAGTCATGTCGGAAACCCCTGTTTTCTTAGCCAAGGTAAACATTGCCATCAACGAGACTCCCCTTTTTTCTGACTCGGGATTGCTCAAAAAATTATTAGGTATTTTAACGCGTATGATGAAAGTTCTGCTATCATTTCGCAGATAAGACCCGAATATTCTACCTAGAACGGCACTAAGATGTCTAAAACCATAGTGTACTTGTCATATTTTTAATGAAATCCCATTATCCCAATTTGACGACATGGGACAAATTTCGTGGCGTCGCCCCTCTGAAATGCAACGTTTTCATTCGATAATTTCGACTAATTGCGAACCGATAATCAAGGCTTCCGTTGGTCTCTGAAGGAATGAAGGAAAACAATGTTGTGTATTTTAATGACGAGTTCAAACCTAAAGAAAAAGGTGCTTAATTCCTCAGCTGACAATTGGCAAGATTTAAAGAGATTAAGTTGATACGTAGGAGTTTACTGGACTTACCATGATGAGCAATATCGTTTATTCTCGGTTATTAATAAAATGTCTTTCAATAAGAGCTTTGTTTTTTTAAAACGAAAAAAAACCCAAAAAATGTTGATGACGATTATACAAACTTTTATTGAATTGAAAACAGAAAAGTTCGGCAATTATGAATGAAAAATGCTATCTGGCAAATGTCCACCTCGACCACGCTAACAGAAGTAAAGTCTTCCATCAAAATTTTCAATCACTTTTTGGCAAAATGTCGGGTCTATTTCGGCTATCACATCACAGATTTTGAGTTTCAAGGCTGCAATCTGCTCGATTGGCTCCGTATAGACTCTGTCCTTGAGATAGCCCCACAAAAAATAATCCAGTGGTGTTAAATCATACGATCTGGCTGGCCATTCAACAGCTGAATGCGATCAGTAAATTTGGTTTGCAATAAATTGATCGTCTCATTGGCTGTGTGACAAGTGAAGCCCAAATTTTGCTTGTTAACAAACGCTGACAAGTGAAAACGGGCTTCGTCTGAAAAAATGATTTTTCAGAAAAACCAGCGGGTTGTTCTAGAATGAATCTACTGCGATGTGAATAGTCAGTCGGCTTCAATTCTTGGAAAAGTTGAATCTTGCAAGGCTTCAAAGCCAAACCCTTATGCAAAATTCGCCATGTGGCGGTTTGAGAAAGCCACATTCGTTGAAAACGTCGAGAAATTGACAAATTTGGATCTTTAACACTGTAGCTCACGGCTGCGATGTTTTCAGTTGAACGGTTGAACACGAGTTGGTGTTGTCACATCTTGTACCGAGTCCGTCGACTCAAATTCAGCGACCAAATTCTTGATAGCGTTCTCAGAAGGTCGATTATGTTGTCCGAAAATATCACGAATTTTAAGAAATATAATTTTAACAGAATCACAATATTCATAGTGGGTTTTAATTATTTTAATGCGATTTCCGAGCGCAATTGAATTCATTGTAACAATTGCCAAAGCATCTACTACGAATATATAAAAAACTTACTGTCAATGCTGTCATGTGGTAGGTGTGGCAACAATTAAAAAACAAAGTTCTTGTTGAAAGACCCTTTATATTCAGAGAAATATACTAAAGAAATGCTTAGCAATTATGCACAATGAACTGTAGTATTGAAAAATTTAGAAAGCACTGACGTGAGGTTAGATGATTTTGGCGCTCTTGTTAGGCTGAAAAATCTGAAAACTCTCATCTGCCTAATATCAAGGATAAGTCTTTGACTACTACATCAATTTCAACCATAGCTTCTTAGGGCCAGAAGAAACACCTTTCCTGTGCCGGTTAGGCCCAGCTCAAGCTCACTCCTTTCGGGCATAACCATGCCTACGGACGGGCAGAATCGATTCTGACCAAGGATTCCCCATTTGATCCTAACAAAACGATTGATACCACGTTTACCAAAATATTCGAAGATTTCAGACTTTTGGGCATACATATAAGCACTCTTTTGGAAGAACAAAGTGCTAAAAAAGGATGGTTTCCTAACATATCTGGAAGCCAGAGAATAAATAGATGATACTGATACTGAAAAAATTTATTCGGCCGTAAATGTTTTTAAAAATAGTCACCGAAACAAAATGAGCGTTCAACTAAGTCACCACTATTCTTCATTGTGTTTCAACTACGTGTATAAAGACCAGACATTTTCTGAATGTGGTAAGATTTGAAAATTTTATGGCTTATAATACTGAAAGTGTTAAAATGGCGACGTAGATTTCAGATCTACAAAAAGAATAAGGAATGCACCAATAATTAATAAGGTACAACAAGGTATCAGAAGTAACTAAGAATATTTAAGAATTTCTGTGGTTAAATAGATCTTCGAGACAAATAAGGGAGGGATATCATAGAGGTGTTTAAACAAAATTTAAACATAAAATAGTATTTCAAGATATACATCATGATGAGGCTGAGAGTAATTGTAACCATAGGATTCATTAGGAAGAGTCTCTCCTCTGCTAAAACTTTCGCCAAATACACATGCTTCATTGATTTCTACAAGAAAATGTCAGCCAAAAGTTCACAAGAATATACACATTGTATGCCAAAAGTTCTTCACCAATAAACCGAACTAATCAGTTGAGACCATTATCAACTATTCCAGACAATTCAATTGTCAATACAACAGCTGAACACAAAGGAAGCTCGCAGTGGCGGCTTGTCCTATGAGGCAGGTGAGGCAGTGCCTCATCAAAAAAATTCTGAACCGTATATTTCTTCATTCCCTTTCATCATCACTTTTTTCCTCAATATTTTTCCCAATCTCACGTTTCTTGTATATTCATAACAAATCAAATCCTCTTTGACTAAACGGTTGGAGGCATGCCTAACGCAGGCTTCTTTGACTGAATTAGCATGTTATCTATTTCGATGACCTACGAAAACGTAATGGAAAGCCGTTCTAGGATTAATCCGAGGCTGGCCTCTGCGCGATCTTAGCCGATCTGAGATCGTTTCGTTTCTGCGATGTCCAGAGGGTTATCTGCGTCGAAGCGATGATAACATATCTAAGGCTTTGAAGGCGGCTTCTCGAGGAATTAGAGGCTGGCCTCAGGTTTTTATTCGAGTTAATCGGGAAGCGGGAAATAGAGAAATAGTAGAGGTGGGCGATTACGAATGATCGGCATAATCGATTATTTCAGTACTGCTAATTTTAATAATCGATTATGGAATTAGTAACTAATAGGTTTTCATAATCGAATGACTTCATAATCGAATGATATTAGTAGTAAGAACAACCTATGGCGTTTTATGATAATATAGCGTACAATCCGATACTGTGAAGAGAACTCGTTTTAATTTCAATGTGATTACGCTCAATAATAATAATATTATTATCAACATTCAATTTTTATTACCTGAAGATTTGCCAATGTGCAAATTTCACAATAGTTCGATGGTATAATCTCCAAATTTTTATAATATACTTATCTAATAAATAACTTATATCCAAATTTCAAAATATGGAGTACACTATTATGTGTGGCTGACGGGAGACCACTCGTATAATCGAGTGTTGCATAATCGTCTCTCGGCTTAGACGAGATACGATTATACGAGATACGAGAGACTGCATAATCGTCTCTCGCTCGTATAATCGAGTGATGCATAATCGAGAGATAAGCCGAGTGCTTCATAATCGTCTCTTGGCTTAGACGAGATACGAGAGACGGCATAATCGTCTCTCGCTCGTATAATCGAGTGATGCATAATCGAGAGATAAGCCGGGAGACGATTATGCAGCACTCGATTATACGCTCGTATAATCGAGTGATGCATAATCGAGAGATAAGCCGGGAGACGATTATGCAGCACTCGATTATACGAGCGAAAGTTCGTGTTGTCGTCTATGTCTCGTCCCCACTCCCCACGCAGTTGTACTGTACAGATTAGTATTAGTAACTACTAACCGTTATTTATAATCGAGATATCTCGAGATATTTCTGTAATCGAATGATTTCGTTAGTATATCTCATAATCGCCCACCTCTAAGAAATAGGGTTAGTTCACTTTGTCGTTATTTAGTGGTATCGCGTTTGCTGTGTATCACGTATGATTATAATCTTTTTCAGGTGAATTTTTTCTGAAATATAAATCTATTTTATCGAAAGTGACTTACAAATCGTGAAATGGATTCAGCGGGACCTAGTGATAGTAAATCTTTTGAAATTCCTAAGGAACATATTCGGTGTACTTGAGATATTGTTAATTTTTTAATAAATAAGCAACATTTTCGACTCATTCGTATGATGATAAATTATATTTAATTAACGAAGTCAAGCGACCTGTTCCAAATTTGAGTAAATCTCTAGTGTCTAATGGTGGGATCGGTAAATCAAATCGGGGATTCCAAAATACGTGGTATGACAAGTACGACTGGCTTACTGGAAGTATTACTTTGAAAAAAATATTTTGTTGACCGTGCATTTTATTCTCAGCAACTAATGGAAATTCCGAGTTTGGTCGAAAAGTGGTTTTAGAGATTTGAAAAATTTATCTCGGTGTCTATCGCTACACAATAGAAGTGCTCAGCATATTTCATCTAATTGCAAGCTTACCGTGATGAGAAAGCAAAAACAAAATATCGCCACAGCAATAGACAATGAACGTCAAATAGAAATTGAAAATTTCAATGCTAGAGTCAAAGAAAATCGACAAATTCTAAGAAGTTTAATAGATATTACGATGCACCACTGTATGCAAGAGTTACCTTTTAGGGGGCACGATGGATCGAATGAGTCTTTAAATCGCGGAAATTTCAAAGAATTTGTAGTTCTTGTTAGTAAATTTGACACGAATTTAAAAACCTTTTTAGAAAATGACACTAACAGTAAATCGGTAATTTCTGGTACATCTAAAACCATTCAAAATGAATTAATTGATTCATTTGCTTTTGTTGTGAATAAACAAATCGAGGACGAAATATATATTACATTATTAAATTTTTTTTCATATGTGCCTCACCATACTATATTGTCACGAGCCGCCACTGGAAGCTCGCTGATTAATTTAAAACAAAAGCGCTCAAGAATACAATTTCCAATTATTTATATTAATTTTATCAATATCAATTTGATACCTACGTCATTTGTATAGGTCCAACAGTTAAATGAACATTCAACGAGTTCCTGTCGGTGCCCTAATAATTTTCTCAGGCTTATAACTTGTCATTTTGCATATTTCTTCTGCATTCTGGCCTGTTTCTGAAAATCGAACACCTATATACACGAATAATCTACCCCGTACGAACTTATGGACGAATTAGAATTCACGCAATTCCCAAGATGACATAACAGTATCGTCTGGCTCGAGAGGTCCCCAGCTCTCTCTTTCCCAACATACACATATTCTGCCCCCAGGGAAACGGATAAATAATTCAAGTACATCAGCCTACTAGCAGCATTTGGCATACGCATTATCATTTTCCCCAGTTTCGGAGCGCGCAAGTATAGATGCTACACATCAGCAATTGCCGCTATCTGTTACATCGAACATTTCTGTCATAGGAAAAGTGGCCAAACCGATGCTAACATCGGCGAACGGTGTATAACATTAAAATCCCTCTGGACATTACTCCTTTTTGTAGGGATATGCACATTTTCGATATTTTAGAGTCAGTAAATAGCCTGTTCGGTTTCTATGGATAACTCGGTAGGATTTAGCTTAATTTTCTTGGGTTTGTACCATTTATTCATTACTAAAGGTGCCAAAACACATCAACACAATAACTCGATTTGATTTAGATTTGAGGAAAACGTATTTTTCTTACTGAAAAATTCTTCGTATAGTTTTATTATTTAAACGAAAACCACAATCTGTTTTTGTTACTGCTACCGACGTTTCGACCGATATAATAAGCTCTTGAAAAGGTTTAAATCCCTTCGCTTTGTTTCACTTTCTTCAATATCTTTTTGGGATATCAAGTACTCCTGGGTGTTATGGTGTTATTTCTTAATTGTGGAGTTTTTCCAACTTAAATAACTTTAGAACTTTATTTGGGTTTTTAGTAAAGGGGGCTATTTGATTCAAACAACCATTCTGAAATGCGTCTATATTTCAAAGCTATTTTGGCTTCTTCATCAGGACGCTGGAATATATCATAAAAAGAACAATTACATCAAACAGAAGGGTCAAACAAAAAAAAAACATGCAACTTCAAAGGTGCAAACTTGCGAAATATTAAAAGCAAAAAACAATAACTTACGTCATTTGAAACTTCCATCTTCATCAGTTGTGTATGAATGACAAAAAAGCTTCATGGAATCTAACTATCTCATTTGATATGGTTTCATTTTTAAGAAAACAGTTGGAGACCTAGCATACTCTCATTTAGGAAGAATTCGAATAGAAAAAAACTGTGTCATTTTGGTAAGTAATTTCAGGTTAGGACCACAGACACAGAGAGCACAGAGTACCGGGTTGACACACCACTTTGTTTCTAACTTCAAGAAGTGGCATCTAAATTTAGTGAGCTAAGCTTTTTTGTCTAAGACCAGGATGTAGCTATATATATTACTTAGGCCTTGTATGTCCGTTCGCCTGTTGATAGAATTACTGTCTTCGTTAATATAACACATTTCTAGGAAAATTCTTTTTTGATAGTTGTTGCAACAATCCAAAACCCTGGCGTTATCGAAATCGAACGAATGATCAAATTGAATTGCGTGCGACGCTAAAGCACAATTATCAGAGAGGGACCTGATATAACTTTTATGGCTGGAGAATCGTCGTTTTAGGCATTGAGAAGTTTGCCCTGTGTAAGTGCACGTACAATTAGTGCAAGAGATGGAGTAAATACAATGGGATCTATTTGAGATGGGAATGCGATCATTTAGTCTGGAGAACAGGGCATTTTTAAAGAAGATGTTATATTTCGCTATTTTTAAGTTATCGATACTTGAGAATATGTGGACTAATTCGTTCGTGAGTCTAGGGATACATGGCAGAAATGCAAATTTTAGTCTTTCTAGTTCTGGGTAAGCGACCATTACATTACTTGGTTAGGGCTGCTTTCAGGTGGTTCATGGATGATTTCAGTTGGTTCATTTATCGTTGGGTTGGTGCTATATAACTTATTAAGAAGCCTTCTAAGGTATCCATTATCTTTTAGGATGTTAAAAAGTTCCCTTAGTGATAATTGATGAAGCTCTTGGTGGGCGATTTTTAGTACTCTGTTTTTTGGCTCTTGTTAAATTTAGGACCGTCCAATCATGGTTAGAGTGGTAATGAATGTATCGACCTGAGCTAGTTGGCTTTCTGAACCAGTCAAGTTTGATTATATTGTCTGGGGTTCTTATGACTCTGGTGTCTAGGAATGGTACAGATTGATTGTTCTCCTCTTCAACGGTGCCTGTCATATGAGTTCAACACATCTAGTAGCTCTTGTAACCCTTCTTCTGGGATTGCTGTGATGAGGTCGTCTACATATTGGTAGATAAATGCTGTTGTTTAGGGCAGACTGAGGTGGCTTATATTTATTAGTTCTGTCATAACTATGTAGGCCAAGATGGGACTAAGGTTACTTCCCATTGGGCATCCCAAAATTTTTGAGAAATATTCTCCCTTGTATAGAAAATAGTTGGAGTCGAACAGGAACTTTAGTATTCTTAAGAAACATTCTTGAGATATATTTGTTATATTACTCACTCGTGTCTAATGTATTCTAATTATTATTTCAGTGAGTTCCCATGATATGTTGGTGTAAAGGCTAATAACATCTAGGAAAACGATCCTATAGTTTGCTGGTAGTTGGAGGTTGTTGACTTTGTGAGACGTCTTTCATTTCATAATTGCTGTAATCTCCTTGGAAGGCTGATGAAAGTATGTCTGCCATAAATTTGCTCAATTTTGAAGTAGGTGAATCGACCGTTGATACTATTGGTCTCAATGGAACGTTATCTTTGTGGACTTTTGGCAGCCTATAGATAAGTGATGGAGTGCCTTTGTAGTTATTGAGTTTGGTAGCTGTTTGTGGTTCTATTCATTCCTTGAGAATGAAGTGTGCAATGAAACACTTCAGGGGAATAAAGCAAAATTTTTTATTGTTTCTATTGACCATTTGTTGTTGTCCAAACTAGAATAGATCAAATTATTTTTCTTCTATACCTTCTGGTGGTTTCACTCTACGAAGATGAATTCTCAGAATGATTAAGAGTTCAATAACCTCCATATACTACGCAAATTTCCTTCGACAGTTTCTCAGAATTTTGTGAAAATTTTCTAACCTGAGTAGTCTCACGAAATTCGATAAATTCCTTTCTTTCTACGTTGTTCGAACGATATTCAGGTTTCGAATCGATCGGATAGATATTCTAGAATTTAACTGCTGAAATATACGAAGGATTCGAAACAATAACGAACTTGATCCAGATACTAGGATTATTCTAAAAATTCATTCAGAAGATACACTATACGAGGGGCCGGACATACTAAGTTCGACCGCGGATTCTTCATCAGAAAGTCGAATCTAATAGATCGAGACCATTTTCAGACCGATATTCAAAACTTACAGATATTTGGGTAAAACGATTGCTGGCTGTTCTACTAGTTTAATTAACTACAAAAAGCAGACAAAATAGTTTTGGGAATCGTTCCACCATCACGATTTTAACTGAATTCGGCAGATTTCTTTATTTCATCGCTATTCATACGATTTCAAAATTACAAATTGATTTGTTTGATATTTTTCTAGCTACTGGTGACACAACACCAGATACTCATAACTGCAGAACCACTGAACAGATTTTGCCCAATAACGACCTTGTCTGACATGTATATACAATTAGCCTATTCTATAAATACGAAAAATCTAAATCACCTCGTTCGACTGCCAGCAGAAAGTCGAGCACAATCAATTGAGACAATTTTCGGCCCGATATTCGAAAATAACACATGTTTTGACAAAACGATAGCTAGGTGTTCCGCAAGGAAGAAGAGCGCCAAAAGAATAATTGAACTTCAAATAAATAAAACCGATGTCTTCTCCCTTCATAAGAGCAATATGGAACTCCACCATTCTTTGGTATTCATGCTTGATTTTTACGGAAGGTTATTTGAGAAAAATTATATGGTAGGAATAAGAAGTTCTAAAAGAAGGTATTAATGATTCATTTATTTTATGGAAATGTTGAATGTAACATGTGTCTAAATTTCATCATGCATAGGTCCTTTTTTTTCTTACTATATCGTTCCTAATTTATTCCGGGTCTCACTATTATTTTTCTTTATAATATGAACATTTTCAAAATCTATTTTATGTTTTTCATTTTGTTCGTGCTTTTTCAATGCGTTAGTATCTTTCACAGAATTTATGCCCTATATAGTTCAGGGAAGTCCATACATAATTTATAATGATAATATGAATAATTCATTAATTAATTTATTAATAATTATTAAAAATATTTATATTAATATATATTTATTTTTTTTTCAGTTTTTGGGGATTTTGTGTTTAAGATCATCAAATTCTTCACGTTTCTATGTGCTACATTGATCCCATGACGTTTCAGTGAAATATCTAAAGTTTCAGATAGGTATATATGTAGCGGCACTCCGTCACTGGCAGGGGAGTGTGTAGGGATCACTTGGCGGCACTTCTTATAGCCCCCGCGTAGCTCAGTCACAGCGCTTCGGTGGCCTAGGGGTAAGCGCTCAAGTTTCACACCGACTAGGTGCCGGGTTCAACTCCCGGCGGCTCCCTCAAACTTCTAACCCCTGCGTCTATGGCATGGCGCACACAAGCCATACTGATGAGTCCGAACGTGTGCGCCAGGGACGAAACGCTTAAGTAGGGATAACTTCCGATTCTACATTGGTAACCCCGACGTGATGGGAACGGTTGTCTTGGAAAAGCAGACGCTTGACGCTTGAGGTATACTCGCTCCCTCTCTGCAACTTCCAACGAAACTCTAGACTCCTTTACCATTCCGTACAATATTCATGGTCTGCCGCGGTATTGCGGATCTGCTTAGGTTCACATCACCCGTCCGCACCATACCGTATGGTGTAGCTCAGCTCGAATGGCCATCACCCGGCTACACCTACTGACCTTGTAACACGCACTGGTTACGTTCCTCCGTCACTGGTAAGGGAGTGTGTAGCGGCACTCCGTCCCTGGCAGGGGAGTGTGTAGGGATCACTTGGCGGCACTCTACATAGCCACGCATAGCTTAATTCACAGAGCTTCGGTGGCCTAGAGGTTAGCGCTCAAGTTTCACACCGACTAGGTGCCGGGTTCAACTACCGACGGCTCCCTCAAACTTCTAATATCCCCTGCGTCTATGGCATGGCGCACACAAACCATACTGATGAGTCCAAATGTGTGCGCCAGGGACGAAACGCATAAGTAGGGATAACTAACGATCCTACATATATAAGTTTTTAACTAGTTTAAATTTTTAATTTGGTCTTCGTCAAAATATCCTCAGTTCAGACAATTGTTTGGTGTCTGAATTCTTTGAAAAACATTATTGACAAAAATAGTTGGGTTAGAATAAATTTGTGATGTACGTTACATTTACAATTTTACTTTTTGCGGACTATTTAATAACAGAATTGTATATCTTGGAAGAAGGCCAGAAAGTCCGAAACATGTAAAAAATTTAAGTCTAATGATGAAATACTATTACTTTAAATTCGAAAATAGACGCTTAAATTTTAGGAATACATATAAAAAGTCATATATATATTTTTGAAATAAAAATTAGACAAAATACATTTTTCATTCAACATTTATTAGTAGTTCCTTGACCTAGTAACGAAAAAAAAAACACTTACCTAACAACATCTTGCACTCTATTCGCTGGAGCATTCTTCGAGACGTTTATCAAAATATCGGCCAGCAAATTCATTAGAGACGTTGATAAAGGCTCACTCGGAAGAGATTCCTCGTAGTTTTCAACATTCTATAAAAAATAATTTCGTTTCAAGGCTTACATTTCACATTCAGTAATAATTTTTAACAATTACAAATCGTACAAATTAGTATTCACAGGAACGGATACACCAAAGCAGTTTTTCATTAAGTGCTTGCTAGGCGACAGCATGATTAGATTTTGTTCAAAAAAACACATCATTGTTACTCTCATTGGGACTAGTCTTTCTACACATTAGAATGTAGCTTAGGTTTACTGTACACTATACTGAGTGCTCCAAATCGGACACTTTTGATAAGAAACACCAATTTCTAGAGACGAAAGATTATTTTGTGCATTTCTGACCCAGTCCCATAACTTCTTTATACCTGAATATTTCTTGTTCTTGTGAGAACATTCACTAGGCCCTAGTGTTTCATAAAAAATATTTCTTATGTACCGTCCTATAATTATTTTTTATATTTTATTTTCAAATATATATAATAGTTGCCATACCTGAATATGAATCGGATTCGATTACCTTAGAAAGTACAGACTATGCGTATTGTCAAACAATTATTACCTCTGAGGAAGAATAAGTTACTACACATATAAACGCCATCCTGATTCCAGAGAAACTTTTGAAGCAGCAGTGCCACATGCCTTTCGTTCAATAGCTGGGATATACCTGATTAATGCTATCAATAATGCTCCATTCGAATACATGTTGTACAAAGTTTAAAAATACTGTTGTTCTTGTTATTTTATTCTTTTATTAAATAATTAATAATTTATTACAGGATCGGCGCTAATTATTCTTTTTAACAGCAGTTATGTAGAACTATTTCGTTTCATAATAAGGCATAAAGCAAAATACAAGTTCATGTTATAAATAAGATAAAAAACTAGGAACACCGTCAGATTTCTTTCCAAAAAGTGTCAGAAACAAGAAATATTAAAAAATAAACAAGTTGCTTGGGCTTGGTCAGAAATGCACAAAACTGAAAAACAAATAATTCTACACGAGCTCCATCATCAAAAATTTTTGTCAACAACATTGAAAAATACCTTGTATCTTTCGAATAAGTCCTCCTTTAGAAATTGGTGTTTTCTATCAGAAGTGTCCAATTTGAACCACTCCATACACTGTATGGAATCTCAGATAAATAATTAATATGGCGAGTTTTAAATAAATAACAAGATTCAGTAAAACTTTCTTAAAAAATCTAACACCTGAAGAAGCCACAGTGTTTGGCGACACAATTATTTTGAAACAAACAATAAAAATATATGGTAATCTTAATCTCATCATTTATTTGAAGATGCATTTCCATCAAGTAAGCACCGATACCATTAAATAGTTTTAGAGATATGTGGTAAAAATATATTATATCCGTAATTAATTTCGTCTTCCATACTGAACATAGAAATTAGATTTTTGAATATCATCTCAACAAGAGTAACAATTGAGCTGCTGGCTGCACCTCTTGAGGTTTGCTTATCAAGACAGGTAAGCCACAAAACCAAACTACCTTTCTGCTTTTTTTCAGTCGGAGATAGATCACATCATGTGCATCCAACCAAAGCTATATAAATAAAAATATTTTCAGCGAATATATTTACATAGTGATTTATGTGCGAGTATTAATTACTCGCATCTTGAGAACTAGATTTTAATTTACATTTTATTAATTTATATTTTATTTATTATTATTATTATTATTATTATTATTATTATTATTATATTATATTATATTTATATTTTATTTAATTTATATTTTAAATCTGAAAGTTAATAAATACATCGTTACACATTCTCTACAAATCTTGAAGGCTGGACACTTGCAGTTATATAGATGTTTGGCCCTCTTGTTCACCTGAACAAGTTAATTATGGATTGGCCGAAATATCTGTATTTGAATAAAGATAATATTAATCGTTGTGATATAACTCTGTGATGAATGATGCGTGGTCACAATCGATTCTGTCCGTTTATTGGGAGGATAATTACGCCCGAATGGAATGAACCAGAGAGTTGCAATTTTCAGGAAAGGTTTAAGGAATTAATATCTAGAATAAGTTCGTTATTCGGTCAAATCTGCTTGTAGTTTCGGAATAAGGGAAAGAAAAAATTATTTTTCTAATTAATATATACTATTAGTATGATTTTTTTAAAATCTTGTTCTATCATACGAATGAAATGATGTTTACGACAAGCTAATACCTTTGCAGATATGATATCTTGTTTGAAAAATAACTCGCTGAAATTTCTCAATACTCTAGATATTCGAGTTCATATGTAACTACCCAGACACAAGGGTTCAATTATCATCTGCTGTACACGCGGACACCCCAGGTTCGATCTCAAGTGCAACCAAATATTCATTCTGATATTTTGTGGGGGATATGTGTAGGGATCTCATGTGGCGGCACTCCATAAAGCCCCACATAGCAACAATATACAGCACTTCGGTAGCCGAAAGGTTAGCGCTCAAGTTTCATACCGACTAGGTACTGGGATCAACTCCCGGCGGCTCGCACTCTCTAATTTCTCCCCTGCGTCTATGGCATGGCACACACAAGTCATACTGATGAGTCCAAATGTGTGCGCCAAGGACAAAACGCATAAGTAGGGATAACATTTAAGGACCTACATATGCCTAATTATCCGAACCCCTATCCTCATAGATTCTTAATTCACTTATTTTTAAATATTTTCGCGCGCTTGTTCCAGTAAAACAGCATGCTATCGTTTTGACAAAATATCTGTAATTTTCGGAAGTGATGAACTAGGTTTTTCATATTTTCAGAATAAGTTAATTGTCCAAATATCTCGATGAAGTTCGTTATTGGGCCAAATTCGTCGAATGGTTCAGCAGATTGCAAAATTTCGTAGAAATCGACAAGCTAGTATATTTTTCAATATTTCATACCTCACAAGATATCGGTCGGATTTAAACAAATATTTATGAATGTATGGACGTTATTGATATCCAGAATATTCTCAAATTTCATTGTCGTAGATTTCTTCCACCAGAAGAAATTATTTTTTTTATTTACTCAATAGAAGGTAATCACAAAATTCACAGATAATTGAAGGTTGACAGACTCGATAACGCAAGTTCGTGCTCTAAAAAGTCTAATGTACCGCTTGAAGAGGTTTCAAATATTCGATTGCGGAGAATTATCGCTATCGTGTAATTTGGATTGGAATATATAATTCAATTTTCAAAGGACGAAAGCTTAATGGAAAAAGGATATTCCAAATGGTTCCGATGGAACTGATATTCCTACTTTTGGTTGGTTTTTAGGAGAAGGAAATTTAGGCTTCGAACAAAACTATAGGAAAACAGAAACTAGTTATTTTCAATTTGAGGTAAAGATTCATTCATTTTATTAGCATCAGACTGTTCCAGAATATGAAAAAATACTCTAGAACAAGTGAGCAAACGCTCCTAAGCTCACGTCAGTGATTTTCTACATTCTTTTAAATATGAATTGTTTGTATTTTTGTTTCAATGAGTGTTAATTTCGAAATAAATATCAAATACAGTTACTAATTATACAGGGTTAATTCATGTATTCAGTATTTCATTACCAATATTCTATCTGCTATAAATTATTGTGAATATAATGAATTCAACTGAGGGTAGATTTTTCACTCAAACAAATAATTTGGTATGACATATCTTTTTCATTTTGATGTTTCATCATGTGATTTATATCACACCATATTATGGCTTTTCGTACCTATTAAAGAAATTCTGACCTCAAAATAATAATTTGCCTAACTTATTTTGTGAAGGTAATCGCTGAAGGGAAACGAGAGAGCATTAAATAATTTGGTTTACTATGTTCAGTTCGAATATAATGAAAAAACAAAAAAGTATATATTTTAAGAAAATGATTTCCTACATATATAATTTGAGTTCGACGAGAGAGCATTATATTGAGTTTCGAAAAAAAAATCAATTTGGAACAACAAGTTATCTTCGAAAATCAATTTGGAACAACATCTTCATCAAAATATCTATTACAATATTATGTTGCAGTAATTTCTAAAAAAAAAAATTGAAGCACTGACGTGAGTTCATACGCCGAATTGTATAGCACCCCACCACTAACCCCTGCTAACACTACACGCTATATTGTTTGCTAACAAATAATTTTAAGCAAAAGTTCAAAAGAATATATATATATAAATGAAAATAAGAACAACATAAACAAAAAACAGATATTAAAAATTTAAATATTATCTATGAATACCTACTTTAGACGTCACTTAATTTAGTTCATCTATGATAATAAATTGTCAAACTTAATATTTCAAGGTCTTGTCAGTTTTTCGAATAATCTTTTGTATGTAAGTAAGCTATTTTGTAATATTGTGCTCAGTTTCTTATATTCATTGTTTCCTCTATAGCATCCTGAAGAAGAACTACAAAAAAGTTCGAAATATAGATGTTTTACATCTTTGATTATTGATCATTCCGAACATTGCCGAATACCCAAATAAATTTCATCAATAAAATAAAGGCAAATCGAATTACATATTCTATATATATACTTTTGTTGAAGTACTTGCTAGTAATTATTCAGCTTCCAAAAATCACATCTTCGAGATATTTGTTAGTCAGAGCGGTGTTTACTGTGTAACGGCCAAATTTACCCGATAGCGATTATTTCGGAAATATCCGTGATGCGAACTCTGTGTTTCTGTCTAATGCGACTGAGGCAGAAGTGGGGTTGACTTCGATCGACCTTCTTCGATTCTGAATCATTTGTTGATACTTGAAATATTGTTGAGGAAGGCTGAAACAAAACGGCTCGCGAAATTTTGCAGAAATCGTCACGCTAGAAATTTTTTAAAAACTTCCCGAAGAAAAATTTTTTAATACTCACTATCCATAAGACATTTTTTGGATTTCAATATCAATCTATTTCATTCCTATTGAAGAGATGAATTCTCATTCGTTTCGAAATGAGTCGAAATACTAATTTCATCAACTGCCCTTTTTTGTATTTTTTAGGGGCTCTTACTTTCCAAAATTTGGAAAGTTTAAAACATCTTTTCAGAAATTGTAATGGGAATACTTCTCATTGGATACTCAACATTTTGTGTCATCCACTATGGATTTGAAATAAACAATATCATTAAGTGCATTTGAATGTGTATTGCGTATACAATTGAGAAAATACAATATAAGAAATAAATCCAAAATCTCATTATTAGAATAGCAACGATTCATTTTGTGAAATCAAAAAATTTCATAACGACTAACAATAAGACCTGTCTGACACTTGTGAATTATATATGGGATTATTTATCTTCTTTGCTCACAGAATATCTTTATGAATCAGATTCGAAGAATTTGACTCTACGTACACCATAAATCCAGAAAATCTCAAATAACTCAGAAATTATTGAATTTAGGAGCATAATCAGGTGAAAAAACTATCATTATTTTTGACCGCAGAATCCAACACAATTATAAAAAATAGGGTTCTAATTTAAAAAACAGAAGTTATGGCCAATTTAACATCACAATTTTCAACACAAAATTTGAAACACCCTGTGATGATATTTTTGAAATCCTAAAGATGCATGACCTTTTCACATCCTTCCGCTTCGATGTTCTAAAAACGGTTTACGCTCAGGATATTTAAAATAAGAATAATGTACATATTACTAACTAAACATAATTGACTTTTTTTTCCAGTTTTTTTTTTGGATATTTTGAAAACTATTCGATTTAATACAATTGTTTTAACAGAAATGTATTCACTATTGAATACTCGATCATACCAGGAATGGAAAACTTGAAAAAAAAATTTTTCGTCGAATTTATTTTCACTCCCTGTATAACCGGACGTTTTTGGGCTTCGAAAATATTTTAGCTCTATAGAGAACTTCGAACAATATAATAATCCCAATTTTCAGATTTCAAATATGTCTAGTTCTCCAGAAACGTCTAATAGGCACTCGAACTTGAGAAACCCTGTATATAAATTAGAATTAATGAGTATGACGAAGATGCATAAGGAAAAAAAATTGAAGACAGTAATCAGATTTTTTTATCACAAAGGAAGTACTGGATCGATTAGACCTAACTGACTCAATAACTAAATAAGCAGCGATATACAAACCTTCAAACACCCCTTACGTTTCAGTTATATAGATCATTCCCTTTGGGAATCGTCATCGTGCTTGCAGACGGACAGAATAGATTTTATCCATTGATACCAACTTTGCCCAAAAATTCTAAAATAACAAATATTCGGGCAAATCTAACAGTACTCAGTTCAGATGAACAAAAGCCAAAAATTTTTTTAAAAATACGATTTTGCACCTAGTATATTTAAACCTAGTATGATATAGCGAAGAATATCATTATTTCAATTTTCAGGTCCAAATAGGTCCAGTTCTCCATAAACGTCTTATTGGCACTTTTGAGGAATTAATATTTCGGAGGAGTTCGTTATTCGTCCAAATCGACTCAGTCGTTTTGGAGTACTAAAAATCTTTTTTTTTCAAATTACACTTCTGGAATGAAATTTCTCGTGTGATTTCGGAGATGTGATTTATTCATTATTCAATGTTTGAATGATTACTCGCAAGTAGTTTGACAGCAGAGCCAAAGCCGCCAGACCTCGATTCACTGCTTTCTGATTCTTTTTATCGAACACTCATTATTATTTTATTTCATTCGAAGAGAATATTCCGAATTAATTCGCTGGTCTATAGAATCGTGTTAACTCCGAATCGATAGACGGAAGACAAATTGATATTTCCGTCCAGAAAAAAGCGGCCATCCGATAGTGAAATGGCTGATTTAAGGACGGAGGGAGAAAACGCATGGAAATCGAATTGATGTTCGGTCCATTTGGCAATTCATCCAATTCAATTCGATCCTTTTATGCATCAACAATCGTAGCCTTTCACCTTATGTTCCGTGACTAAATGCCGCGAATTCATCACTGATAAAACTACATCAAATAATATAATTCTTCGTTAGAATATTAATTTTCACAAATTTTTTTGGCGTTCTTGTTCACCTGAACAGAGTACTTAGAAATGAATTTGCCAAGATGCCTTTATTTTTCCAATATTTGTGTAAAAGTAGTATCAATCTTTTCATAAGGACTCGCTGATGAATATTTCGTGGACAAAATCGATCATGTCCGTCTGTCCGTAGGTACGATCACGTCCGAATGGAATGAGCTAGAGAGCGGGGTAGGTCGGAGGGATAAATATCTCGGACGAGTTCGTTATGGCACTAAATCCGTCCAATTTTTTAGGAGTTAGCGTCTGAAAATTAGTTTCCTATACAGGATGTCCGGGAAAATGTGGGTGATTATTAAAAAATAAGATGACGAGTTCTCATGAATTTTTTTCCTAGCGGCCCTCCCCCTAGATACGGCCTCCCGAAGGTCGCCAATGGTAATCAATTTTTCTTGAATAACTTTTAAACAACTTAATATAATTTAATAAAAATGAATATGATAAACAGTACTGAGTACCTCTTGAAATACTGCCCTCAAAACATAATTAGCTTGTTTAGTGTGTCAGGGGCGGACTAGGTTGTATATTTTATTGCTTACATTTTTAACACCCTGTATGATAAGGAATTGAAAAAATTCATTTGAATACTTTAAGCTGAAGAAAAAGTATTCCTGTTCATAGTCGATAAAATCAACCATTTTGAGAAAAAAAGTTGAAAGAATTGATGTTTTATTTTTATTAAAAAGAAATTGTTATCGATATTTAAAAACGCACTGTTCTTACGTTACTATGGTACCTATGAAATGAATAAATATCTTGCATTGATATTTTAAATTTTGTCGACAAGTTGATAATTTATTGAAGTTTGAATATCTTGGTAAATTTAATTTGATAATGGGATACACATTTAGTTCTCCCCTGATAAACTAAACAAGCTAATTATGAATTAGGGGCAGTATTTAAAGAGGTCCTTACTACTACTGTTTATCGTATTGAATTTTCAATAAATTAAATTATGTAGTTCAAAAGTTATTCAAGAAAAATTGATTTTGGAGGTCGTACCTAGTAGTTACAGCTAATTTCCTATATTTTTCATGATTATTCAGATGGAAACAAGACAAGATACCTCTGTTTTGTTGAGATTTGGACATAATCGCCACTAAATAAAATAATTCTTCAAAATTTCCAAATCAGATGACAGTATTGTAGCGGCACTCCGTCACTGACAGGGGAGTGTGTAGGGATAATTCTTCTAATTCTTCCGATTCTACATTGGTGACCCCGACGTGATGGGAACGGATGTCTTTACGACGTGTCTTGGAAAAGCAGACGGTTGACGCTTGAGGTATACTCGCTCCCTCTCTGCAACTTCCAACGAAACTCTAGACGCCTTTCCCATTCCGTTCAATATTCATGGTCTTCCGCGGTATTGCGGATCTGCTCAGGTGGACATCACCCGTCCGCACCATACCGTGTGGTGTAGCTCAGCTCAGGTGGCCATCACCCGGCTACACCTACTGACCTTGTAACACGCATTGGTTTCGTTCCTTCGTCACTGGTAAGGGAGTGTGTAGCGGCACTCCGTCACTGACAGGGGAGTGTGTAGGGATCACTTGGTGGCACCTCATATAACCCCCGCATAGCCTAATTCACAGCGCTTCGGTGGCCCAGAGGTAAGCGCTCAAGTATCACACCGACTAGGTACTAGATGCCGGATTCAACTCCCGGCGGCTCCCTCAAAACTTCTAACCCCTGCGTCTATGGTATGGCGCACACAAGCCATACTGATGAGTCCAAATGTGTGCGCCAGGGACGAAACGCATAAGTAGAGATAATTCTTCCGATCCTACATTGGTGACCCCGACGTGATCAACGTCATTCTGTCCCAACATTGGATTTCGGGGAGCCATCTATGCGTTGCCGTTAGTAGTTGGGCCCCCTGGTGGTGAATAGCTGCATCAAGGGCGGAACGAAACGTTTGGCGGCGCCACCGTGACCGTAATGCCACAGATGCACCATATTGGCCGTGGCGTAGTAATCACGCCACAGATGCGACACCTTGACGGTGAGGGAGGAAGTAATCCCCACAGTATGTTTTCCAGAGTATGGAAATTCGAATGTTGGTAAGCAATAGCAATGTCGTCAGCATAAACAAATTTCTGAGATGATGTCGTGGGTAAATCACTTAGATATAAATTGTAAAGTAAAGGAGCTAAAACTGATCCTTGAGGAAGACCGTTATTCAATGTTTTGAAATTGCTACTCTTATTGTCAATAAAAACACGAAATCTTCTATCAGATAACATATTTTCTAATAATCGTACCATTTTCCCACACTTCAGATGGGTATAGAGTTTGAAAATTAATCCATCTTTCCACGCAGTGTCATATGCCGAAGATAAATCAATGAATCATTGAAGCCTGATTCTATGAAAGTTGTAAGGCTGTGAACCTGATTTGCACAATTTCTATTTTTCCTAAAGCCTCCCTGGAAATTTTGTAGAGCATTTTCTATAGAAGATTCAATTCTAAAAAGAATTAACCTTTCTAATATCTTTAAAGGAACACTCAATAAACTGATGGGTCGATAACTACTAGGATCACAAGGATATTTTCCTCGTTTCAAAATACCTATTACTTTAGCCTTACGAAATTCGGAAGGAAAGTTTCCTGAATTCAGAATATTGTTTTAGAAAGACAATAACCAAGACAAGGTCTTTTTTCCTAAATGTATGATGAATTCTGGATAAATTCCGTCAAAACCTGCTGCTTTTCGAGATTTTGTAGATATGATTGCAGATCTCAATTCATCTATATTGAATGGATGTGACACATGTTCTAAAGTAGGAGCTGATCTCCTGAATATGTGTAATTTTTTCTTCATATTCCTCATTTTAGATTGGGATATGTTGACTGATTCAGATACATCAACTAGGCGGCGAGCGATTAAACTAGGATCAATTTTTGATGATGGTGAGGCAAGAGGAGTAGCTTCACCTAATTTTCTCAATTTATCCCATGAACTCCTACTCCAATGAGTGAAATTCATTTTTGATACAACACTATCCCATTTCTCTTTTCGGCTTGTATTAATAAAACTCATAAGCCCTTCACATTTATCAACGGATGGTGATTTTTGATAGCCCTTGTACAAATTATCGGTTTCTTTCGACCAACCTGGAATATAATCTTTCCGGAAACCTCTTGGAATGAACTTTTTTGCTGCGGCTTTCACAAAACCTAAGAATCTGTGATAGTGATCGTGAGTTGGTTTAATCCATATAATATCACTGTCTACCTTTTAGCAAATTCAATCCAATTCGCTTTCTTGAAATTCCAACGAGGTCTTCTTGAAACATTCAGCATATTGAATGAATCTTCTTAAGGTCAACAGAATAGGCCTATGTTGGCTATGAGGAAAAACTGCTAGAATTTTACGCTTTACAGGAAGCGGTTTGCAAGTATTGTCACAAGACACTAGGCAGAGATCAGGATTGTAGTCTCTATTCCATCGAGAAGAATGAAAAGAAAGTACATCTTTTCCATCAAAAATTACATATAAATTATTATCTTCCATCAAGTCAGCTAAAGCTATTCCACTTCTATCATTATAATAAATAAAGATAAAAATATTACAAAATTTGAAAGAGATAAAGAAAACACCCTCAAATTCGTCTTTTTTGATTAACTCGATATTGTGAATCAAGGATTTTTTAACATAACAAGCTAAACCGTAAATTTTACTAAGGAGATAATCAATGAATACATAACCTTTTATGGTTCCTCTTTCACGAAGATTTTTTTCAGTATCCGCATGTGTCTCTTGAAGGATAATAATCTCAGCACCATAGTCGTTTGCTAATTCAGACATATAATCACTCTTGTCCTTAGAAATACCCTGTATATTCAAATCCAATACACAAAATTTGTCGCCAATCTGCAAGGAGGATTCTTCGAATCGGGTCTTGCGGCCCAAGTGACGATTTTTCAGATCTTCTGATGTTTGAAGTCTGCTAAGGAACCCATTCAAAGAGAAATCATCATCCTTAGTTGGGGAAGGTTGTGATATAATACTTATTTCATTTAAAAAATAGCAGAGGAAAAATTATCGACTGACATTTATTACGACAATTGTCATAATAAAAAAAATAAAGAATATATATACCTACGTAGTGAGGGCCGCTATGAAAAAAATTATGGGAACTTATCATCTCATTTTTGGCGCTCTTGTTCACCCAAACAGAGTGCCTATCATTTTGCCCAAATGTCTGTAATTTTGGAATATCGAGCCGAAAATGGTCATCAGAAACCTCATCCTGCCAAGGATTGCAATGACAGGAGAAATTCTTCCAATGTTAGTTTCTCATATATTATGAGACCAAGGTATTTGAACCCTTTGTGATTCCACATCCTGACCACTACAGACATCTAATGCTAGATTAGGTTATCAGAGATTGCAATGAAATTAGATTTTGAAATGTTAAAAGCAATTTGATGGAAGTCTAGCCATTCTTTCATGGTGTTCATGTTATCCCCCTTTTTGGCGCTCTTGTTCATCCGAACAGAGTGCCTATCATTTTGCTCAAATGTCTGTAATTTTGGAATATCGAGCCGAAAATGGTCTCAATCGATTGGGTTCGACTCCCCGATGAAGAATCCGTGGCGAAATTTGAGTCTGTCCGGCCGGCCGTATCCTCTTTAGTATCCAAACGAGATCAGCTAGAGTTTTCATATTTTCAGAATTGTCCAAATATCTCGGACAAGTTCGTTATTGGGCCAAATCCGTCGGATGGTTCAGTAGTTATGAGCATCTGAAATTTTGTTTCCTTGATAACTACTAGAATATCCATCCAATCAAGTTGATACTTGAAATATCGTTGAGGGAGGCTGAAACAAAACGGCACGCAAAATTTCGCAGATATTGTCACGCTAGATAATCTTTTAAAAATTCCCAAAAAAAAATTTTTCAATACTCACTAACTCATAAGATATATTTCGGATTTCAATTAAAATTCGTGAATATATTGAGATGATCGATATCTTACTTATCCTCACATTTCATTGTCGTAGCTTTTTTCCATCTAAAGATATGATCATTTTTTTCATATACTCAACAGAAAAGAGAAATGACATACGTCCCGATGATTTTCTTTGAACGATGGCCATCACAGATCGATATTCAACTGACAATGCCTCGCTAATTAATCAGTGTCAGTTGGCGTAATATTAATCAAAATTTTTCATAACGGGAAATCATAGAGATAGAATTCAATCTCGGTGGCTGAAATAATATAAGTTGTCAAAATTCAGAAAAGCACTGACGTAAGTTTTTAGGGGAAGGGAATTATAACTTCGAACAAAATATGGGGAAACTTATGAGTAGTTATTTTTAATTTGAGATATAGGTTTGTTCATTTATTAGGCGTTCATATTTGCATCACATTGTCCCATAGTACGAGAAAAGACTATTGTTCACCTGATCAGAGTGCTTATACATTTGTTATAGTTTGAATATTTACTCGCAAGTAGCTCAACAAGAGCGCCAAAGTAATCTGACCTCACGTCAGTGCTTTCTAAATTTTTTAATGGTCTATCTGAATCCGAGAGATCTCCCACATTTTCCAGGACACCCTGTATAACTGCTAGAATATCCGTCGGATCAAGTTGTAACTTGGAAGATATTTGAATTAGGTTGAAACAGATAAGCTCGCAAAATTTCGACATGCTAGATAATTTTCAAAAAATTCCTAAAGTAACATTTTCCGATACTTAATACCTCCTAAGATATCGGGCGTATTCAAAAAAGCATGTATGGACGTTATTGATATTCCACAATTTCTCAAATTTCTTTGTCGTAGCTTCTTTCCATTCAAGATATGATTATTTTCTCATCGACTTAAGAGCAAACAGAAATGAGAAACAGTCCGTCAGAAGTATCAATGCTTGATGCTATCACGGAGTATTCGCATCACATGGGCGTAACATATTAATCAGTGTTAGTTGGGGGAAAATTAATCGAAATGGTTCCTTACGGTGAAATAATGTACGTTGTCAGAATTTACAAAAGCACGGACGTAGGTTTTCAGGAGAAGGGAACTCAAGCTAGGATCAAAACTTTGGGAAAACTATGAGTAGTTATTTTCAATTTAAAATATAGGTTGGTAATTCATTAATCGTGGCGTTTGTATTGTTATCACATTGTTCCAGAGTACGGGAAAGACTCTTGTTTACTTGAACAGAGTGCTTATAGATTTCTTATAATTTGAATATTTACACGCAGTAGCCCAATAAGAGCGAGAAAGTCATCTGACCACTCGTCAGAGCTTTCTGTTTTTTTTTTATTATGATGTATTTTGGTGCTAATAACGGTTGTAATAATCATTTAAATTATAGTATTACGAATTCATTCATAGTTTCATTTCGAATGTTCTAGTTTAAAATATTTCAATTTTAAAAAGCACTGACGTGAAGTCAGGAATTTGTACGCGCTTGTTTTAGAGCCTTTTCTCGTACTCTGGTACAGTGCGATAATAAAGAACCCTGCACGATGAATGAACAAACCTCTATCTCGAATTAACAAAAATAACTACCCACAGTTTTCCGTCAGTTTTGTTCGAAGCTCACATTCCCTTCCCCTAAAAAACCAAAAGAAGGCATATCAACTAGATCGAAAAGCATTTAGAATATCTTTCTTCCAGTAAGCCCTTTTACTTTGGAATACCTCATATATCCAAGTCCAAATTACAAATATCTTGAATTGAAAATAACCAAACTAACAGTTCTCCATCATTTTCGTTTCAGTCACAATCCTGTTTCACTTAAAACTGTACTACTTCATAATATAATCACTTGAATCATTTAATGCATTTGGCAACCTGATTGGAAAACCTTCAACTTCTGTGATTGCTTGTCCTTAGGTAAAAAAAAATTTTCTGGTGAAAGGAAGCTACGAAAATGGAAACTGAGAACATGTAACACATCAATAACGTCCATTCACGAATGTTACAAGCCTAATTTATTGTATACTCCATTCAAAGTTTATTTGTATCGCGGGTGGCCATGATTTAAGTTTCTTGGGTTGGCATCAGTGTTTCTTCGGATTTCGACGTTGCCGATGTCAAGCAGTTAAGCCAATTTTCACTTGTCATCTGTCATATTTGATTTTGAAGAGAATCAAAATATTTCAGAATTTTTTTCAAAATGCCTAAAATAATATCTAAAGAACAAAGACTTAGCATCAAAAAATGCTATCTTGCACTCAAATCTGCGCATAGTGGTCAGGAAGTTATGGACTCAACGATACAGCAAAGTGTATCAAACATTTTCAACGTAAGTGAGATGTAAATATTATGTTTTATCCTAATCGAAATTTCATTACAGGTGCCTATTAATTCAATCAGAGGAATTCTTAATGAAGACGACGATAAAGAGTTTCCTTCCATTGGTAGGCCCAAAAAACACAAGAAGTAGACGATTTCATTTTTAGAAAAGACCTGCAACGACAAATTTGGAATTACAATTTGAAAAATGAACACGCTTCTATCGACACACTACTGACTTACGCTGAGGAACATTTGGATTATAAGGGAGAACGCACTTCATTATTCAATATTATTAAATCAATGGGTTATAAATATAAAAAGGTAAATGGACGCAAAATTTTATGTGAACAAAAACATGTCGTTGCAGCCAAAATTACTTTCCTGAGAAAATTTAATTTAAGTCGATGGATGAAAATATAAGATTCGTGTTTCTTGATGAAACTTGGATTTACCAAAATGGTTCATCTGTTCGTCGATGGACACACGAATCTGATATGAGAGGAAATCCATCAAAAATTAAATCTGAAGGTAAAAGATTCACTGTTTTGCATGCAGGAAGTAATTTTGGATTTTTGGAGGGTTGTGATTTCATTTTAGATTCGAAGAATAATGACCGTGACTATCACAAGACTATGACCAGTGAAATTTTTCAGAATTGGGTTATTAATCAACTAATTCCAGCTTTATCAAAGCTTGCTCGTAAATTTGTGATCATAATGGACAATGCACCATATCATTCAGTGCAGTTGGATAAGCCACCAACTAGTTCAAGCAAGAAAATTGATATGCAGAATTGGTTGGTGAATAACAAAATTGATTTCGATCGGAATTTAAATAAAAACAACTTTGGAATTTAATATTACCATTTAGAACTGACCGACAGAGACGATACGTTATTGATGAACTTTTGAAAGAGCATGGACATGAAGTTCTTAGATTACCCCCATACCATTGCCAATATAATCCTATTGAAATGGCATGGGCGTTTTGTAAATACTTCTACAACAAGAACACAAGGGATAGAGTGTTCAATTTATGGACTCTGGCTCTTTCAAAATGTACACCTGAAATGTGGCAAAATTTTTATTTACATTGCGAACGACTTATTGAAGACGACTGGACGAAACAGATGGGTAACCTACCTATAGATAATATTCCTCCATTTATTATTTCATTGGAGGAAAGTGATTCAGATCCAGAATTATCTGATGATGAGTCTGATTCGTTCACTGAAGTAATGGATGTGGAATAATGTCGAGAAGAACTCAAGTTGTCACTTCTTTTAAGGATATAATTGAAATGTATGTAAGTAAATTATTGTTACATGCTAATATACAGTTATTATTAGGAGGATATGCTACTCATGTTCATTTAATAAAAGGAGCACAATCTGTTGGCATTAAAGATGATTTTTCTCCTACAAGTGGATAAGTTTGTTAAGAATCATCAATCGGATAGCTGAACCTGGACTAATAGGCCCTTCCCCATACCGAGCTTCTTCACTAGTGCACCAATATGACACAGAGAGCCCACCAAAGGCCAAACTACCAGCACTACCAATTTATGAACATCTA